>JAAXCT010000153.1:600000-1075208 GCA_012490785.1 Eragrostis nindensis | reverse complement strand
TTTTGAGTTTTTGAAGGAGATGCAAATTTTTACAAGTCTTTTCGCATCTCACACTTAAAAACATAGGATTTCGTAACGAGTTTGCAAAGCGATTCATACTCGATTGCTCCTTCTGATCATTTAGGAGCGAGGCAACAAGTGTGATTTGGGTGAGTGAGAGTATAACAACGAAGATTCATTTGCACTCAAACTCATTAAACCAATAACCGCCGGTAGCAGACGAACTAGCAGCTGAGGAAATCATCAAACAACTTGTTTCAAAGCCCCCAATTAAACATGGTTTGTCTTGTACTAGAAGCTAAACTGGGAGAGTGTCGTTGGGCGGGCGAGAGAACGCCGGTGTGCATGCATGGCAAACGCCAAAGCACGGTGATGAGCTCAACTCATTCCGGCAGGATGTCGGCATGCCCCTTGACATGCGCCTCGTCGCTCGACGGCGCCACGTAGACGACGAGCTCCGTCCACACCTCCGCTAGCAGCTTCCACACCTTTCCGACGGACAGTGATCATGACATCATCTGTTCACTTGTCGATGATCACAGGAACTACGGCGGGTGCATCAACCATCAATGGCGCGACGCACCCTCTTCCCTCTGCAGGGCGCCATTGCCGGCGTTTCCTCCGGTGACACTTGGTCGTCCCTCAAGTACAGGATGCGTCCTCCACGTCGTACAAGTTGGGCCGTCCTGACCTCCTGCGCCAGCGCGCACGGCGCGCACAGCAGCCAACCTGCCGTAGTCCGCCGCGCTGGGCCGGCCGGCGCCGCAGATGGACCACGGTCGGCCGGCAGCCCGAAGCGGTCCGCATCCGCGCGCGCCAGTATCCCCCGTACAGCAGGCCCATCACGGACAGCAATGCGCCGGTGGCGCCGACGACGAAAACCGAGCGTGGCGTCGGGATGTGAGCGCGGCGACGGCGAAGACCAGAACGGGGCGCGGCGCAGAGCAGGGCGAAGGTGAGACGTGCACGTACATGTTGCCCATGCCCAGGCGCTCATGTTCCACCCGAACACGCAGAACGTGCACGACAGCGACAGCGCCGCCACCGTGGGGTCGTCGCCGAGGTCCAGCAGCCCGCCGGCCCACTCCGGCGCCGCCACCGCCACTCTGTTTCGGCTGTATTTGCACTCGTCGTGCACAGCCGCGGCCTCGTCGTCGTCGGTTGACGCCGCCGGGAGCACGACGGCCTCTCTTCTGCCGAGCGGGCCGTAGACCATGTAGAGGGCGGCGGCGACGGGTGCGGCGAGGCCCAGCGCCATGCACAGGTTCACGGCCCAGTCGGGGCGCGTGCCGCTGCCGAAGGACCAGAAGAGCGCGCAGTACGCGTACTGCGCCAGGCACGTGGCCTGCAGCAGCGCCACCACCAACGCCACGTGGAGCCGCTCGCGCCGCACGCCGCCGCCACCAACACCGGCGTTCTTGCAGTAGACGGCGCGGAGGTCGGCGACATCCTGAGGGGCGCGCCATCGGAGGAGGAGCGCGAGGTGGTGGCAGAGGCGCGGGTGCTGGTACACGCACATCACCGTGAAGAGCGCGTTCAGCACCTGGTTCGCCACCTCCGTCCACCGCCTCCGCCGCGACGCGTCCGGCACGGCGGTGTTGAGCGCACCGGTCATGAGCAGGAACACGAACGCTACGCCGCCGGCCACGAAGGCCAGCCACACCAGCAGCGCCGCGTTCGTGGGCTGCTTGGCCCAACAGACGCACTTGCCGCGCAGGGCGCGCCAGTCCACGGTGCGCGCGAAGGCCGGCGCGCGGCGGAGGAAGCCAGCGGAGGTGGTGCGGATGGTGGCGACGCGCCTGAGGAAGGCGTGGGTGCCGGCCAAGCTGAAGCGGTGACGCCAGAGTTCCTTGGACGGAGCTGCCTTGAGGAAGTCCAAGAACCTCTCCTTCTTCGTCTCCTCCTTGCGCTGGCTTACTATTTGCATGGCTGATGATTTCTCATGCGATTCCAATTCCATGGTTTTCGTCTCTGTTTTTTTTTTCTTCTCCTTATTGGTTTGCAATGAGATGCTTGGTCTGCAACTAGTAGTTGAAGGAACAATGGGTGATTAGGATTATACACGGTGTTTGATTTGGTTAAGAGATTGACTGTATGAAGTAGAGCTTAGTTTCTGGTTCCAGAGAAGTATTAATATGACTCGTCAAAATTGGCAGGTTGATGCAGACAGAAATCCTGGTCTTGTTACTGATGCTTGCTACGGTCAGAAGAATTCAGCAGACAATAGCTAAATCTGTACGTGTTGCTAGCACGAAAAAGTCGAGACGCCCCGCCCCAGTGAATGGACCAGTTCAATCTCTGCTCATCTTCTGAAAGCTGATCGATCACTCTAGTGCATGCAGCTTCAATTCTAAAAGCTGAGCTCGCTGCATGATCTGCCGTCGCGATCTGGAAGTTGGAATATTAAACAGTTGAATAGTACTCAACTTTGGCATGCCGTTAACTAGGAAGGACCCAGTTTCAAGCTGACGAGGTTCAGTTTAGGCCATAACTTGTCAGTCTGTCTTCTCTTCCTGCATGGACTCTGACGAGCGACCGTCCCTTGTTGGCGTGCTCTGGCCGTGACTTGCTTTATTTTGCACGGGGAAATAGTAGTAGTACCTGTCGAGTTCTACAGACTGCGCTGAGCCCCCACACAACTTGATTCCGTTCTGCTCTTCTCTTTTACTAAAGAACTGAACTGTGAATAGGAGGTGCACAAGAGAAAACCAGGTTCATTATCTGACTCCTTGACACTTCAATATTATCGCAAAATGGCAGTACAACGCAACATAAACCATCGGAATAATATCTAGGTGATTCTCGTGTTTAGTTCTGAATACAGTTCCAAGGCTTGTGGATCGTGGCACAATTCCAAATGTAGGTCCTTTATTTTTTAACATTGACAGAATTGTGCTTCGGTAGCACATGAATACAGTCACCCTGAATAAACAAAAACAGTAATAAATTGAATTTTTGAAATTGCCCAGACAATTTGGGTTTTACTCATTAGGAATTACAGACTTAACTAGGACTTTACAATTGCAGATGAATTTTGTACACCTCTGTGCCAAATATGTGGTAACTCTAAAAAAAAAAAGAATAGACCTTTTCGAGCAAAATCGCCAAAGAATGGAATTCTGTAGCACTAAAAAGAAAATGGAGAAGAAGAATGTTCATACATCTAGCAATCTAGTACTACCTATGAGCAACAGAGCAAGTTTAATGTCCTCTGCTTTTTAACGAATAAATCCCTTGTATACATGAGAATGAGTAGAGACACCAGAGTGACCATATGATCAGTTTCTTGGCCTTGTCCACTCTCCAGGTTCCATCGGACGACAACCACCTTCCGAAAAGACTCGTCTTCCTCCGCACCGTCACCGATATCGGAATGGAAGAGTCGATCATGTCGCCAGGAGGAACAACAGTGCACTCGTCAGATTTATCATCATCGTCAACTTGGACCACCACAACCTGGACCGGTGGTGGAACCATGGCGTCGTCATGAACAACCACAAGCTGTACCGGTGGCGAGGGCTGCAAGCACCGTGATGTCACGTGCAGAGGAAACGTCACGAGGCCCAGTACTACACACTTTAGCAACGGCGTCCTCTCGTCATGACCATCGTCGTCATGAACAACCTTGGAGTAGAGAAGGTCTCGCCGTCGATGTGGTAGAGGCTGGCGGTGCGGACCTCCTGCGCCAGGGCGCACGGCCAGCAGAAGAGCCACCGCGCGTAGTCGGTCAGCGACTTGGAGCCGCAGCACGCCGTGCTCCCGGGCAGGCCGAAGCGTCTCCTCATCTGGATCCTCCAGTAGCCGCCGTAGAGCAGCCCGCACGCGCACAGCACCACGCCGGCGCCGCCCACCGCGTCGCCGACGACGTAGTCGCCGATGTGCAGCGCGGAGAGACGCCCAGCACCCAGAGCGGCGCGAAGCAGAGGAGCGCGAACGTGGCGGCGTGCACGTACCGGTGCCCCAAGCCCAGCCAGCCGCTCCGCGTTCCACCCGAACACGCAGAACGTGCACGACACCGACAGCGCCACCACCGCAGGGTCGTCGCTGCAGCAGTCGAACATGCCGCCGGCCCACTCCGGCTCGACGACCACGACACGCTCCTCCATCATCATGGGCTCCTGATCCATGGCCGTCAAGGCGTCGGAGGTCATCGAGAGGAAGAGTTCCGGCTGCTCGGCTTTCCCCAAGGGGCTGCACGCGGTGTACGCGGCGGCAGCGACGGGCGCGGCGACGCCGAGAACGAAGAAGCCGTCCTCGAGGAGCTCCGGGCGGGTGGCCTTGGTGTAGCCCCAGTAGAGGCCGCAGAGCACGTACTGGCACGCGACCGTCAGCTGCAGCAGCGCCACCACCACGCCCATGTGCAAACGCTCACCGCGGCGCGGCTGTCCGTCGTGCAGTAGGCGGCGCGAGCTCCACGGCGTCTTTGGGGCGCCAGCGGCAGAGGAGGAGAGGTGGTGGCAGAGCGCGGGTGCTGGTACACCCTCATCAGCGTGAAGAGCGCGTTCAGCACCTGGTTGTTAGTTTCGATCCACCGGTTCCTGGCCGCCGGTGGGAACGCCCCGTCGAGGAGGCCGAGGAGGAGGAGGACGAACATGCCGCCGGAGACGCCCGACGCAGAGCAGCCACAGGAGCAGCGCCAGGTTATCGGGTTCTTGAGCCACGCCTTGCACGTCCGCCGGACAGAGCCCCAGTCTACGGTCACCATGTGGCCGTCGTCGGTCTTCGGGCGGCAAAAGGAGGAGGGGAGCGAGGACTGCACGCTCTGTTTCTCCGGCTGCTTGTCGAGGAGGTGGTCGCCGAGCGGCGCCGTGGAAGATGATCGGCGGTAGCTAGCAAGCATTGGGGTACTGTGCACGGCGGCGTCGTGATGGTCTCCGGTCGGTGGCTTACAGCCGGCATGGGCCATGGCGGTGTGTGCGCTACGTACCCTACCAAGAATAGAAGCAAGAAGGTGAAGTAGTCACGCATCAGTTTTGGTGGTTTGCTTGCTTTTTGTTCAGTGTTTAGGGAGGAGGAAGGACAGGTCCTGATCTGAGACTTGTCAATGAATCCATCAATCTGGGGTGGCTTGAACAGTCAAAGCTTGGGTGCTTGTATACTGGTGTAGGCAGGCAGCACTGTGTCCAGGTAATTTGGAACGCAGCCAAGTCAAGTCAAACATGGGTCGTGTGCGTGCGTGTGACGTTCTGACTTGGTGGCACGAGTGTGCAGATTCGGAAAAGCATCACTGGCAGCCAAGACATTCATCAGTAGAGAGAGACGCACACATGCGCAGCAGCAAGCAGACCTGGACTTGCTGATCCAATAGATACGGGGGTGCTCCTACTGGATGCAAGTTGGGTAGCTCACTGACCCCTGTTGCTATTCCCTGCGCATGTATCTAGCTGTTAGGATTTTTTCAGTTTCGTCAGTTAGACAGATAGTTTCAGTTAGCATTTGGTTTGTTAGCGTCAGCCATTCTGGCTTATCCTCCTCATCGGAGAGTAGTTTGTATTAGGCTATAAATACTTAGCAATATACATCACAAAAGCTGCAGCTCCCGCAGCACCAAATCCAGTTCTTGTTTCTCTGTTTCCAACAACTGGTATTCAGAGCTAGGTTTCGTAGATTGATCAGAGATGGTGGGAACACCTCCTCCGGCTCCGAAGGGCGGCGCCGGGAAGTCTCCGAAGAACTCCCCGCATGCCTCCCGCTCACCAAGCAGGTCGAGGCGCGGGTCGCAATCTCCTTCTCCAAGCAGGCGTCGACGCGGCGGTCGCCGCTCCACCGTGCAACGAGTGATCAAGGAGGTTGGCGGCGCCGGCACGTTCCCAATCCTGACCAAGACGAACTACAGCGACTGGTCACTGGTGATGAAGGTGAAGCTCCAAGCCCGCGGCCTATGGGAGGCCGTGGAATTCGGCGACGGCGACAACCAGGTGGATCGCATGGCCCTCGAAGCAATCTTGCTCGGGCTACCACTGGAGATGCAGGCGCCGATCGCCGTGAAACCGTCCGCGCAGGAGGCGTGGGCGGCGATCCGGAAGGTGCGCATCGGCGACGAGCGCACACGCAAGTCCAACGCACAAACCGTGCGGAGGCAGTACGAGCAACTCAGCTTTCACGACGGCGAGGCCGTGGAGGACTTCGCCGCGAGGCTGGAGGGCATCGTGACTCAGCTCAGCATCCTGGGCGACCCTGAGCCGCCGGCGAAAGTGGTGGAGAGGTACCTCCGCGTTGTACCGCGACGTTTCCATCAGGTGGCGGTGTCAATCGAGACATTGCTCGACATCGCCACGCTGTCCGTGGACGACATCACGAGCAGGCTGAAGGCGGCGGAGATTCGCCATCCCGACGAGCCGGAGCACAACGCCTCCGGTCAGCTCATGCTCACGGAGGAGCAGTGGCTCGCACGCTCTAAGGAGCGGCAGGCCGGTGAGGGCAGCTCGAAGCCGAAGCCCAAGAACCGGCGTCGACCCCCGAAAGGGAAGAAGGGCGGCGGTGCCACCGGGGAAAAGGATGCGCCGCGCGACACGCCGCGGTCCGACGCCCCGCGCGACAACAAGTGCCGCAACTGCGGCCGCCATGGCCACTGGGCCAAGGAGTGTCGCTCGCCCAAGCGCGAGCAGGCGAACCTGGCGCGGGACGACGACGACGACGAGCCGGCGCTGCACCTGGCCGAGATCCTCGATCTCAACCTGGTCGACGGCGCCGCGCCCCTGCACCTCGACGAAACGCGGGCGCAGGCGTTCCTCGGCGAGACTGATGACGCTGAGAAGCTGGAGGGCTGGTACCTCGACACGGGCGCGTCGAATCACATGACGGGCCGCCTGGACGCCTTCTCCGACCTTGATCATGCTGTGGTCGGCGATGTGCGGTTCGGCGACGGCTCCGTCGTGGAGATCCGCGGCCGCGGTACCGTGATCTTCGCCGGGCGGAACGGGGAGCACAAGGCTTTCACCGGCGTGTACTACATCCCGCGGCTCAAGAACTCCATCATCTCCGTTGGGCAGCTCGACGAGGGCGGCTCCAAGGTGGAGATCGAGGACGGCGTCATGCGCATCTGGGATCGGCAACGTCGTCTCCTCGTCAAGGTCGAGCGCGGGCGCACCAGGCTGTACATCTTGCGGCTCGCCATCACCAAGCCGGTGTGCCTGGCTGCTCGAGCTGGCTCGGAGGGAGCCTGGCTCTGGCACGATCGCTACGGCCACCTGAACTTCGACGCGCTGCGGCGGCTGGCGCGCGCGCCGACATGGTGAACGGCCTCCCCGAGCTGGACCACGTCGAGCAGCTGTGCGAGACATGCGTCACCACCAAGCATCGCCGAGCGTCCTTCCCCTCCAAAGCAAGGTATCGTGCTGAGGTTCCTCTAGATCTCGTTCACGGTGATCTTTGCGGCCCTGTGTCTCCAGCAACCCCGGGTGGACGGCAGTACTTCCTCCTCCTCGTCGACGACTGCACGCGATACATGTGGCTCGAGCTAAGGTGCAGGCGGCCGCCGAGAACAAGTGTGGCCGTCGCTTGCGCGTCCTGCGGACGGACAATGGCGGCGAATTCACGTCGACTGAGTTCGCCCGCCATTGCGAGGAACGGGGAGTGGAGCGGCACTTCACCGCGCCGTATACGCCACAGCAGAATGGCGTCGTAGAGAGGAGGAACCAGACAGTGCTCGCCACGGCTCGAGCGCTGTTGAAACAGAGGAAGATGCCGGCGCGCTATTGGGGCGAGGCCGTGTGCACAGCGGTCTTCCTCCTAAACCGTTCCCCGACGAAGAGCCTCGCCGGCATGACCCCGTACGAGGCGTGGACTGGCAAGAAGCCGGCCGTCTCGTTCCTGCGCACATTTGGCTGCCTCGCGTACGCCAAGGTGGTGAAGCCCGGCGTATCCAAGCTTGACGATCGCAGCCGTGCGCTGGTCTTCATCGGCTATGCAAGCGGTGCCAAGGCATACAGGCTTCTGGATCCCACCACGAGCAAGGTGGTGGTGTCCCGCGACGTGATCTTCGACGAGTCCGTCGGATGGGACTGGAGCGGCGACAGCTCTGCCGGCGCGAACACGGCGGCTTCTTTCGACTTCCGCGTCGAGCGCGTCGTCCAGCACGTCTACGAGCCCGCTCCGGTGAACGACGACGGGGGAGCACGCACGCCGTCGCCACCACCAGCTGCGCGCACTCCATCCCCTGCACCGGCTACGCCACCACCACAAGCTGCTCCAGCCGCGCCGGCCTCCCCTGTCTTCGTCACGCCACTGCAGGATGATGAGGACCGGCGCGACGCGTTCGCTGACGACGCTCCCGTGCGCTATCGCACGGTCGACAACGTGCTCGGTCAGGCGGACCCGGCACCAGGGCTGGCAGTGAGGACGTGCGACGCCGAGCTGCATCTCGCCTGCACAGGCGAGCCGTCGACGTTCAAGGAGGCGGAGAAGGACGAGGCATGGCGCGCGGCCATGCGCGACGAGATGGCGTCCGTGGAGGAGAATGGCACCTGGGAGCTAGTCGATCTACCGCGCGGCCATCGCCCGATCGGCTTGAAGTGGGTGTACAAGCTCAAGCGCAACGAGGCCGGCGTCGTCATCAAGCATAAAGCTCGCCTCGTCGCCAAAGGCTACGTCCAGCAGCCGGGGATCGATTACGAGGACGCCTTCGCACCTGTTGCGCGGCTAGAATCAGTGCGCCTGCTGCTCGCACTGGCCGGGCACAAGGGTTGGGCCGTGCATCACATGGACGTCAAGTCCGCATTCCTTAATGGAGTGCTCCGCGAGGAGGTGTACGTGTCGCAGCCGCCCGGATTCGCCGTCGCCGGGGAGGAGAACAAGGTGTTTCGGCTCCACAAGGCACTGTACGGCCTTCGTCAAGCTCCACGCGCGTGGAACGCGCGGCTCGACAGCACGCTCAAAGCACTTGGCTTCAAGCAGATTGCGCATGAAGCTGGCATCTATGGTCGCGGCAAGGGCGGCGCACGCACGCTCGTTGGTGTCTACGTCGATGATCTGGTCATCACGGGCGCGTCGGCGAAGGAGGTTCGCCGCTTCAAGGAGGAAATGAAGTCGCAGTTCAAGATGAGCGACCTCGGCCTCTTGTCGTTCTACCTTGGCATTGAGGTGCAGCAATCCGCCGATGGCATCACGGCGAGCCAAGGTGCCTACGCGCGGAAGGTCCTAGAGGTGGCGGGGATGGCCAATTGCAATCCCGCGCACACTCCGATGGAGGAGCGGCTCAAATTGAGTCGCACCAGCGAGGCGGCAGAGGTCGACGCGACTCTTTACCGGCGGATCGTCGGCTGCCTTCGCTATCTAGTTCACACCCGGCCGGACATTGCGTTCGCGGTTGGTTACGTGAGCAGGTTCCTGCAGCGTCCTACGGAGGAGCACATGGTCGCCGTCAAGCGCATCCTCCGCTACATCGCCGGAACTTTGAACTACGGCTGCTTCTACGCGCGCGGCGGCGCGGCACGACCGAGGCTGCACGGCTACACCGACTCCGACCTCGCCGGCGACATCGACACGAGCAGGAGTACGTCAGGAGGGATCTTCTTCCTCGGTGGCGGGCCGGTGAGCTGGCACTCCTTGAAGCAGCGTGTGGTGGCTCTGTCTTCGTGCGAGGCAGAGTACGTCGCCGCGGCGTCGGCGGCAACCCAAGCTGTTTGGTTGGCCCGGCTGCTTAGCGATTTCACTGGAGATCAGGCTGAGACAGTCGGGCTAAGTATCGACAACATGTCCGCGCTGGCGTTGATCAAGAATCCCGTCTTCCACGACAAGAGCAAGCACATCAAGATCAAGTATCATTTTGTGCGCGAGGCGTTTGAAGAGGGCAGCATTAGCGCCAGTTTCGTCGGGACAGCGGACCAGCTCGCAGACATCTTCACGAAAGCACTTGGGCGAGTTCGACTCCATGAGCTTCGAGCTAGGATAGGAATGGTCCAAATTGATCAGCTGCGCAAGGATTAGGGGGAGATTTGTTGCTATTCCCTGCGCATGTATCTAGCTGTTAGGATTTTTCAGTTTCGTCAGTTAGACAGATAGTTTCAGTTAGCATTTGGTTTGTTAGCGTCAGCCATTCTGGCTTATCCTCCTCATCGGAGAGTAGTTTGTATTAGGCTATAAATACTTAGCAATATACATCACAAAAGCTGCAGCTCCCGCAGCACCAAATCCAGTTCTCGTTTCTCTGTTTCCAACAACCCCTCCGAACTCTCTCGTCTTCTCCGCCCCTCTACAGTAAAACTTCCCCATCCAGCGCCAGATCAGGCAGGGGCGGACCGCCCCATACGGCGGGGTGGGGCAACTGCCCCAGCTATATCAGGGTAAAAAAAACCTCATCTCCATGTTTGATCAAAGTTTCCTACAGTTCAGTCCTTGAGTGAGGCAGAGAGATGAGGAGAATGATGAACAAGCAGCAACGTCTTTGAAGAGGTTCCAGTAAATAACTATTTTGCTAGCAATCATGTATAAATAAACACAATGTTGATAGTAGTAATAGTTAGCGGTTTGCATGAGCACGATCATAATGCTGGCACCTGCCAAGGCTGGGTGAAGGTCTGCCCCATCTAAAATTTTGGGTGTGGTCCGCCACTGAGATCAGGCCCCCTCCCCGCTGCTCCGGCTCCCCGCGCGGCGTTGTCTCGGGTGAGGGACCCTCCTTTGTTCAATTAAGTTCCTCTAAGCTTTTAGTTTGTTAGGAATAATCGGAGCCCCCGGCTTGCCGGCGCCATTGCTGTTGAGCTGGACGTGCTCTTGCTACAGGTGGGTGTTCTTTGTTCCAAGTTGTCCTTCGTGGCTGTGTCGGCGTGATGCCGTTGTTCTCCCTGTCGGATTCCTCCCGATGGGTGTTTCTTCTCCCTTTTGCTTGTTCTCTGTTTCTCAGGTGTTGGAGCCATGGAGATGTGGTGGTGGCCGAGAAATCCCACAAGCTTGAAGATCCTCGATGGTGCTATTTTCTGGATTGGGTCGATCACCATATGCTGATCCCCAATTTAGCCAGGAAATCCTCTCAGTCCGGTCAGGGATGAGTCCCCTAAATCTACGGCCGCGACATGCATTTCTACCTCGTTATTTGGTGCTGTGTCCGAGGCAACTGCCGGGAGGGCCGCCGGCGGTGTCAATCGGCTAGCATGAAGAGGCCTCTTCCCGATCTTGGCGCAGTGGTTTACTGTCTGGTCCCGTCAAAATCGGAGGTGCCATCGCTGGAGTTTCTTCTTGTAATTTC
The DNA here is from genome assembly GCA_012490785.1 of Eragrostis nindensis. Lineage (NCBI taxonomy): Eukaryota > Viridiplantae > Streptophyta > Magnoliopsida > Poales > Poaceae > Eragrostis > Eragrostis nindensis. The sequence continues at coordinate 1,064,023 of JAAXCT010000153.1, read as the reverse complement.
GGTGGCTACTATCTCCATGAATGAATCTCGCCGTCAGTGGAATCGTCTTCAGACTCCTCATGAGGACTTGATTGTAATTTTAATTTTCTATTAGTCCTCGAAAGCTGTTTTCAGACCCGGTGTAGTTCCAATCTTGTGCAAGAGTCCGCTTGTAAAACAGCTGTTGTACCACCCTGAGAGTAATGGAGAAGGTTCTAGCCTTTTGGGCGTTTGTCCTTAAAAAAAAAATAGATACGGGGGTGTTTTCTTGCACTGTTGCACATGGCAGAGCAGATAACAGTCATGAATGATGGAGCCCTGATCCAACAGCCACAGTAATTCTGGATATGATGTAGCAGCATCCCAAGGTGGCAGGGGAGAAGAGAGAAAGCATACGGTGGACGGCGTTACTTGGGTCAGTCAGGAGCATCAGTTCCCCTGCGGCCATGAACGAACACCTTTCTGTTTTCTCTTCTTTCAGCTCGTCGAGGGGAAAGGACCAAAGGTAAACGGCTTATTTTCTCGGTTTCACAGAGGATGATGTCTTTACTGCACCAGACACGAGGAGGAGAGCGGCGAAAAGCCAAGGAGGCCGCCTGCGCCGGGCGGGGGCGGCGGCGCGCGGGCGCTTGAACGACGTGTGATGACAGGTAGACGAAGCGGCTCTGGTTGGAATTGATCTGGGCCGTACGCCTTTTGTCCAACGCTATGGATAGACCGCAAAAAGGAAGAACTCGGTCAAAACAATTTTTTCTGAAAACCTCCTCATTTGGATTGTGATATTCATCACGATCCAAATATTTACAATAACCTTTAATTGGATCGCGATTATTAATCGCGATCTAACTATTTACAAAAGAACTCCTAAAATGAATCGCGACTATTAATCGAGATCCAATATTTTTCGGAAACCCCCCTCATCTCGTTTGAGCCGGGATTCTCCGCGGCGGTTCAAAGCAAAGGGACGCGCCGGCGCATGGCGACGCTGCGGACACCAACGCACGCCGGGGAAGAGGTGCTCTCTCGATGTCTGGTACAGTAGATGGGAAATCATCGAGCCGTGTTGGGTGAAGATACGTCGAATTGCGGCGGGGATGGTGTCGTGACGGTACCGACGGCGGCGCGGAGGCCCGCGGAAGGAGGAGGAGATGATGCTTCGGGCAAAATGTTCCGCCTCCATGGCAGCTGCGGCAGCAGGAGGATTCCTGTTTCTCCGAGCCTCCGTTGCCTCCGCCGTCTCGACACGCGCCAGCTGCAGCCCCGCCACTCCAACCAGGGACCCCTTCGCCATCGCCCATGCTCTCGCCGCTGCCTCCTCCTCCCCGGCTTCCACCTCGCCACCATATGTGGGCACCAAGCTCCACGCGTGCACCGTCAAGCTCGGCATGGCCTGCCGACACCTTCACATGAACCACCTCCTCATTTTCTACTACAGACGCGGCCTTCTTGACTGCGCCCTGGACGTGTTCGACGAAATGCCGTGCCGCAACCTCGTCTCTTGGACGTCCATGGTGTCCGGCTGCATGCGCAATGGCGCGCCTGAGCTCGGTCTGGGGCTGTTCGTTTCCATGGTTAGGAGTGGATTCTGCCCGAACGACTTCCCTCTCGCCAGTGCCTTGGGTGCTTGTCAGTCCACGCCACATGGAAAGCTTGGCCTTTCGCTCCATGGCCTTGCTGCCAAAGTTGGCCTTGATGGCAATCCTTACGTGGGGAGCTCACTGCTGCTCATGTATGCAAAGCATGGGCGTGTTGCCGCTGCGGAGAAAGTTTTGGCAACATATGGTGCAAAGACATGGCATGCTGGAACGCAATGTTGGAGGGCTATGTCTCCAATGGGTTTGGGTACAATGCGATGGTGACAGCAGTTCAGATGCATCAACGTGGAGTACCGTATGATGTGTACACCTATATTTCGGCTCTGAAGGCTTCTTCGATCTGCGGTGGCTTGAATTTGGACAGCAGCTTCATGGTCTTGTCATCCAGAACATGTTCGAGTCTGATACCTCAGTGATGAACGTGCTTGTGGATATGTATTTGAAAGCAGGACTGAAGGAAACTGCCATGGCTATCTTCGGTAAGATTCAGCTGAAGGATACCATTTCCTGGAACACAGTGATATCGGGTCTTTCACATGCTGAGGATGAGAGGGCAGCTGCGGCGTGCTTTGTTGACATGTCGAGATGTGGCTGTAAGCCTAATCAAGTTACGCTATCTGTCATGTTGAGGCTCAGCAGTGCTAAAGAGAACATATCCCTTGGTCTTCAGATCTTTGGCCTTGCCTATTGTCATGGCTACTCTGAAAATGTTCTTGTGGCAAATTCCATCATCAACATGCTGTCTCGATGTGGATTCCTCAACAGCGCATATTGCTTCTTCTCGGATCTCAGTGTCAGGAATGTTGTGACATGGAACGAGATGATTGCAGGTTATGGTCTGCACAGTTGTTCTGAAGATGTGATGAGGCTCTTCCGCAGCTTGCTTTGCTTCGGAGCCAGACCAGATGAGTTCACCTATCCAGCTGTTTTGTCTGCTTTCCAAAAAGATCATGACATGAGGAACCACGAGCAAATCCACGCAAGTATTCTAAAACATGGATTTACATCATGCCAGTTTGTCTCAACTTCACTAATCAAAGCAATGGCAGCCTCTGGTTTAGTTCAGAGTTCACTGAAAGTCATCGAGGATGGTAGCAAGATGGATTTGGTGTCATGGGGAGTCATCGTCTCTGCATTCTTGAAGCATGGCCTGAACGATGAGGTCCTTTACCTTTTCAACTTGTTTAGAGGTGATTGCTCAGAGAATCCTGATGAGTTCATCCTGGCTAGCATCCTGAATGCCTGCGCAAATGCTGCATTAATCAGGCAGTGCAGGTGCATCCATTCACTTGTTTTCAGGACAGGGCACAGCAGGAACTTCTGCGTGGCAGGTGCATTGGTTGATGCCTATGCTAAGTGTGGTGATATTACTGCTGCAGAAAGTGCTTTCGCTGATGTTTCATCAGTAACTGGTGATGCTATATTGTACAATACCATGCTGACAGCCTATGCCAACCATGGTCTGATCCATGAAGCCCTCAGCCTCCACCAGGAGATGAAACAACTTCAACTGGCCCCAACACCAGCTACATTTGTCGCGATCATCTCAGCTTGCAGCCATCTTGGGCTAGTCGAGCAGGGCAAGCTTCTGTTCACTTCCATGTCTGATCAAGGGATGAATCCAACAAGGGCCAATTATGCCTGCCTGGTCGATCTTTTGGCACGGAAAGGTCTACTTGAGGAGGCAAAAGGCATCATCGAAGCAATGCCGTTTCAGCCATGGCCTGCAGTATGGAGATCGCTGATGAATGGTTGCCGAATCCATGGAAACAAAGAACTCAGCGTGCTTGCAGCAGAGCGTATCCTGAGAATGGTGCCAAGCAGCGATGGTGCATATGTATCGTTGTCGAATGTCTACGCAGAAGATGGAGAATGGCAGTCTGCAGAGGCGACCAGGAGGAGAATGACTGAGTATCAAGTGCAGAAAGTGCAAGGTTACAGCAGCGTTGAGATTTAATTTCGCTACTCAGGGATGTTGCTCACAACAGAGCAACCACTTTAGGGAAGGAACCATATTAGATATAGCTGTGAATGTCAATTGTGAATACGGTTTGCTGAACATTTTGTTACAGATAGCTACACGGAATACTTAGCATTCATAATTGAGGACAGAGAACATCCAACAATAGTGAAGTATCAACTTTAACCCAGTTTACCAACTCAGCAAATTCAAAAAGCATGGAGAGAAACCTCAAATTAATCTGTTCAAAATAGAGCTCTCTAGGCTGACACGCTATAAGGAGTACAATCAGTAACAAGGCAAACATGAACTGCCTCAGTTTACAAACTTGCATCTATTTTTTCAGGATACAAGAATTCTCTCTAAATTGGATGAGCTAGCTTCTACATGTACCAATATACTAGTACTATTCGAAGGCCATTACAGTTTAAGGCGACCACAACAATTTATTTGAGCTCATATATCACCCGTGAACTTATTGTCTGCAATGCGTGCACATTCTGACTCTTGGTCATTGGTTTCGTAGACAAATTTGCTGTTCTCAACTATAGGTTCCTCGTGAGGCACCCATTCAGCATTGCTAGGTCGAACAGGTTCTATGGCCCTCGTTCCGTCCTCAGGCTGCATCTTTGCAGTATTGCATGGTGGTTCCTCCTTTACACTGGTAGCTTCCCTACTAGGTTGCAATGTCACAGAAAACCTCAGAGACTCTTGTTCTGTGCTTCTAGCATCCTCATCCGGGTTCAGCCTTTCAGCACTACTCACCATGTTGCAGGATTGCAGAATTGAAGGATTATTAGGTTGTACCAATGAAATATCGCTGTGTGGTTCTGGTTCCACTAGCCTAGCTTCCTCCCCATGTTGCAGCACTGCAGTGTCACAAGGTAGTTCCTGCTTCAGAATTCTTGCTTCCTCGTTATAATGTGCCATTGCAGTATCTCTAAATGTCTCCAGTTGTGTTCTTCTAACATCATCATCATGTAGCAATGCTGCAAGGCCACTGGGAGGCTCCTGCTTTGCAATTGCAGCTTCCCCATTATATTGCATCATTGTAGTATCCCTAAGAAGCTCATGTTCTACTCTTCTAACTTCTTCATCAGGTAGTGCCATTGTGGCATTGGTGGATGGGTCCTCTGGTATTATTGCCTGCATTGGGACATCAGAATCATGAGCATCCCCAGCCATTCTAACTCCATCTTTTTCAGCATCAACGGTTTGGTCAGTCTTCCTCATGAATTTCCTCTTGTTCCATTTCTTCTTGTAACCATCTTTCTTGGCTTTAAGTGGTTTTGGGGTTTCAGTTGGCCTTTTCTCAGCCTCTTTAACCTGCCTCTGGCCAGGAACAACAATGTACTGTGTGGCCCCATTTGTGCCGCCCTCTGATTGACCTGCACCAAACATTGGCCATTTATGATCTAACCTCAGGCCAGCACCGCGACGAGGAGGAATAAATTTGCAGAATGAATGCCCCTGGACTGAATAATAAGAAAATTACCCTGGATTGCAAGAAGAGCAGTTCGAGCAGCTTTTATCTCTGCCTCCTTCTTGGTTCTAGCTGCAGCACCAATATATTGTATGCCACCAATTTCAACAGTGCATATAAAAGGAGCTACGCCTGAAGCTTGTTTAGTGCAAATATACGATGGATGGAATGGCGTAATTCATCTTCTGGGCATACTCCTGAAGAAGATTCTTGCACAGCCCAGTTTCTTGCTGCAAAGCATATCAAAGAAACACATTAATAAAGAAGAGATACTGCACTGTTATTCTGATTTAGGGATCCTAATTCCAAAGAACTAACAAATCTTCAGAACCTGAAGTCTAAATGATACCTTTGGACATGATAATATTTTTTAAAAAAAAACGTCCTGAGAGCTATGTGTGGCCATTGTTTCAGAGAATTGAGCAGAACTAAGTTTGCAAGCTCTTCATTACTAATTCCCAAGTATATCAAGAGGATACATTAGTGCAATCAGGAGGTAATGTCAATGTTTAAATCCAATATATTTAGCACAACTGGTACCTTCACAATATACAAACAATCAGAAAAAAAACAATAAGATATTGCTAGTTTTCCATGAAACTAAATAGCATTTCCTGATCATCTTAAGATACTGCAAGCTTAGCAGTCAAACCAATTACTTAAACCTAATAACATCAAGGAAAACATGAGCTATCAGTGGGTAGTATGGAATAGACTATCTCCATGAATGCAACTTACAACTGCGCGGATGCCTTCAGTTGCTGGCACGGAGCGGGCTATCTCCATGAGGGCGACTTCCGCAGCTGACTGTTCTGCAGCCTTGCGGCTGAAGAATCCGGGCAGCGATTCATACTTGGGTTGTTAACGACCACTGTGGACTTGAAGATGGGTTCATGAGAAGGGCCTTCTTTGATGGTATGGTACTCTGGGGTCGGAAGGCCAGCTTCTCTGCGCGTACTCTTGGAGACGGCTCTTGAATACGTAGCAATTCTCAACCCTGCGCCAAATCAAAGCATACCACAGCTAAGAAATTGGCAATATTGGTGGGGAAAAAATCGAGCTTTGAAATTATTTGGAAGAGCCTCCGCTCCAGTTGATATGCTAGCAAGCTTTGGTTACGAGTAGAATAAGTGGCCTCCAATTAATTCACATTTGTGGTCCGCACGGTTAGGCAAATGCACGAAGTAATGAAGTCGTAGCAGAAAATTGAGCGAATCGGCCCGAGGAAAGGGGCGAAAGGGGGGAAGGGCATGCCAACTTACTGATTCCGCCGCGTCCGATGACGACGCGGGGCGCCTGGGAAGGGTTTGTGGCGGCATCGGGCGGCGCCGCGCCTCCGCTGTCCATAGCCCCCCGGCAGCCGCCCTAGAGCAGAGTGCGGCGAGGATGGTGGGGGTGTGTGCCGTTCCTCCTGTAGGCGTGCAATACTGCTGCGTTCTTGCCGATGCTGTCATGGTTCGCTGCCAGGTGGGCCCCAAAAATGGATTCTCAGTTACTGGGCTGGGTTGGATTGATAGGTGGGCTGAACTGTAAGGAAAGAGGAATGCAGCAGAGTCCACGACGCAGCGGTAGAGTTGATCATCCCTGCCCTGTCCGGCGACGGCAGCGGTCATCGTCTGGCTAGCAGCCACTCCGACGGTCCGACCGCCTCTGCACACAGACCCTCGTCGCACGATGCTTCTCTTCCTATCACGAACGCCGAGGCGTCCAGCCGTGCAGCACGTCCAACAGCAGCTAGAGCATGCGCCCGAGCGACGTGGCACACCAACAAGCTCAGACAACGCTCGGCGCGTCCATATCCCCTGAAAGAAGACGCAACAATGAATTGGAACGTTGCGCTTCCTTCAAAGCGAAAATGCATGGGTCAAGAAATAACGCTTGACGAGGGCTCTATCATGGTGAATGTGGCTTGGTCGACGTTTTGAAATCTCTAATTTGGATGTACCACTTCTGTTTCACAATGTTTGTGCGGAGCTGAGCATCTTTTATTCTCTGGGATCAAGCTTTCCTCTGCATGGGCCTCGTGCCCCCGTCTCGTCGCCGGCCACTCCGGCCTCCTCCGAACAAAAATCATCCTCCTCGTCGCACAATGCACCAGCTCCAATCAGCTGCTGCCTGAACGCCGACGCGTCCAACCCAGCAGCGCATCCGTCCCGCGTGATCTCCATCAGCAGCGCCCGCGCCCGGACGACGTGGCCGCCGACACGCAGCACGCCTATCAGCTCCGACAACGCCGGCGCATCCCATCGCAGTCCTCGCCGTATGGCTTCCCGCGCCGCCTCCGTCGCAGCGTCGACGTCTCCGGCTGCCACGCACCCGGCGACCACGACGCCGAACGTCGTGACGTCCGGCGGGCAGCCGGCGCGCTCCATGCAGTCCACCATCCGGCGCGCGCCGGCCAGGTCGCCCCTGTCGCACAGCGCGCCGAGGTAGGCGTCGTAGACGCGCACGCCCGCCGGCACGACCCCGAAGGAGCATTTCGTCGAACACCTCGTCGACGGCGTCGAACTCCCGGCTCGCGCGGAAGGCCCGCAGCATCCGCTCGAACTCCGGGAGCCCCGGGGCCACCCCGTCGGCGTCCATATGCTTCTTCACGAGCTCGTACGCCTCCGAGGTCTTGTCCTCCCGCAGGAACGCGTCGAGGACGGCGCGGTGGTCCGACCTGCTTGGCGAGACGCCCCACCGGCGCATGTCGCCCAGGAACGCCGCGGCGTCCCGGGCCGGAGAGCATGGATTGGCAGAGGGAGGCGAGGACCGCGCTGCAGTGGCTCGGGTCCGGGTCGAGGAGGAGGCCGGGCATGCAGCGCAGGAGGTCGACGGCGGCGGCGGGTTGGCGGGCGCGGCAGAGCGCGGAGGTGAGGATGCGGAACGTGGTTGCGTCGGGGGCCGCGTGGGGCGCGGCGCGGAGGAGGACGGAGGGGGCGACGCGGAGGAATGCCGCGGATGAGGAGCAGGAGCAGAGCGCGGCGAGGAGGGAGTTGAGGGCGCGCGTGGTGCGGAGGGAGGTGGAGAAGAGCGTGGCGGCTGCGGCGAAGCGGCCGTGGCGCGCGAGCGTCAGGAGCAGGCGGTGCTCGTCTGCCCGCGGCAGCAACATCTCGCACGCCTCGGCTGGGCGGCAGCATGCCTGATTTGAATTGAATTTAAAGGAAGCTGCTGGTTCGAGTATAACTGTACAAGCCATGAGTTGTGTTTTGCTCCAATTTGATTGGATACATAACTTGCATAAACTGTGTTCCACGAAACCAAAACACCAACACATAATGCCTTGACCACCGTAAGCGTAATAAGCACTGTAAAACCAAAGACACCAGAGCTTGTATTGTATTGCAACTATCAACAAATTTAGTACATTGCTCTTCAGGCTACGGCACAGATACTGCTGCTCCCCTCACGAGTCACGCAGGTGCTATCCAAGGATCCAAGCTTTCACTTGTGACGGCTCCTGCCTTCCACATTCTGCATCCAGCTTAATTAAGAACATCGGTCGCTCTAGTTCCAGTTCACGGCTTCCTTCTATCAACATGGTCCCTGAGGAGCAGAGAATGCCACTGGGAGATACACCACCCAGAAATGCATGGATACACCATCCATCCATCAATTCACCTCGAGATATCACAGCAGTTTCATGCCGCAAGCAGCAAAGTACCCAACAGCCCATGCTTCCCCATTCGCTCCACTTCCGGGATGAAAACTACACCCAAGTGAAACATCCCTTCTATATATTACAACTGAGACCGACCAGATTGCTGACAAACGGTACAAACACAATTCACATATACAAACGGATTACAATGCACCACTTGGGGACAGATCAATGCGGGCCATCTAGTGCTAATATTAGCTGGACAAATGCTTCACTATCTATTCAATAACATCTGTGATGCCTGGGCCCATATGCACAACCACTTCCCAAGGCAGCCCCTACCAAACCCCATTTATGATATCACGCCTGTTTACACTTGGCAAAGAACACAATCCCAATGAGTCGACTATTTACATTTTGGGTTAAACTAGGTATGATTATTTGGGGGAAGCCTCCAAGTTTGATGACAGGACCGGTGTAGGGTTTGGCAACCTTCTGCAAGGAGGCTAATGAATCTTGTGCTGTATTTTACAAACTGCACACACCATCCACCAGGCAATGTGCACTCAGAGCCACGGGGCTATCACCGCCATGTCGGTTGACAAGGCCTCGCATCTTGGATCTTGTAGCTGGACCGGCATGGAGCCATCATTCGGCCATCCAAACATTGGCCCTATGGATTGCATTGTCGTCGCATGCCATGACATGTAGGCCTCATCTCACTTGTAATTTTCCTCAGCATAGATAGAGACAAGAGCATTATCACCAGCACCAGCAGCCAAAAGTGATTTGTATGGGTGAAAAGAAAGGCAGTTAACACTGCCTATCCTCTGGCCCATAAAAGATGGTTGATAGCGTATTATCGTCAACTGTTCTCCTTCAAGACTGAACACTTTGATCATCTGCTTTGCTGAGCCACTTGCAATAACCGGGCATGCCGATGAACAGCTAATGCTGTCAGCGAACCCCTGTGTGCCTCGATAGTTAGGTAGGGTTCTGCTGCCCTTCTAATGTCGAGAAATTGAATGTCTCCAGCTTGAGATGCGCTTACAATCTGTGCCAGCATAAATCACAAAACAGGGACACTAAAAAAACTTAAACAAGACCTACATATATATTTATAAAAGCTTGAATAACAGAAAACAAAATGCATAACATAGCAATGCAAAGAAGCAGTAATGTTTATATACCTTGTGAGGATCAAAACCAGGTTGAAAACCTATGCCCACTACCTTTTCTGTTCTTGGAGCATGAGGTCTGGCCACATAGACAATTCTGCAGCATTGAAGAATTCAGAGTTCAAAACATAAACTAGAGAAGAGGCAATGGGATATTGAATAGGGAACATAAGACATACATATAGTCTTCAACAAATGGTACAAGGCCAAGTATGTACGTGTAGATATTGCTCTACTTACCTATCAGGAGCACGGACATCAAATATCCTGACAGAAGCATCAGCAAAACCAGCAGCAAATTGACCAGAGCGGACCTGAGATGCAGACTGAAACAGAAGCAACAAGCAAAGGTCATGCTCAAAAGCAGAAGATTCAGACCTGATTAATTGGTGCAATAACTTTCATATACATAAAGCTCTCAAACAGCTTATTTAAAATCTATGAAATGAAAGTACATACGCTATTGAAAAAATAAGATAAGTGGACTAAACCATTACACGAATAGATTACTTATTTTGTGGTCAAGAAAAAACCATAGTTTATGGCACTATAGAACCAAATGATCGTCAAATTTCGTTTTACACCTTGCTCACATTGCTCAACCTACAGAGAGCCAACCAAACGCCACATCCATTCATAAAAACTTGGCCATTCGAATTGCACACACTAGGTGCTCTATTTTTTTCCCTGGATTTTCTCTCTGTTGGCCATTCATATATGGATATACGCCAACTCTCGCTACCATGTTTATTTTTGAGAATTGAATAAATATTTTGAGAAATTAACTCAAATAGACATGGAAACAAGAACTCACCAGAGCTGAAATGGCGCTATTAGCAGATGATTGAATGGTGCTAAGAAGTTGTTCCTTGTCAAGATCCCATACCAGGATGGAAGCCATGTCACCCGATGAGTACTATTTAACAACAAAAGGAAGCAAGTACCTGTATTAGAGCAACCTACAATGCGTAAAACAAAATTACAGTACTAGTGTATGACATCAGAATATCACCAGATAACCAGATTGCTGCTGCCAATCGATCACAACACTACGACCAGCAGCTCGATGACCCTGAACTGATGAGAAAGCAGTTACAAGTTTCTGCCCTCCCTTTTGAGTGAAGTTTTTCCATATGCGGACATTTCCATCACCTGGAACACGAAAATTAGATGGCATAATAGCCATGATGATTACAAAACAATGAGCATAGAGAATAGGGGCATACTTGAGGCAGCTAAAAGCAAGCTCTCATCAAGTTCATTGATAAGCAAAAGTTTAGATAGCCCCTGTCGGACAACTTGTGGTTTTCAAAAGCGTTCACTGGCAGCGCGTCATCATAGTTCCACACCCTGAGATGAGGCACAGAACTTTAGCAACTGCAAAAAGTGCATATGATGTACTCGAATTTTCACTTTTCATTGCAGCAGTAAAAGTTTTACCTTATTTGCTCATTTTCATCAGCTGCAACAACAATAGGAGAAAATGGCATCAATAATGCTGCTTTTGTACCCAACTCAAACCTCGTATCCCAACTAGCAATCTGGCTCGTCATCTTGCAAGCTGTTATTCCCATCATCCACCGGCAAAAGGTGAACCAAAAACAAAAAACTGATATAAGTATAGAGTACCAACAAGAATGTGTAGTGCAGAATGATGCAGACATGCACGTACAGGAACGCTGGCATTTAGAAATGCAATCAAGTGCAGTTCGTTCTCTCTCTTCTCTTCTAGCATTTGCTTCCTCGTTATCATCAGAACCAGTTAGAAGTGGCCTTGCGAAGTGACCACAACTCCAGTTGTAAATAATTGATTGGGGAACTATACTTAGATCAGCATTACTGGGAGCCGCAACAGAGCTTAAAAGGGGATCAGCTAAGCCCTCAGGTGAATTCATAAGATGTGGTCTGAACTCCATAGAACAAACTCGGCGTAACCCTGTAAGAAGATAATCATGCTGAGGAGGGCTAACAGGAGGGGTCCTAAATGCCATTGAGAAGCTTCCTGCAAAATATTGGAAGGCACAAATCAACAATTCATTTCTTATCCTAAAATCGAGATGTTCCAAGCACAAAGCAACATTCGTGATCACAACATACCAGAGTTCATATCAAACCAAGAAGAAGAACGTGCCATTCCAAAGTTTGATGGAGGTGCAGATGCCTCTCCTTGATGTGCACCGCCACTGTTAATTCTTTTATGTTTCATGACCACTTGCTCAACGCCTATGAGGGACAGGGTTCTCCGACCAATAGTTGCAATTCTTGGGTAAGGATCTTTAGCAACAGAACACATGGTCGATATAAATTGAGAATAAATTGTACTATCAGCAGGCATTGATCTGTTGTGGCTGAGACCACCATTAGTTACATTCTCCCTCAGTAATATGCCTGAATCAGAGTGTTGAGAAGAATCATCTGACTGGGGAGAGCCATGCAAGATGCTAGATGTAGCCATCGGGCTGCTTGTAGAAATTCTTCCATCACGACCAGTGCCACTGCTCTCGCTGCCAACCCTTAGCACAGGACCAATATGAGAAGCAAGACCACTGCTGCCTTGTAGAATGTTGGTGGGACTATAAACACTGGTTGGATTATTTATATTAGCCAGTGATGGTAGAGACTTCAGCACTGAATTGGTTTGAGGTTTCCAGTACTCAGAAGCAACAGATTTAAGATGTTTGTTGTGACCCAGTGCAAAGCGGGCAAGTGCTGGAAAAACATCAACTTAACTCAAAATGGTTCCCAAGAGGCTAAAAGGAATATAATATGCTTAACACATAAAAGAGGCATTTAGCGCGAACATACTTTCCTAATGCACATACCTGTAGCAACCTCAGATCGAACAAGGGGGCTACCATCTGAAGCAACCTGCAGAAGGCTTCGAACAACACTTATTTCAGCTCTCACCTTTTCATCATCATCAGGATCATCATCAACTCCACTTAATGATGATGATCCCATAGCCAAGAGATTCCCAAGTGCAAAAACAGCAGAAGCTCTGACCTGACAAAACAAAATATTCAATGCGTTTGTGAAGTAGGCAAAAGAATGAACTGCTACAATATGAAAGTCACCGTACCTCAGGCTGAGGCTCTGACAATAGCAAGGTAACAATGTCTGGCGCATTTGATTGTAAACCAAGTAACTGAGCCTCGGGGAAATCTTCCCAGAGTTTGCCAAGGCATAAACAAAGCCACTGCAAAAGCAAAGGCTCTGTTTGTCCATCATGAGGATTCTCAGGTTGCAGATGTCTCAGGCAAACATCTATAAGACCTGCACTAATACAAGCCTCTTGACCCTTCCTGTGCCCATCCACAATAACCGCTAAAACGAAAGCAGCCATCGCTCGCTGCTCTGGGTAAGCATCCAAACTGTCAAGAAACCTGATAAAATATGCATGCCCTCCGTCTTTGACCAAGTCAACCTGGCATGACTGTCATTCGAGGGGAAACAATACAGGGTAAACACCTGAATGTTGAAAAACGAATACAATCCAGAAGGTTCCAAAGTAGAGCGCATACCTTATCAAGAGAGAGAATTTTTGTCCATATGAACACAAGAATTTGACGCAATTCTATTGCACTTGTTTGAAGCAATTTGAGTACATAAGGGAAGATTCCGACAGATAAGGCCTACAATAACATTAAGTTCCTGAGGTTATAAATAAATATTACAAAGTACATAAGAGGAAGATTCTGACAAACAAGGCCTACAACAATATGAAGTGCCTGATGTCGATGGTACTGAAAGAGGATAAACAATAAGCAGTTCATATAAAAGAAACGTAAATTCAGAAGAAGTCAACTACATACCAAATCAACTGCCCATGGTCCCATGTCAAGAAATCTTCCAAGCAGAACAAGTGCTCTAAATCTGTGTGATTGACTAAGCAGGACCTACACAAAACACCAGGGGTAAGAGAAGAGGAACAAAACAAAAAAAAAAATTGTTGGAGATAACTAACAGGAATGCATGCAACGAGATAACTTTTTCTCAAGTTGAGTCTGTAGCAGCAAAGAGGTTACAAATGAGGTGCTTAAAAATACATACCAAAGTAAGTTAAAATGGGTCAAATAATACGGAATTTCAGGTAACTGAAGCAGCAAGATTTCTTACCTGAAGAACTATAGGTAACTGTTCAGGGGGTTTCTTATCCTCAGAGCCATGATCAAGCCACACTTCAAATGCCGTCAATTGTTCCGTAAAAAATGGGCTTGGCTGGTTTGAATAAGGAGAAATAATTTACCAAAATGATTACACTCAAAAATTGCGCAACAATATCTCAAAAGGAAAAAGTAAAAAAAAAAAAAAAACCTGAAACTCCGCATTTGGATCAGCAATTAACTGAGGAAGCTTGGAAAGGCATATCTCAGCCGCCATGTCCCATGCATCCCTGGCATTTAGCAAGTTACGGAAAATGCACAAAATAATAGTAATTACAGAAACAGAATGACCAGTCAAGTTAGCTACCACATATGGTGCTGGTGTGTTGGTGGTAACAATGGGTAGGAAATTGGGGAGCAATTTGCGGAACGCATGATTCTCTCAGCAAGTAAGAAGTTGCGGAAGAGACTAGCAACCAGAAGATCTTGCCTAAAAAGCCTTTGGAATAGATCTGCACAGTGAAACTTGTATCACAACCAGAGAAACCTGACATAATAATTTGAGCTCAAATGTAACTTGTTTTCTTGTTCCTAAGAATATTTCCAAGATGCATTACCATGAGGAAGAACATTCCACGCAATAGTATCTGTAATAGCAGTGAAAATCCAGTTTAGCTCCCCAAGAAGAGTTTTACGGTCATTTTGCCTTCCAGGAATTTGGTCAATAAGGGAAGGATCCAGAGAACCACGGAGTAAGGACCGGTTACAAAACCTGCATCGTATAATAAAGAAGTGGAGGAGAAATTAAGGAATAGTTTACAGGTAAGGAAAGAAAAATGCACTCCACACTATCAGGGAAAAGAGATAGACAGACCAGTGCAACGCCATTTTTATTGGTGTTGTGAGGCACGCTGTAAACACATCAGCAGGAAATTCAGCACTTTGGGGGAGAGTTTGATGTGCCTCGCATGCAGCAAGAAGAATGCAATCCTTCAGTGAAGATGCCGAAGAGCTGGAACTCCAGTCTAGGCGCTGAGTAACCAGTAATCACAACAAATATTAAGTCATACAGGAACAGAAACAGACACAAAACACTCTTAACTAGAAGTATACCATACCTCTAGAAAAGCTTTCACAATGATTCCAGCTGCTGAGCAATCGAAAACATAAATTGAAGGTGTTTTTAGCCATGAATCAAGGTCAGTAATAGGAAGTGGAATATACTGTGTGTAACTCTGCAAAAAGAGGGGGGGAATAACCGCTTCGTTAAGACATCTATGATAAGTACATGCAGTAACCAATGCAGGACCTAATAATATTTACCTTGTTAAACACCCAAATCTCACCATTAGCTGTAGGCTTTGGTACACCGTGGCCATTATAGTGGAACAGGACCCTCTCTGACTTGGCATATTTGCGGCAGGTATTACAAAGCTTCTTAACTTCCTCCACTGTGGGATCCAGCTGAAGCTTGTAACGAGCCTGCAAGTGCAATGCCCAAAGATGTAAATAATGATTATGAAAGTACCACATAGATTAAACAGGAAAGTAAATTTCTCACCTTAGGTTGCCATCGTTCATACTGTGAGTGCAATGTTTTTCCAATATTTTCAAGGGCTTTCGGAGGTGCCATAGAAAATGGATCTGTTACACAAAGGAATGAAGATTTATGAGAACATCTCAAGTCGACTGTATAATGTGCAATAAGTGTAATAAATATTATGAATCACCATGATGGTCAAAATCTGGTGCATTTCTACAGTTATGTATATGGTTATGGACCAAAAACCATCATGAGCATTAACAAAATAAGTTTATAGCTTCCAGAACAAAGTAAAGTATCTTAGCCTAGAAAAAGGTATTCCTCTCCATATCAGGAGTTAATTGTTAACTTTAAATTCAAACGTGGGATAGGTGCAAAAATAATCACCTAAAAACTAGAGGAAAAATACTCTCCTTTTCGGAAGATAAACTTCAACAGTAATTTTTTAGAATAGTTGTGTCAGATGAATTATTAGTTGCAGTCAATTCTGTTACAAAATATGTTCAAACGGCATACAGAAATACAAAAAGCTAATAAAAGTAAGAAACGATTTCACTAACATGATGAAAAACAGTTCATTTTTGGCGTATTCTAACACATAAGATTTATCATCTGGTGATGAGCTGAATTTCACAATAAGATGAACAGAACTAAACTGCAGACATTATCATCAGATGCCTGGAACTTTGGATGAAAAGATATAGGCATTTACCTATCCAGCACTCCATTCTTGCACAAGGAGATATTTTAATTACATCTGGCGGATCAACACTAATGTTTAAACACAATACAAGTGCAACACATCCAGTCTTCATCTGCAATACCAAGTCCATTGTTAGTAAATGTCGTGTAATAATGTAAAAGATGTGAACAATTTTATAAAGAAAATAACATCCAATGGCCAGACAAAAAGAAACAATATAACCAAAATGAACGAAAGAACAATATTCCAATCAAAGCAGGCACCATTAGAATAGTAAATAAAAGAATCAACAAAAAAGTTTTCAACAGTGCCTTGTTTTACACAGTACATAGGCCTCCGTAGAATTTCACGATAGATTGTACATATCTGCACACGTCTTTTTACAAAGCTCAACAGTGGGTAGCAAAAATGCAACACCATGCTAAGACTCTGTTTTCCTAAACAGGATTGAATGCCGTGTACACGGCATGTAAACGCTACACAGGCCCAGCCGTGTTTATCTAAACAGTTGTGTAATCAATTAAACGGCCATGTAGCCCAATTAAACGACCATGTAGCCTTGACTATTAGCTAGACGATGGCTGACCGCCCGTTTAGCGTTTGCCGTCTACGAAAATATGGTGATCGGAAAAGGAAATATAGGCAGAAAACTCCAAGGAACTATGTCTGAAGGGTGAAAGAACAGATTAATGTTCATGATAGTTCGTTACACCAAGTGCCTCTACAGAATTCTAAACAATGTCTGGGAAAATGGAATATCTGTATACACAGAAGCATACTTTTGGTCCAAAAGCATGGATATCCATAAAATTATCCTAGAGATTTCAAGGCTCACGATGTTCAGCTTTACCATATATGTCCACTGACTTGAACTGGGAAACTGAAAGACACTATTTTCCATCTGGCGTTTCATGCCAATTCAATATGCACAATATGAGCATCCCCGAAACCACTGTGTGTTCGCATGCCAGCTTTGCAACAGTAAAATATCTTAATCCTGCAATGACAGCAATACGTTGGGTAGCGAACTTTTTAAGCTGGCTGATGGCTATTAAACAACTTGACCCAGGATTTGTCCACGTTTGAACTTATAGCTTCACCACAAGCAACCAGCAACACTAACTTTCTCTTATAGCAACATGATGCCAGCCATTTTGAATGCAATAGTGACTATTGGAGTATTTATTTTCAAGAATTGCATGACCTCAATTATTCCAAAAAGCATTGTGCATACACAAATTTGTATATGTATGTTGATAGATCCCGCCACAGATCCAGACTACACGATTCGTAGACCTGTTAGGAAACTCCAGGTCAAATAATGTTTCCTAGCTAATTTGGATTTTAATCCAAAGAAACTGGCTGAAAGTCGGTGGTCATCATGCTGAACTTATTTGGTCAACGGAATTGAGAATTTGCATGCCTATGACATCACAGACAATTGAGTTTGACTATAATAGTCCATTCAGTATCAATTATCTCTGGCTATTGTGGCATCTCCTAGGCATTGTGAGGGGAGTGGGTTGCCATAGAGTTTTGGTTACGCCATAACGCCTAAGTGCTGTAGGGGAGGTGGGCCACCACGCATCGCCACAATGCCACAAAAAACATGCAATTATCATTAAATGAGCGGACAGCGTGATCCAATAAACGAGTAACGGAAGTTCTTTGATTGCGCTTGATTGGTGGCAGTTCCCCAAAACTTAATGAAACACAAAGGCGAGATAGATACTACTGTGGAAAAAATAGCATTTTGTTGTGCTTAGGATGTGTGTATTATGATTGTTCTACTTGTGTCATACTGTTACCGTGACTTCGCAAACCTCATTACATCTGAAATCGCCGCATTCAAATTATACTTTTGCAAAGAATGATAATGATGATGCTGAGTCTGTAGGTTCCATAACCACTGAGCTCGAGTAGCAACCGACCCAAAGTTCCCATTTTTCAGCTCAAACGGCTACGCGTGCGACTAATTGCAGTCCTACGAATCTCCGTCTGGCACGAAGGCACCGAATCCAGCGAACAATTAAGAAGCAGGAGCAATAAAAACAGCAGCTGCATACTGCGCTAGGTCCATTACCCGGTCCTTGGGCCGCCACTTGGAGACGATCCCGCTGGTGGATGGCCCGGCCGCGGCGGCCGCTGCCTCGTCTAGCCCCTCGTGGCGCTGCTCGCACAGCACCACCAGCTGGGGCAGGTACGCCACCGGCGCCGGCTTCTCCTCATCGGCGTCCAGCCCATTCCTGGGCTCCGGTACGTTGGCGACGGGGAGGTCATCCGTGATGTGGCTGTGGCGGTGATTCGGCAGCGGCGCCAAGGGCGTCGCCAGCGACGGCGACGGCGACGGTGAAGAGGACGAGTGCACGAGCCTGGACGCCATGAGATCTCCCAATGCCATCTACGCTAGCTCTTTCTTCCTGCTAGTCACCGGCAGCCATGATGAGGTCGCGGAGCTTGCTTCACCTACATCGATCGAATCCGGCCGGCGTGGGGATTCCGGTGGGTGAAGCCAGGTCAGCGAGGCTGGAAAGATTGGTAGGAGGTTGGTGGGAAGGGGTTTAGGGTTAGGGTTTGGATGGATGCGGCTGGCTGGGAGGAGAGGGAAGCGGCGGGCGGAGAGAGAAGGAAGCAGCAGCCCAGGCGCAGGCGAGGCGAGGAGAGAGAAAGATTGACGGAATTTTTCCTTTTTCTATATAAAAGAATAAAAACTGGAAATCGGCTTCCTCTCGCTTCCTGCTTTTTTTTTTTTACCAGTTCTGGCAGTGGTGTTCGACCGTACGAGAGCTGTCTGCATTCATTTTCCCTGTCTTTTTTATATTTAATTTTGCTTATTTGTTATCGTGATGTTAGCACCTGTGTCTAATCAACTCGACATTTGGTGACTCTTCAAATCATAAACATTTTCAAAAATTAGATACTGGTCACAACTGTATTATTTTCACCTTTTTTTAATTAATAAAAACGACGCTATCTCGTGATGTTTCCGTTCACACACACAATAGATAACAGGATGATAAATTAAAAAAGAGCGACAAACTTACTAGTCGGTAAAGTTTCCGTATAACTTGGCGGAATATCTATGAGTTAGCTTAAATTTCTCATGATCTACACGATTTGGTTAGAGTTATTAACATTGTCTCTCTCAACGATTAATTCACGTCTTCACTGTTAGTGTCAATTACACAAAGACGAAAATCAAAGATAAATATTGATATATTATTCCTTTCATTAAGCACTAATCAACTAGAAAGAAGTTGAAAGTGGTGAGAACGAAAAAATGTGGAGCTTATAAAATGTGACTGGTCAGGTCCGTGAGGGATCGTGCTTGAAGCCTCATCTTTATACTATCTGGCTCGAGCCTGTGTAAGAGCATCTCTAGTAAAGCCTCTATTTAAGACCATACTTTGTTATTTGAGGTTTGAGAAAAAAAATCTTCTCCAGTAAAGACTTTACTTGAGTTTTTATTTTGTATGCCCCTCAAACTATCTCCAGCCCCCTCTTATCATAGGGTTCTCTAATCCCCCTCTCATTCGTGAGTCTCACCGTTTTGTTTTATTTCTATTTTTTTTCTCTTCTTTTTCACTCTAATTGATGGGTCCTACATAAATAGGGTCTTGAGCTAGTTTAATGTTGGAGTTGAAGCTAGATTTTAAGCCCTCATTTTTATATGGTCTGAAAAAAGAAAGTAGGAACCTTATTTTGATGTCTATTGCTAGAAATGATATAAGAGCATATCTAGCAAGGCCTTTACATGAGCTCCTACTCTATTATTTAGGAGTTTGAGGCAAAAAATCATCTTCAGCCGGGACCCTAATTAGGCTCTTATTTTGCATGCCTTCTCAAACTCCATCTCCAAGCACCTATTTTAGAGTCCTTCCATCTTATTCACGGGTCTATATTTTTTATTAGGTCTCGCATAAAATAGGGTCTTAAGTCAGTTTACTGTTAGAGTTTGAAGCAGCTAAATTTTAAGCCCTTATTTTTGCATGCTAAACTAAAAAAAAAATAGAAACCTTGTTTTGAGGTCCATTTCTGGAGATGGTCAGTTCCAGGCCAAGTTCATATAAGAAAGCCTGGGCAGGTGGATTGCCGTCTTCCTCGTTCTTTCCTTTAAAGGCGTGTTGGCAGAAGAAACAGCTTCGGCTTGGGCTTTTTCACTGTAGTACTGTATCTACATTAAAAGAGCCCATCAAAACCCACCTTCTTCGGCGTATGCAATTTTGTGTCAGATGAACAGTGTCACTACAGTAGTGAACAGTGGACGAACAGTGCCATAATCCGGTGAAAAAAAGGTCAGCCAAACATGCCCTTACTACTGTAGCTAGCAGCTAGGCGTTCCTTAAAAAAAGAAAAAAAAAAAAAAACTAGCAGCTCTGGCCTCAGGTCACTTAATACTGTCCTAAATTGTCACTGGACTTTGAGTCCTCATAAAAACAGTGGTTCAATGGCTGGCAGATTTGCGGAATAAGACTTAAAGAAAGAAAAAAAAACTAGCAGCTCTGGCCTCAGTGTCACTTACAACTGACTTGAGTGCTCCCACAAGGAACCGCTGGCGGCCGGGAGAAACGAGGGGCAACCGGGCAACTGGATCTGGGGCGTGGCGGGGAGCTGCTGCCGCTCCTGGCGCTGGAGGCGGACTGGTCCGGGAGTCATGGGGGCGCAAGCTGGAGCTCAGGGCGGGAGCACGCAGCTCGAGTGCGCGTGGCTGACGAGATGCGGAGGCCTCGGCGCCCGCTGGAGGCACGACGGCGCCGGGCGAGAAGCCCAAGCGTGAGACCCACCGTCGAGTTCGCCTAGGGCCTTTTCAAAATAAAGAGCCGGCGCTGACTGCCTCTCTCGTCTTCCGCCTTCTTGGATTCGAATTGGAATTCAGGAAGGGATTCCCTTCCTCCCGCCAACAGCCCCGGCCAAATTAAAATAGGGAGCGGAGAGGGGGATTGCATATAATTTCGTCTCTTCCCCCACGGGATAGACATCGCCGCAGCTCCCATCTATCATGGGGCAGCTGCATCTGGTTCGCTTCATGTCCCTGCAGCGCCAGCGGGATCTGCAGCGGCGCCGGCGGCAAGACCAAGAGGCCAATAATCGTGAGCCTCCTCTTCTCCGCTATTTATCTCTTTTCATGCATGCCCAGAGATGCCGACTTGTTCCAATCTTACAGTGTCTCTTACTACTATTCGACATTACAAGAAGACATGGTTCTTCCTGGAGGGGGAAAAATTCTGTTTTTATGTGTCTATTGTTCTGTTTCGTGCAGACTACTGAATTTTGGATGGATCTAAGCTGGCTAGGCAAAGTAAAATTTCAATTGACCGCACCTTTTTCATGCTTGATTGAGTAGGCTAAGCTATGTTCATCTCCGTACTTTTTTATGAGAATCTGTTCACAAAGAGAAGAAAAGAGCCTCTTATTATTTCTCAATGGTTAAATAATTCTAATCTTATTCTAGCTAGTGCGGAAACCGATTTCTTCTTTCTTGAGCGGTTTATGCTAGAATACGAGATGATGCATGTCTGGTAGTTATAAGGTCAAAGGCGGGTTATCCGTTAGTTTATGAATTGCAAAGCAAAAAGCTGATAGCCTCCACTGTTTTGTTTGTTTTAGCTCAAACTAGATTGACGAGGCATGTTGGGAGATTGCAGGAAAGAAAAATAATTAGAAAATAACTCTTTCCTTGAACCGAATTGTTAGTATCGCTGCATCAAAGTGTGACAAGAGAAAAAAATCTAATTCCTCTGCGTGCATTGATATGCTTGTTGTTGCTGTTTTGTTCCTCGGAGCTCAGTATTATTCTACCATGGATGTTATGCTGCAGTTGGAATGGTCGCTTCAGGGCCTAAGAGAAAGGCCTCACCTTGCCAGCAAGATGGTGATTATCAGGTGATGAAGTAAAGATGTATTTAGGACCAAGCCTTCCAGAGGTACGGCATTAAGTGTTGATAATGAAAGAATTTTGTGCAATTAAAATATCGTGATGGTCTCTTGAATTGTGCAAACTGATGGACTTGTGCTAGTTGAATAGTGTTTATGAATCAGTATTCTAATGCTGTAATCTCTCACTGTCCTGCTGCATTGGTAGCTATGCTTTTTTCCGAGTGTTGCATAATTAACTTTCCCAATGCAAAATCGTCTCCTTATAGTGTTTCATCAGGCCTCCAATGCATAAAAATGTTTTTGTAGACTGGGGTGTTTAATGCCAAGCACTTGCCATGAATCTCCTTATAGTCTGTAACATATGTAGCATCTACAATGTAAATAAAATTAAAAAAATAATTGGTGGCTTACTAGGAAAGTCATATCTCAAAAATTGCTTATCAGGCATTGATAAATTATATTTTTCCTTATAGTCCAACAGATGTGACAAGTTTAACTCCCATTAGAGTATTAGACAATTATTTCAGGCAATACATTGTAACTTATAAGTTACATCTCATTGTCAGATGGCGCTCATGCTCTTTTATCTGGTCTGTTAAATCAATTATCTCAACATTTTAGTCAGACAAAGGTTTATGTAATGGAAGCTATGCATCCAGCCAGTTTTGTGCAATTCCCATCCACCTTTTGATCTGATTCTGATCTTGTTGCCACGTTGAAGCCAAGCCACATCGTGGACGTTAGCCTCTAGTTGGAACTGAGTCTATGAAACTGGTCGTACCTTGAGCACGACTCATATGTCCTGTTTCGTCATGCTGTTATTCGATCATATTATTTATCATCACCTGGGATTTCCTGATATCCTATTGGCACCCTATGTAAAATGCATGCTCATTTCTCTTCCCTTTTTCACCTTTGATTACTACAATTAAAATTCTGGCCATTTTACTTGATGCGAATGCAAAGAGAACTATTTCTGAGCACTGCATGTCTGATTAGGGCAAAAAATACATTTTTCTTGTTAAAGTTAGGTGTAGATTTCGTAACATCTGATCTGAGATTCAGAGTACTGAAATTGTTCTCTTTTTCCAAGTAACCACAATGAACATGGTGCAGTGATGCACCTAGAACCTGGACGTGGCCTACATTACTCCTTTTTTGCTTCCATCTAATCAATTATTTGCCTTTACAATTCTATACTGCTGAACTTCTCTCCCTTGCCTGTGCATGCAGGACATTTGGCAACACATACATTCTCTGATGCCGATGAGAAATGCTGCCAGAGCCGCATGTGTGTCTCGTGCCTTTGTACCTTCCTGGAGATGCCATCCCAACCTCACTTTCAGCAAGGAAACATTGGGCTTGAATGAAAATGCTTGCGGAAAGGATGGTTCAGCTAACATTTTCTCCAGCATAGTTGATCACATTCTGACAAAGCACTCAGGCATTGGTTTGAAGACGCTCAAGATTCAGATTCCTTCAGATTTCAGTGCAAAGGACTATTGTTATATTGACAGTTGGCTTCAGACTGCTCTGACTCTAGGGATCAAAGAACTCACACTTATCTTGTGCCCTTTGAAGTCAAAGTACAATTTCCCATACTCACTGCTATCTAATGGGGGTGGAAACTCAATTCGATATCTTCACCTTGTCCGTTGTTCCTTCCGTCCGACAACTACACTTAGTTGTTTAAGAAGTCTGACGAGACTGTATCTTTGTCATGTGCGTGTTACGGGAGACGAGTTAGGGTGCCTTTTTCCCCATTCTCTTGCTTTGGAGCGATTGGAAGTCAGGTACTGTGATGGGATTGTTCGGCTAAAGGTACCTTGCATACTGCAGCGGCTCGGCTACCTGGAGGTGCTTGGCGGCGGCAGGCTGGAAGTGATAGACAATGAAGCTCCAAATATCTCCACGTTTCTATTTGAAGGAGACACTGCAGTGAAGCTATCACTTGGTGCAACACTGCAAATGAAGAGACTAAAAATCCAACGCTCCGGTTCAGTATTTTATGCTCGTACTGAACTTCCATCCAGGATGCCAAATCTCGAAGCACTTACCCTACGTTCAGACAGAGAGGTATGGCATTTGACTGGCTTGTGATATGCATATATAATGACACTACATTTCTTGGAGCATAATTAACATGACATTTATGCAGAGGGTTACACCAATGCTGAGTAGTAAATTCCTTCACCTCAGACACTTGAGTATTGGTCTTAATGGAGTAACTTTTCCCTCGACTTATGATTATTTGTCTTTGGCTCACTTCCTCGATGCTGCACCTTATTTGGAAACTTTCCACTTGGATGTGAGTATTGTTCATACTGCTATGATTTTAGTAGTAGCTATATGTGGTGCAACCATAACTTGAAAATTTCCTTTCCATTACAGGTATGGCAGCAACATATGAAGCATGTCTCGATTTTTGCAGACTCCTCAGATTTAAGGCAGATGCAAGAACATCGACATCACAGCCTGAAGAATATGAGGATAGAAAACTTCTGTTATGCGAAGAGTTTGGTTGAGCTAACATGCCATGTTGTTGAGAGTGTAACGTCACTTGAGTGCCTGACACTTGAAGCCCCTCAGAGTGTTTTGAGGTGTTCTGATCGTGACAACAGATCTGGCAAATGCTATCCAATGGATAGGGATATTCTTGTGGAGGCTCATAGAGCGATCTTGGCTATCAGAAGATACATCGAGCCAAAGGTTCCCTCCACTGTAAAACTTCATGTTTTAGAGCCTTGCAGCTGTCATGCTGCATAATTTTAGATGGCCACGTTTTAATGTAGTCATTCAATGTTTAGTTATGTAAATGTTGTATGTGGTTTTTTAGATGGTTTCTGAGCTCTTAAATATGTAGTGCTTTTTACGCTCACTAATTTGTTGTACAATTTTGTATGTTCATTCAATTACTGAACAGTGAAAACGTGTGTCAACACTCAACAGTATATTTTGTCCCCTGAATACAGGTGCAGCAATGCTCATCCGTCCAGCTAAAATGCGGCAGCTAGGAGCGAGAGCTGTCTTGGCGGCGGCGGCTTCTACTAGTTCACACTATCAGACAATCATTAGCATAAATAGTTCACACGATCAGACAATCATTAGTACTCATAAAATAAGATACGAGATGAACCTTATCCGTCCGTTTTGACCCTGCTGACTGAGACAAAGAAACCACGTTCTTCTTGGTTAAGATTTGTGGGTGGCAAGCTCAAAAAAAAGATTTGTGGGTGGCTCGAAAAGCCCAAAACCTCTTGCCGTCTGCCGGAGCAGGAAGCAGAGGATGGCGGTGGCCAGCACTGTGCTCCTCTCTTTCCCACGCTGCTGCCCCTATCCGTACCTCCGCCGCCACCACAAACCCAAGCCCGAGCTGCCGCCTTTCCTCCACTTCCCCCTCCGCCGCACCAGCCTGCCGCTCCCCCTTCCGCGGCGCCGGCGGAATGTCTCCGCCGCCTACGGCGACGACGACATGGACGACGACTTCGGCGACTTCGACCCGGACGATGCGGACGCCGTCGGCGAGGACGACGACATCGACAATGAGCAGGACTACGACGTCGACTACGACCGCCTCCTCGCCCCCGTCAAGCCGCCGCCGCCCTCCTTCTCCGCCGAGGAGGGGGACATCGCCATGGTCTCCGCCGAGAGCTTCGTCTCCACGCAGGAATCCGCCTCCGACACCGTCGTCGACTACGCCATCGACGAGGACGAGTTCCA
Organism: Eragrostis nindensis; assembly: GCA_012490785.1. NCBI lineage: Eukaryota > Viridiplantae > Streptophyta > Magnoliopsida > Poales > Poaceae > Eragrostis > Eragrostis nindensis. The sequence goes on along the minus strand of JAAXCT010000153.1, from coordinate 1,038,299 downwards.
CAAGATATGCCTGCTCCACTGCGACTTCTTCATCCGGAAGGTGCCCGACCCAGATGACGACGTCTTCGACTTCAGAGAGGTATATCCTCCTAACATCCACTGCTTGGCTGCTTGCTAGTACTATATTCTCTCTGATGGTATTTAGTTTCATCAAACCTGACTGTTAGTACCACGCTTTTGGTCACCGTGACATTTCTTCGAACACGTGCGATGCAGTTTTTTGAGCGCTGCTCATTTTTCTGAACATGGTATTTCTGTGCAACAGATGTATGTCACACCACCAGACACTGATATCTACTCCATTCCGAGGGTTCTTGCCCCATTGCCACAGAAGGTGCCCATATAACTCTCAACTATTTCTTACTTCAGTTGAACTTAAAATCAAGCTTGGCGTGTGTAACTGCTGTTATTTTTTTTTTCTCATGTTGGAATTAGTATGTGAGGTGCACGAAGAAAAACTTTGGACGCTACCACGTAAGTGAGCCACCAGTTGAGCATTTGCGTGATCCCCTGTACAAGACCGAGAGGGAGATCATGAAGGTATGATGAGAATTTGTCTGCTGTCTTATTTGTTGTGCCACCTCAATTTACATCTTTCTGTCACAATATCTAAGATGCGCTTGGCAAAATGTGTTGTGGACTCATTCTTTGGCAAGCAGTACCGCAGGAGAAGTGGCTAAGTGCCGGATGAGTTAGTCGATGATTATCTAGTTTCCCAGGTTGTGAGTATCGGATTGTGTGAATTGATTTGTTAGCAGGATTAGCAAGAGTTTGTTAGAACAGCGAGTTTGTTATTCAATTAGCCAAAGTGTGTTAGGGTGCTGGCTATATAATGTCAGGAGCCTTTCATTATCAATAAATCAAGCAAGTTAAACCACAATTACTCAGAGCCACCACGGAGCGCAAGTTGGTTTAGCTTGCCAATTCGCCCCCTCCCTGTAATCGCCATATCAAAATGTTTCTTGAAAGTTACCAACAGAGTATTATGATGTTTTCCCTGACTACTTGGCATACGCTTCAAGTTAGAACATGTAGTGGTGTTCAAATATTGTGGACACTGAAACAGGAAATAAGTGAACATGTCACTTACTTAGGTCTTTGTGTTACCTCCTTGTTTACCCTTGGTAATGAGCTTCTTTTGACTACTCGTATTGTTATTGCATAATATGTGCTTCTTTTTTGCCCTTATTTTCTATGTGCATTACAGCTCCCCCCCTGCTTGATTGCTTCTCTATTTTGTAATGCATTGTACTTCTAGTTATTTTCCTCCTGCTTAATGAAAGGGCAGAGCACCTGCCATATTTTCTTTAAAAAAATATTTTACTTCTGGCTATGGGATTTCCTCATTCTGTCATTCAAACTGTACGCCTCATAAGTTCTATATTGCAGGTTTTCTTAACCAAACACTATCGAAACAGGCGCGCAGATGACCAGATTTCTTCCTTGATTTTGAGGAGATTTATGTCATTGACTCAAAAACAAAGTCAATCACAAGAGCTAGAGTTGTGGTAAGATATCCAAATCTAAATATATTTAAGCTATTAACTAGTTATTTTGACATATTTAGGTTCGGCAAATAGGTTCATCGATAGTTTTGGAGAATCGTTTCTATTTGTTAAAGCCTCATATCACCCTGAATGTGAAAGAATAATTCCTGCGAGCAACATAAAATCTGCATTGCTAGTTACTACCAGATGTACATTTGTTTTGTTAGTTCTACTAGAGATCTTCAATTTTCAGGTTAAAATAGTGCATTTTATTGAAAAACACAGAATGTTCCATGTCATATCGGTTTATTTGTCAGAGCTCGGTTGAATATTTTGGGCATCTCAATTTAATCCATAGTGCTCTCAGTAAATTTGCTGATCTTTGGGAAAATTCTTCATGCAACCAAGTATAATACAAAAGGCCTACTTTCGGTGTACTTTGATCACTGATATATTGGTGTACTTAGATCACTGATATCCACCTGTCCTTGACAGGTTAGTGTTCCTGAAGGAAAGAAAAGAGATCGGCGGAATGACCTCCTACTTATACGTGATGGAGGGGAGTCCTTTAGAATAATTGATAAGGTAGTCTGCTTGCTTCAGATATTTAGCTTTTTGCTTTGTTTAAGCGGGCTCCAAAAAATTAACTTTGGCTAACGGTATCGTTACTGTACCAGACTAAAAGGGACGATGCAACCACTGTCATCCAAAGAGAAGAGTGGGCAAAGTCGAGACAGGATGTGGAGAAGCATTTCAGGAAACTCCGGGACTTTGACTACTCGAATTGGTTCTGAAGAAATGTCTGTTGGGTGCAGAGGAAATGGTCCTTGCAGCGATTTTGTTGTGTCTGCTGCTGACTGCATGTAGATAGGTTGTGTGTATCACTGTCTCTAGCATGTTACATGTAGAAGGTATGCCATCTAGGGTGGAGCATGCACGAAACTGAGATTTGAATCCATGTCTTTGGGAAGTAACCGAGCTAATGAATATGTTGCATTTTTGCTTCACTTTTTGCCTTGCTTAAAAAGCGGTGATCATTAGTTCAGGCACACTGGTGCTCTGATGTTGATCGTTCCCGTCCTTGAATTTTGATCGTGAAGTGTTTTCCATGTTCACCGATAATGATGGGAAAAGAAACATGAAAATAGAAATCCGACTCTGCAGCTCCTCATGTCCAAGAGTCCAAAAAAAAAAAAGCAAAACAATAAAAACGGGGGTGTTCCGAGAATCGAACTCGGGACCTCTCGCACCCGAAGCGAGAATCATACCACTAGACCAAACACCCTTTTTGATATCGACTCTATTTTTTTCTATAAGTATTTCTAATTACAGAACATCGTGTTTGCAGCTTCTTGTAGTATCAGGTACTCCAATATATTCGGTAATGTCCGCTCGTGGTAAATTCTGTTAGAATCTTACACGCTTCAGTTGTTGCATGTTATAATAACAAAACTACGTGCTAGTGAATTTGTGCATGTTACAACAAAGTATACCTAAAAAAGCGGCATGACATCCATCATTTGCTGCATACACTAGAGGCATTGTATTTGAATAATTATGCTGAGTTGAGACATGCCTCTACGGGAAGGGTGGAGGAGCCCGTGAGAGGCATCTTGGCGCCATTCACAGCTCACGCCCCCACGAGAGCTTGTATGTATATAACACCTCTTCCAGCCAAAACGTGCAAGAAACAAGCCCATGGATCTTTATTCCCTTCTCCATCGTGGATGCTCTTGGAACCTAGCTATCTCTGTGCAGTCTTCTTCTTGCCAATGATCGATGACCCTGCATGGCAGCAAGCGTGAGTCCAAAGAAGACGCGTTATGTTTGCGTCACCATGCAAGCATCCCAGCATGCAAACCCCACTCCGATCCACAACTTAATCGTTTATAAACTGTCCTAGCTTTCTTGGTGCAGTTTATCTGCTTATCCTGGATGCACGGCGACAGACAATCCCTGCGTAACTGTACTTTTTATTCTTGCTTATCCATCCATTCTTCTCTCTATGTACAAGACATTTACTAACAGGTGACTGTAATTTCTACATCAGCTGGTTAACCAAAATATCGAGATCACTAGCTAGTCTTACATATATTTTTTTCTCGAATACGCAGGAGAGCTGCGTATCATTGTATTAAGACGAAGAGCGCTAAAATAGCGCTAAGAGTTTACAACCCGCCCGTTATCCGAACGTAACACAGCAGCTTTTGGCCGCGATTTACAACCCGACCTATCTCCTAAGCTGACTACTCCCGACACAAACAACCTAGCCTCTTGGCGCCAGATAGGGTCCATAGCTCTGCCTCGCGCTTGATGCTATGTACCACCTCCGTCACCGTTGAATGTTTCCGCTCAAAGATCCGCTCAAAGATCCTGGCGTTGCGTTCTTTCCATATGCTCCACGCCACCAACATGAACAAAGTGTGAAGTCCTTTTCGCTTCGCGGCAGGCTGCTGGACCAGGACGTCGTCCCTCCAGTCTTGTAGAGTGCGGGCGTGGCTGAACTGGCAGGCGCAATATTCATTAGTCTGATCTTCACTTCTTCACAACATAAGATATATAGAAGTTAGTACACGGTGGCAACTCTGTGTCTCTTGTTTGAGAGAGCAATCAGTGGTTGTCTGTTTGTAACTGGCTTGTTAATTATTAGCTTCTTTGGATGCATGAAAGCTACCCGTTTGGTGGGGAATTGAAAGCTCCATTCCTTTTATGACGTATAACTCTATGAATGAAACGTGTTGACGCACGCACGGATCACAGTAAAATAGAAAGAAAAAAAGGACCTAGTCTAAAACATATTCCTGTTAGATCGATCTAATATTTTCGCAGATGGAAGATATGAAATGGAACTGATCGAGGGTAGATATTCGCGCGGATACAATGTCAATGCTAATATATAACAACCAGTAAATGATAGATATTACTGAGTAGCCAGTAAGTTTCACTCAAGCTCCCCTACTTGTGGATATAAAAGAATTCACCATCATTGGTACCTGCGTTATGTAAGAAAGAAACCTTAATTAATATGTCTAAACTAGACAGTCGATCATTTAATTTGATCAGAGTGTATGAAAGAATTTATCCAAATTGATGGAAAGAAAAAGAGAGACTGAAATCTAGATGCATGTACAGTTTGCAACGGTTCACCATAAAGATATAATGTTACAAGCATAAAAATGAAGTACTGCAAACTTGTACAAAACAAGTCCAACTAAGGACAAGAAAAATAAATTAGAGCACAGCCTTTGTCTTAGGATACTCCAGCTGCCACTGTATATATATCATGTGCACCCCAATGATCAGTGCAGAATATCTGATCCCCAAAGCCCATGTGTATATATAACCAGAGGAGTGCTCCTGAACTCTTCAGTACTGGCTTTGATTTCTTTGTGTGTGGAGAGATCAAGGATGTCAGGAAAGGAGAAGAAAGCTGCAGCTTTCGAAGAGAAGCTCCAGCTTCTGCGCTCGGTTACAAAATCAAATGCGGTAAGTAATGCTTCTTTCTAATCTATTTTCCTTTTCAGTCAAAAGGTAGTTAAAAACACAGAATATAATTTCAGTTCCCTGGAAATTAATTTGCATTTTCTGTACTTGGAATGTTGTAGATTCTTTAGTATTAAACTTTTGCAGAACTGCTATGACATAATGTAGATTCTTTCGAAATCTTTGCAAAATCAGGTTAGTAAGATCAAGATCTTATCGAGTTATCAAAATTTGAGACTGTCAAATCAAAAACGCCTTGTAACAGCAAAAAAGAGCTAAATGCCTAAATGAGAGATCGAACTTTGCTAATTTTCTCTTTGATTCATTCAATGTGGTGGTTATTTCAAATCCACTGGATCCATTTGTGGCATGTGCACTACTCGTCGTGTTAACTATCAATAATGTCCATCGTTGGTTTATGCAATGCATATATATTCAGGGAAACAAGACGTCGATCCTGGTAGATGCTTCGAAATACATGAGGGAGCTCAAGGACAAGGTTGACGAAGCAGCAGCTTCCTCGCAAGCTGCTGACAGCTGTAGCAGGAGTAAGAGTATGCAGGTGGACGTTTCATCGGTGGATTTGGACAGCAGCAGGAGAGGATTCCGAATCAACGTGTCGATGGAGAGGAGCCGCCCTAGGCTGCTGGTGTCGGTGCTGGAGGCCTTCGAGGAGCTCGGCCTCGACTTCCTCGACGCCGACGTCTCCTGCGCCGACGACACCCCCTTCCGCCTCCAAGCCGCCATTGGATCAGGTGAGGGCGAAACCGTGGACGAGCAAATGGTTCGGCAAGCGGTGTTGCAAGCCATCAGCAAATGCATCAATAATAGCGACGGCGAGGAGTAATTAAGGAGAATGAACTTGAGCTATAAATTGATGCGATTCATCATCTCCATGTTGCAATGCAACAATGTGTACGCGTCACTCCAGACAAAATGTACAAATGAGTGTACAAGAACTGCACGCTCGATGTTCCATCATTGCTTGGTTCTTGTCGAGTTGTTATTATTAGCCAGCAACGCTCTCGTGATCTGAACGCAGAGGCTGGCGTTCCTGAGGGCGAAGTCGTGGTACTCGGGGGAGAAGACCACCTGCTCGGCGTGCTCCACCAGGGTGGCCATGGCGCGGTCCTTGAGGCCGGCGCTGCCGCTGAGCTCGGCGACCTCCAGCGTCCGCAGCACGTTCCGGGGCTCCACGCGCGCCGCCAGCCGCGCCTCGCAGGCACGCCGCAGGAACGGCACGTCGTACTTGTCGCCGGCCACCAGCAGCGCGTGCAGCAGGTGCTCGTCGTTGTCCTCCTCGATCAGCTGCAGGGCGCCGGTGTAGAGGAAGGAGAGGAAAAGGGAGAGCTCCTCATGACTGAGCTCAGGGAGGGAGATGGAGTCGCCGGCGGGGGCCTTGCACCGCTCGTCGTCGCCGGACAGCACGTGCCTCAACACCTCCGACCTCGCGGCCTGCACGCACGCACGCATAGAGCGTTAGAAATGAAGTTGGGCTTGGTTTTAGCTGCAGTTTAGGCCCATTCATTTGCGAACTGGGGGCTGGCAACTATAAAGGCCGTAATCAGCCACAGAAAGAGACTTCACTAACCAAGATGGCTTTGTGGGCTGGGATTGGGGGCCCACTTCCAGGTTTGACGACGATGTCGGTGTGGATTCCCTCCTTCCACGCCAGCGCGAAGCCTTCTTCAAGGTAGGCGGCTCTCTGGTTGGTCGCCGCCTCCCTGTCTCTCATCTCCTTCAGCTGCTCCCATGCATCTCTCAGCCCCTGCATTGCGTTCAGAGAAAAAGGAATTAGGCTGATGAAAATACTGGCATCTTCCAACTGTATTGTCATTACCTACTTCTTTAATGTCAGGCAGAAATCATTTTATTTCATTTTCCAGCCATAATACTGTCAGAGCCGTTTACATGACACCTATCAGAGAGGAGAATCATGGACAACCTATTCGGTATTCCTCTTGAAAAGGCTTTCAGAACTAGAGGGCTACAGTTGCTTAAACAAGCCATAAAGTTCCACTAGCATCCACATCACGTTTATGGTGTCATTCCAACCAATTATTTCTGTTCATGCATATTGAAACATGCAGCTAACTGCTCACCACAAACGCCATTAACGAACGCATTGTAAAGATCAAAGGGTGGAAACATGCAATTCACATGCGAAACTCTTAGCCCAACGCAATCAATCGAAATTCACAATGGAAGCATAACACAGTTGGGATATGCAGCGTCCGAAACACTGAAATAACAAGGAGCAGAGTTGTTGTCTGGAAGACTTGCCTTGGGTGAGTTGTTTGGCTTAAACTCGACGGAATCATGGCCACCATCATCTTGATGCTCATCCTTGTCGAGGAAGGCTGATGGCCTTGGCACCTTCGTGGCATGAAGCGCAGACGCCGTTCGGAAGCCTGTACTGAGGCCATGGGGCTGCAGATGCAGCAGTCCATGTTTTCTTTGTCTCTGTCAACCGCTTCTTCTCGCGTTTCTCCTTTCCTTCCTCTCCTGGCTTCGCAATGAAGCTAACAGCAAGCTGTGCATTGCTTGTTGGGTGGGTAGGAAAATGAATGAAGAGCGAAAGGGCCTCTAGCTGAAACTGGTTAGGTGGTCTCAGTAGCACCTAGGTCCTGAGTTCGATTCCGCGAATTTCAGTTGAGGTTAAAAAAATCCCTCGTCGTCCCACAACCAAAGCACAGTCTAAGGCCCGACCCAGGTCGTTGGTCGTCTCACATGGGCTACGGTGCCGCTGTGTAAGGCAGGGGTTCGGGGTTTTCTCGACCTGCGTGAGAAGGTCTTCTTCTTAAATGCAATGCCCGGGGGTGTCTTACCCCCGCAGGTCGAGGTTTTTTTTGTTTATAAAAATGAATGAAGAGAAAGGGGGAGGATGATATGTTTTGCCATTTCTTTTCTAGAACTAGTATGCGGTGGTTGCTAACTGAGACAATCAGGAGAACCAAATTTCTCCTCTCGCAAGCTCGATTATATGATATAAATGTGTGACTCGTGAATATTCAGCAGTTGGTGCATCCACACCTTTTAGTTAGAGTACATTGACTAAATTGTCCTCGGGTCTCTTCCATTTTCAAAAGGAATGATTAACAAAACAGCAGGTACTTGGATATTAATTAATTAGCAGTACAACGACTAATCATGCAAAATGTTACTACTACAGAAGTTGGATACAGAGATTTCAATTCCATACCAAAAACAAGGTATGACTTGTTCTTAAAGTAAGAGCAGACATTGGCTTTCTGGATTCTCCTTTTAGTGGAAGCTGAGGTACAATTGTCTAAAGTTAGCCATGGCCAACTACTGTGTACCGAAAACAGCCTGTTCAGGGGACTGCATATGGTACATTTTACTTGACGCTTATTGTTTGATAAATGGAAATCGAACTGGAATCTAAAGACATTTTTACATCTATAGGACACTGATGTCAAATTGCTGAACTTTATTCTGCACTAGTTGTTACTTTGCCATTCAAAAATCTTCCCACTTATCTGAAAATAAAAAGATGAAGCCACCATGAAATTAATGCAAACTCCAGTTATGAAATGTTCTGCCTTAAGCTTATGTAAAGGTTTCATAAGGGACAGTACCGTCTTTTCCTCTCAAGATATTGACTAGGCATCAATTTAAATTGAGGAAAAACGATGTTTTTCATGATTATATAATGAATGGAAGAATGATGGACCAGACCGATGAGAGGGACTTTCCAACCTTGCTCGAGAAATACTTTTCTGGGGGAACTGAAAGATGTTGAGGCTTGGAGGGTTGCAAGGCAGGTATGCTGCACTAGCTAACAAGTTAACCACTAGCCTCCCACTCACCCAACACCTCGGTCCTCATTCTTGCATGAAAGCACAAGAATATTCATATGATGGATCGATGCTGGTTAATCTCTGAGGACCTTTTATTAAATAGGCAAGAACAAGGTTTAAGTCACACCTTTAGAGCATGCGTGTCAAGCTAATCACTGTTCCAACAAAAAGGTGCATACATAAATGGACAAGAATACAACTAATTTAGAAAACAGGAAACCTACGATATTCCATCTGATATAGACGAGGACAGAGTTTAGCTGGAGACTTCTCTTTCAAAAGTTTGTCTGTGGATTGATCATCCATCCAATGATGGAGTTTTGTTGGGTTGGTTAGCACATAGTAGTCGCCGCAATCAGCAACAGCATTAGAAGCCAACAAGGCCTCTCTCTTATCGTATTATGTTTCTTTTTTCAGATATAGTCTGTGCTGTCGCAAAAATTGCAGTTGGTGCATCTCACTCTGATCAGATGCCTCCCTTGGGCCTACTGTTTACAGCAGCACATATCTATTTGTCATTGGAACAATGGAAAAATATAAATATTATTGCTTGTCTTGTGTGGCACAAAACATCCAGCCCAGTGTATTCTTTTTTGAGGGAAATGTGTATTATTTTGTAATCACATTACAAAGATTTTTCTTTCAGTGCCTGCTGCAGGAGCAGGCCTTTGATTGCTTGCATTGGGTGTTGGGCTCATGAACCATGATCGAATGTCGTCGGCCCCTGCTGCATTGGGCCACTTTGCCTGCGCTCCGTCTTTCTGGAATTCCAATGCTGCAACCTCGCTTTTGACTTTGGCAACTCATAAATAACAAGATTGTTGATCAAGTTGATCCTCATAACATGGATCTCGGAATCCGACGGCTTTATCTTGACAAGGTGGCGTGACAGCTGAAAATGGAGGGGAAGCAAATGCAGGGACCGTAGCAAGGAGAGCGCGATCGCATCCCTTTTTATAGTTCGGAGGTGATTGATTCCGGCCGGGGAGGCAGTGCACATTGCACACAGGTGTTTATCGTCATCATCATCATTCATCAATAGATTAGTAGCATTACAAGAGAAGCAGGCAATTTCTTGCCTGAAGCACAGAAATGCTATGCTACTGATGAAAGTACTCGACACCCTACTTTGACAGTGAAATGCGCCATTTTGTGACAAATATCTTCCACTTCTCTCGTCTTCTCCGGCACCGGGGAACCAGAAAACGATGGCCGCCACCTCCTCCGCCGCCGGCCGGCCGGCCAATTGGATGGATGGATAATACAAAGTAAACGAAACCATGGGCCCGTCTTAGCTGGATGGATTAGGACAAATGCGCCACGTCACGCACCCTCAATTATTGCAACTAATTTATTGGTAGATGGTCTTATCCTTCTTCTCCGGCGACGCAACACTGTGCCCAAGGCAGGTAATTACCAGCTCCAGCGCTCGTTCTCGTTGCCGTCGGCGTCCGTGGCGGACAGCAGCTGCGAGTAAAAGTCGTAGTCCAGATCTTCTCTGCTCTTCTTGTTGCTCTTGCCGTTGTAGTAGTGGTGCGCCAGGGCGGCTCCTCCGAGGACGGCGAGCGTGAGGGCCTGGCGCGTGGATCCTGGCGTGGATGAGGCGCATGCCCGTCGCCCTCTGCGGCGTCCGCCGCCGGCTGTACGCCACCGACGCGCCCACAGCCGTCGCCCACACGCCTCCTGTGTTACAGAGATCATCAGACGAAATTGATTTCACAACAGAAGCGACGACGTGGGTCCAATACCACTAATAAGCTTCCTCTTCGTCGATGCAAGCCAGCCAAGGAAGGGGAAAACAAAAGAAGTTGAGAGGGCATCGATCGATCGACTGATTACTCACCGATGGTGGCGAGCTTGTGTTCCTCCACCCACGACTGCACAGAAGAGTTCATCCTCTCCATCGTCGACTCCATCTTCCCCTCAACAACAACAAGAAGAAACAGTCGGATCGGGTTTCTGGTATTGTTTCTGGAAGCTTGGGTGATGTTTTTTTTTTTTTTGACGGAGAAGCTTGGGTGATGTGGAGATGAAACTGACAGGGACTGCAAAACAAGGTGTTGGATGGATGGGATCAGGAGGAGCTGTGTTTGGTGTGCATTTTATAGCTGGAGTGGAGGGAGGGAGGGCCTGTTGGGCATGGCTGGTTGGAAGTGGCTGAAAGTACTGTAGCAGCTGATTGAATAGTATTTTGTGAGAGGATTCGAGCACTGTAACGGCTGATTAGGCACTGTAGTGGCTGGTTACTGTATAGACTTAAATACCTGTATTTTGACATAATACGCAGGTACTGTAGCCACAGTACTGTAGCTACAGTAACCAGCCCAGCCATGTAACCAGCCCAGCCATGCCGAACAGGCTGGGAGTGTCTGCGCCCCTGCAGCCCACTGGTTTCCGTGAGCAGGAAAGGAAATAAAACCAGTTGCCCCTGCCTCCTGATTCTCTCTCTTCCCCTGTTTTGTTGCTTGCTTGCTTGCATCTGATCTGTCTTGTGGGCTCCGATTAGGTAGAGGCACCCATGGTTTTTATTTTAGCTTTCCTTATCCGCTCGAGGCACCATGGATAGGGTCAGCACGCATGGCATGACAGTGGTTGATTAACATGTCTAACACCTTGCAAATTGCTTTCTTGGATGGAACCGTGAAACTATCAACGATGTTGCCCGTTGATTCTTACTGACAACACTGGTTTGTCTAGTGAATAGCAATAACCACGTGAAACACTTTGCTGTGATACTATTCTTTGCATGAGGTATCTTCATTAATTGCTGCTTATTATATGAATCAATCACATGTTTATTTCACCTTCTGCATACTTTTGAAATATCATATATTTTTTCACAAAAAGAAATATCATATATTTTGTTATGGTTTATTTTATCATTAAAAAAATTAAAACATAACTTATAAGCTTGCATATTTCAACTAATATTTTGAATATGACAAATGATCAAACATAACTCAAAAAGTTAACGCGAATAATAATTTAAAAACTGAAAGAGTACTTTGCATTACTATTTTGTTGCTATTGATCTTGTTGAGTCGTCCGGTAAATTATCACCATAGAAAAACAAATAATTTAGCGATTTGACAAATTTCTTTCTTGAGAATGGACCGCAACGAAAGCCACTGGAATAGGCCCATAAGAAGCCCACTGAAAATCGAGCCCTGGCTAAGACGGCTTGGGTTGGGTCACAGACTCACAGGTCCATCTCAGCCCAGCCCTCGAAGACCCTTCTTCTCCGGGAAAACGGGAATCTTCCGTCCTCTGCAAGCCTCTCTCTCTCTCTGGTGCCCTCCAGATTCCCCTCCGCTTCCCGCTGAACACTCCCCTCTCCCCTCCAAATCCAATTCCCGTTCCCCCCCCATTCCCCGACGCCACTGCGATTCCGATGAAGCCCACAGCCGGCACCGTCACGCCGCAAGGGTCGCCGGCCCCGGCGGAGCAGTCGAGCCCTAAGTCCACCGCCACCAAGCGGCAGCGGAAGGCGGCGGCGCTGAGCGATGTCACCAACCTCCTCCCCGAGACGCCGACCCCAATCAAACCTCGGCGTACTGCGCGCCGCTCCCTCCCGCAGCCATCCGACGCCTCTTCCACCTGCTCCTCCTCCGCCTCGGTCACGCCCGCGCCCAAGGCGTTCCTCCGCCGCCGGTGAGTGAGCTCGCTGGCCGCTGCTCTGGCCCCCTTTCCACTCGATCCGGCTTCACCGCAACTATCTAGTACTAACGTATCCGATTTCCGTTGGGCTGGGAGTTCTAATCATGCTCTTAATTTGCAGTCCTCGAGGAGGAGAGCAGTGTGGTTAAATCGCCGGCCATCTCCACTGTCTACGCGAGGCGGGGGACTGCTGAGGCTGAAGGGAGAGGGAGGAGAGCGGTTCCTACCACCAGCAAATCCAAGGGCAAGGCACCCGCTGCTGTTGCTGCTGGAACGGCGAGCTGCCCCCCACTTGGCAAATCTGGGACGAACAACAGCAGGTGAACTTACTTGCCTCAGCTTGTGCAACGCCACTTGCTTAATTTAGTGAACCACGTCGCTTCAGCCCTTCTGCAGTTTTGATTGTGAGATTTCGATACCGCTTGGTTACTGTGGTGTCTAGAGAGTACATTTAGACTTTGGACCCGTCATCAGTGTTATTAGTTTGTGTTGAAACCGCATGGATAACCATAACTAGTTTTGTTGAACCCGCATGGATAACCATAACTAGTTTTGAAGAATGCAGATTCCCCAGATAACTCTGTGAAATGAATTTTTAATCGTCAAAGTCCACAATGATATCAGAATCACCTTCTGTTGCATAGCTTACAGCATGGTCTATTTAATCTTTTTATCAAATGCGTTTGCAAGTAGCAAGACTTCAGATGTTACCCAGAAGAGGTCAATATAGTACTACTAATAATAGTGATATTCTATCCATCAACTGTTTCTATGTTTTTTTGTGAAGTACAATATGGATTACAAGAGTTCATTTGGACACATTCCAGATATATAAAATTTCCAAATCATATGCTGTCAGAACTCACAATTACAGGGATAGCCTGTATATAAGTAAATGTTACCAAATGCCAGCAAATTTCCACAGCATATTGAGGATTTTGGAAGTTGTATTGTTTTGTGATTTCGTCCAAACCTAATGGTTGCAGCCTCAGTGCATTTCGACTGAAATACTGAATTGCAGCCTCAGTGCATTTCGACTGAAATACTGAATTGCGGATTTTCTTCTGATTCATTCATTTAGGAAAACCTCTATGGCTCAGGATACTCGGCCCATTTCTTCTTCGGCTCCTTGCCATGAAGCTAAAAAGGTGAGTGGCATCATAATATTAGTGCATTGTCACATAAGGAGCCTAAGTGTCCTATTAATCTATTACTATGTCTTGGATCAGGGTGCTCTCTTTAGGGATCATAACAAACTACCATTACGCTCACTTGCAACTAGCTCGGTTTTGTTCAAACTTTAACATGGGCTATTGTCTAATCAATAGAGAAATAGTTCTGTATAAGATGTGGGAATCTGTTGCTTGTTGCTTTCTATACCCTTTTGCACACTTTTTTTAGTATGGCATGTGAAAATGTTTATAACAAACATTTCGAAGGGTAATGCTGCAGTTGTATGCCTTTAACTTAAGTAAAAAATTTAAGCAGCTAGGTTTGTGCCATTTGTAGAATCAGCATCCTTATTTTTATTATGGTTATCAAGTCCATTGTTTGTGGGCGAGGGGTGTGAAAACATTTAGCTAGTATCTGTTGAAGCAGTTTTCACCTTCCTTGAAATAATACCTGAAAGGCAAAACAGTCAGCTTTCTTACTCTTTGCAATTTTGAACAGAAGAGGCCATTGTCAAGCACACCCAAGTTACCAGAAGACTTTGTCAAGAAGCAGAGAGCATACTATGCAGATGTCGATGCCTTTGAACTGCCAGAGGAAGAGGTCTCAGAAGCGGACCTGGAGTGAAAACTGAAGTCGATCCATCCCTCGAAATGCGTGGCCTTCTCTGTACAGAAGTATACTGGAGACTCTTTTCCTGACAATGCAAAGGTAGGGTGTGGTAGGAACGTGCAGCTCTTGTAACACGAGCAGTGTAACTTAGTTAAAACTAGTCAATGCGCCCACTAATGTTGCCGCTTAGAGTTGTAGCATACTACTAGTTTGGCAGATACCAGGATCTCAAAACGACGGGTGCTTTGACCGTTTGAAAAATGATGTACTTGACTTGACACAGTGCTAATCGCTCATCGTTTCTATATCTTGAAAGTTTCTATTATGGATCGCATGTTTTTGTCAATTCTTGTTACAAGTTTGTTGTGTTAAGTCATGCTGGGTAGACAGTAGACTGTAGACTGCTGCTGCCACTGAGCTTTGGTCGTCTTTATGGTTGAGTAGATAAAGGAAAACTAGTGTACTAGACATTCCTTTCTTTTTATCTTGGTTCGTTATTATAATTTGACTTGTGAGGTTCTAGAGAAGTTCTAGAACTAGTACACCTTGTGAAAGCATACCAGATTGTCTAATGAAAAATTAATAACAATGGCAGCACATAATAGTTGCGGAGTTTGCCCTATATTGATCGAGCCATTCAGGACAAAACAGGCTCCCATCAGAAGCTGAAGAAAGCTGCAACCATGAAAGCATACACTATACGAGTTTGCCCTATATTGAGCCATTCAGCACAATACAGGCTCCCATCCATGAAAGCATAGCTTCGTCTGACAAACTTCAATTCCTTTATCTAACTTACGATCCAACTTACAACAGAACAAATGTTTGAAATTGAAAGAGACCGTTGACGGCATTCCCTACACAACTACTCCTACTTGTTAAGGATCATCTTGACAAAAGTAAAACGAAACCCGAAAACAGTTCTGGCGAGTGGGTTTACAGCTTGCTACTCGCATAACTTCAATCAGAGCAGAGTAAGGTGCCACTACTTTGCAACGTTGTACTTGCAGGCACACTCATCACTGATGGATGTTCCGTATAGCTGCATTGATGCTTTTACATTCAAAATCCATGATTTTCATCCAGTTTTCAAAATCTCCAATTTCCTGCAAGTAAAATTGAATTGTTGCTTCAGCAACAGAAAGGGGCACATAATAATAGATCAAACACATTGATATATTACACAAAAAAAATTTAGTAAGCAAATTGTAGAGATGATAGTCATTTTTCCAGCTGTAATGATAATAGAGCATAAATTTCTCAATCACAATTCACAAGCTGACAAGCATGGTAGGATCCCCGTCGGTAGACATTGTAGTTGTACTGAGCAACTGAAAGTGGCAGTTGCAGCGTAACAATATTAACAAATTTCAGTTCGGTAGTATCTATCTGTTGTCAACTGCTGTGTTCCCAGAAGAATAAAGATGATGGATGAATGAGATGTACTGATGTAGCTGGTGAGTGTGACAATATCACAAACAGAGGTTTGAGGAGTGAGTCGCTGTCAGTCACATACCTTGAGGGCTGAGTTGATTTCGTTAGTGGCAGCCAGCCACTGATCCGTCTGCTTCCTGTAGCGCGTGACTGCACTGAGCAGCGCGCGTGCCTCAAGCTCAATGCGCTTCTCGTTGACGAACAGTTGATGCGCCTCGCCGTCGACCGTATCCACGAGGACATCGGCGACCCGCACCCCGCTCCTCAGGGCGTCCTTCTTTGCTCTCTCTGCGCGCGTGTACGGAAATGGATGGTCAATGGTTTTGTTTTCATGGAGGAACGACAGCAAGATGGATGGATCAAATCACATTTCTCCATCAGAGTGAAGGAGAGAAGAGATGGGGCACACCAGTCTGTTGGCGATGGCGGAGGGATTGGTGGTGGTGCTGATGCACGATCTGGAGCAGCGCCTCTTCCAGGTCCTGCTTCCCAGACGCCGCCGCCGGCTTGGCTCCGGCCATCCCGTGTCGCCTCCGCTCTGTCTTCGCCGCCAGTCGCCGGAGCAATTTCCCTTCCCCTGTTCTTTTTCTCTAGAAAGAACAGGGCCTTCCTTTGCTTTCTCATGATTTAAGTGGGCCACGGACCAGATCATCACGGCTCAGATAAGAATGCCTGCCTAGTCCAAGCCCGGCCCATCTATATACCTAATCTAGTCAGACCCTTTTTTTTTTTGAATGCCTTTCTATTCCGGACCTACAACGGTGCAAAGAAAGATTAAAGGATCAAAACACAAAGCGTTCTTGCTGAGATTAGCAGGTGTTACTACGAGATAAATTCGTGCCTTATCTAGCATCTTATCCCATATTAAAGTTGGCATTTTCAACAGCATGATGCAAAACATTACAGAAAGTTCGACAAAGTGACATAAAAAAAAGCCAAAGTTGGTACAAATGCTTGAAGCAAGCGCCAAAGCGTCACTTTTTCTTTTAAAAAAATAATTTTTCCATAATAATCAAGTTGAGATGAAGCAATAAAGTAAGTGAAATTGTCAAACTAATTAAGTTCACCGCAATTTTTTTTTGTCAAACTAAGTGCATGTGAGATGTTGTTCAGATTTAGCACGCTTGATTAGTTGGTTGAGGAGTAAAGCCGCGGCGTCAATACAAGGTAGTAACAAAGTACCAGAATCAGAATAATATTCGTGCATACAGCTAGCTAGCTGCACTGGTTGTCAAAACAAAGCTGGAAAGAGACAGTTTGGTATTGATTTGGAAAGATCCTGCTTGCAGGTTAAACACAGGAAAAGAGTGAAGTTAGCTTAATTTCAGTGGTCGGCCTGGAGTCAAAAGGTGTCAAAATCATACAGCTGCACCATGCACGACGGCGACCGGCGACGATCTACTCCGGCCAATCCAATCCAGTATCTTTTTTTTTTTTTTTTTGA
Organism: Eragrostis nindensis; assembly: GCA_012490785.1. Taxonomy (NCBI): domain Eukaryota; kingdom Viridiplantae; phylum Streptophyta; class Magnoliopsida; order Poales; family Poaceae; genus Eragrostis; species Eragrostis nindensis. The sequence continues at coordinate 1,021,191 of JAAXCT010000153.1, read as the reverse complement.
AAGAGATCCAATCCAGTATCTAGATAGTAGTAATCGTTATCTGCTGCGAGGAGGTTACTAAAGTCCAACTTTTTCCCATACAAATTGAACCAAACAAGTGATGACTCTGCCTAAAATTATTTACATCCCGATCGGGAGCCCAACAAGTCAAAAAGATTTGACATGTGATTACCACGAACTCGAGCTGGCTTTCTACGCATGTCATGTGCTACTGAACTTTCTTTTCCCGTGCGTTACTGTGCATGTGCTGCATAGGGAGTTTGAACCACAGATAGGGTTGTACGCTGCAGAACATAATAGTAATGGTAAGAGTCGGTGTCGTAGAAGATGCAGTTTTAGGTCTAGTTCCCAACATCATATCCACCGAATCTGCAGTTTTGCATCCTGTCTGCAGCAGCTGCATGCCTGACGACGTAAACAGCTGGTCCACGTCTGCATAATTTGATTTGATCGGTAGGCTACCTTACCTTACTGGTGATCGTTTAATTACGTGAGGGCAGACGATTTGAGGCCCTCGTATATCAGCGTTATTTTTATAATAATGTAACATCGACTGTCAGATACAGAGATAGTAGCATATAGATAGGGCAGTTCTCAATCTACTCCAATAATTTAGCATATAGGTGGATGAAAGCCAGCTACTTTTTCTCGAAGCTGTTGCTGTCGATCGATGTGGATGCCAAACGTGACAACGAGAAAAGACCCTTCAATTGTGTTCGGTATTGCTCCAATTTAATTGCTCTCTGACTAATATTCACTCAACTAGTGTTTAGCAACTACCCATGCATGTAGGTCAACAACAGTAAACAACTGGACTACGGTTCTCTTCAAACCATAATTGTTCTTCTTGACCGCAGATAGCAACATTGGTGATAGTTCATCACCAAATTTGACTCTTTGTTTCAGTGTAAGAATGCCTCTGCAATAACAGAGATGACTACATTGGTCACCTGCAGACCTGGAACAACTGTATCTGTAGAGAGATGGCTGCTCATGAACTAGTAATCAGTTATCTGCACTGAATCTCTACATATCAGCGACATGTCGTCCATCTGTATGTGCAGTCTCGATCTCCATCGGGAAATTACCGATCTCTTGCCGATATTCCAGTTCAGGTAAAATCAGAGGAACCAAGCATGTTTATTTTTTTTTTCACCATCCCTTTCTTTCAACAATTCTAGTACCATGTGCACGCACAACAATGACCAACTAAGCTACTTGAAGCACGAGTAACTATCCTACTATACTTCTTACTGTCCTAAAATCGTTGTTGACATCAGTTTGTGTTTTATAATCTGCTTGTTAAAGTAAACCTACTAAAATTGGAATAACATAACACAGAAGGATGCGTCTTTTTTTGTTGAAACATATAATCAAACAATCGTTTCCATATGGCTGATCATAACAAAGTTCGATGAGACTGATCACAGTTAATTTTAGGCACCAGTTGGAACCTTCTCCAACCTTTCAATTAGTTTTTCTTGAATTAGAAGCAATATTGAAGGTCTAGAATAGTGCCAGGGGACAAAGATTTATGTCTAGTCACTAATTGGGTTTCATGTGTGTCCTGGAGAATATCGGTTGGGGGTGTGTGAACAATGGAAAGCACCTAATTGCTTTATCATATACTTTGATTAAACAGTTTCCTGCTATTATTTTAATACTTAATTTAAGTACACTGACAGATGGTTCTGGTTCTGGCGATGTAGAAACTTCACAGGTTGAACTGCACTAAACTTTGTGATGGATATTTATTTCTGTTCTATTAACAACAGCTTTAGATTGACGCAATCAGCCTAGATAGTGTTGACTAGTGCTCATATTCTGACAAACAAATAGCGATAACAGAGCAGTCGTGACGACTTTAGAGCATGCTGATCACTGGGGATAGCATACTTTGTTATTCTACGAGGTAAACAGTAAATTAGTTAAAGCTACATATTTTTGTGTCCTTGAAAGGAATCATTAGGGTTGACTAGTCACACACTGCCATACAAATTTGACCATGGCCTGGCCGGCCATGCATCTACCATAAGGATGATGATCAGAGATCTTCTAGGCTGTTAGTATGTCTTTCATCCAAAAAGCAAGAGAAAGTTCGTCTCCCCAACAAACTCCACCGTTGATTTTGTAGCATTGCAGGAAGCCAACTGAAGAAGGCAAGAGGATGGCAGGACAGGATCATGCCGTGTTTTGTTGATACCTGCATGACTGATATTGTGCCAAGTGCTGTGAGAAATGTTGGTGAAAACATCGATCGGTTTACCAAATTACAGGACGGGCAACATAGACAAGTAGTACCAGCAGGAAGGAATGGTAGCTTTGCTTAACCGTCCTTACGAAAAGGGCCGGCAGCAGGCCGAGTAAGTATCTTAAGCGTGTCGTCCGGCAGTTTGCTTAATTTGGATGCTACTACAGAGACAGAGGTCCAAGTGTTCCCATTCACCAAAACTAGCCGCACCTGAATGCAGGCTGTGTCCTGGACTACAGTCAGCACTAGTGGTGGTGGCGTGCATGCTTTTACAAAGTCTGTTACAGGCGGCAATCAGAGGCTTCATTCAGCTCTGCGTCGCTACTTATGTTCCACGACCAGCTTCCAAGTAACGCGTGATTTCTGTGCACGTGAGGCGACGATGATATACGAATCGTGATGTAATCTAATCATATTTGATGTACGCATCATGGACTGCTTCAATAGTTTATACGACGCAGAGCAGCTAGGTGTGAAACGCGTGATTTCTGTGCGGCCGACACGCATGGCTTTGGTAGAGAGATTGCTTGCTTTTTCAACTCAAAGTCTTAGGGAGTAGGTGAGGCGACGATGATATACGAATCGTGATGTAATCTAATCATATTTGATGTACGCATCATGGACTGCTTCAATAGTTTATACGAACCGCGTCCGGGGCTTTCGGCTATAAATATCATCAGTGTCGTTCCGGCAGATATCGCAGCTCCAGGCAAGACACGCGGTCCTGCAATCACTTGGCATATCTTGCTGCGGAATATAGCATCAACCATGGCTGATCAACGTGCATCAGTGGCAAGATGCGTCGCTCTCCTGCTGCTCCTAGCGCTCGCCGGCACGTCGTCGGCGCAGCTCTCCAGCAGCTTCTACTCCAAGTCCTGCCCCCGCCTGTACGACGCCGTCAAGTCGGTGGTGAAGTCCGCCATCTACAAGGAGAAGCGCATGGGTGCCTCCATCGTCCGCCTCTTCTTCCACGACTGCTTCGTCCAAGTACTATCTGAATACTATAGTAACAAACAGATGATCATGTTTAACCAGACTAATCAGATGGTTGATAAAAAGTGGACTCTTGTGCTAACCGTTGATTGACACACTCGGTGCAGGGGTGTGACGCGTCGTTGCTGCTGGATGATACGTCGAGCTTCCAGGGCGAGAAGATGGCGACGCCCAACAACGGCTCCGTCAGAGGATTCGAGGTCATCGACGCCATCAAATCCGCCGTCGAGAAGGTGTGCCCCGGCGTCGTGTCCTGCGCCGACATCCTCGCCATCGCGGCAAGGGACAGCGTCGTCATCGTGAGTACTAGTAGCATGGGTAAATTATTGTAACAGAAGTTAGCATGCAGTGCATTAAAATGACACCTACGTGCATCGTGCTTGGCAGCTGGGCGGGCCGAACTGGAACGTGAAGGTCGGGCGGCGGGACTCGACGACGGCGAGCTTCAGCGGCGCCAACAACAACATCCCGCCGCCGACGTCAGGCCTCGCCAACCTCACCTCGCTCTTCGCCGCCCAGGGACTCTCCCAAAAGGACATGGTCGCCCTCTCTGGTACATATATACTCCTAGCTAGCTACATGCATTTTATTTTTAAAAAAATTCCCATTTCATAACCAACTTACAAATTTCATCTTATCCAAACAAGCCTGTGTGCTGATAAAAAATCACAGAAAAAAAACCAACTATGGTAGTGGAAGATTAAAGAAGTACTAGTTCAGAGTCAACAATACTCTGTTTCTCGAATCTCAGAGGTTGGTGATCTAGTACAGCATGTAGACACGGTTGATTCATACTTCATCCAACGGAACTGAAAGCTCCGTTCTTGACTTAAAGAGGGCTTAACTTTGTCAAATATCAAGCCGTGACAGAGCTTAATTGTCGATCCGTTAAGAACGTACGTAATGCTGTTAAAAGATACTATAGTAGTGTTTTCAATGGAACGACAAAGTTGCAGAGGTGATAGTGATGCCCCACAGATTGTCGGTATCGATGGGTTTCTGGAAGGAAAAAAAAAAGTTGTGTGTAAAAGCTTTTTTTTTTGGCATCTTATAAACCTGGCGAAGCTTCAACGAACAATACTTAGTTGAAAGATGATCTGCCAGCAGATTTCTTAATTTGGCGATTACTACAAGCATGCATAAAGTTGATCAGTCGGCATCTCCCACCACACGTATTTGTTCCCTTTGTGTCGTCTTATAACAAGAATCAAATAGCTTAATCTTTCTTATATATAATATGTCTTGCTTTTCTTAATCTTTCCAGGTGCCCACACGATAGGCCTTGCACGGTGCACAAACTTTAGAGCCCATGTGTACAATGAGACCAACATCGATAGCTCCTTTGCAAGCACAAGGCAATCGGGTTGCCCTACCACCTCAGGTTCAGGTGACAACAACTTGGCTCCTCTAGACCTTCAAACCCCAACCGTCTTTGAGAACAACTACTACAAGAATCTTGTTGCCAAGAAGGGACTCCTGCACTCTGATCAAGAGCTCTTCAACGGAGGAGCCACGGACTCGCAAGTTCAATCATATGTCAGTAGCCAAAGTGCATTCTTCGCGGACTTCGTGACGGGCATGATCAAGATGGGTGATATTTCACCGTTGACAGGCTCTAATGGGCAGATCAGGAAGAACTGCAGAAGGGTTAATTAGATGATGCATGCATGCTATGTGTTGAAGACCGACCTTTACAATCACATGTCTCAAGTTTGTATTTTTTTTACAATTTCATTTCTGTAATTGTATTTGCTTGAATAATGAAAGTGTATCATTCGTTCTCAGTTTTGTCTAATATATTCTGCATGAGAACCATAAATATATGTTTTGACTGTGCCAGCAAAAATATAAGTTAACGCTCCGGAGATTGTGCTCATCCAGCTAACTAAATTTCAAGGGTATAAATAATAGTAGTATTGACAAAAGAAGGCTTGCGGTTGCTGTTGTGGTTTGACACTTGGATGTGGATACAATTGAACGTGTGATAAGCCTCCCTGAAACCGAATAATAATGTTGGACATTTCACTTATAGTCCAACAATCTTAATTGGCTAGAGTGTACTGGCGCAAGTAAGCCGAAACATGGAATTACATTCCGGCCTCTACGTGACCGCACACAACCTTGTTTATTACATGAGAATGAAAAAAGAAAAAAAAAATCTGCCGCTGCGTCCAATGTCTTCTTGCGTGTCGCTATCCACAAGTCAACATATACTTCTTTAATTTTCGGTTTGTAGAGCCAAACTTGAGTTGATAATTAAACGATGCACGTACTTGGTATGGCGGTGCACCGTTTGTCAAAAAGGTGTTGGGTTTTACTAGGCTGCAACTGGCTACACAAGGGTAGTGAGGATGCTCCTTTGTACTATCTTCGTACTACTCTACTCCATGCATGCTGCGATCAAGTACTAACTCCCTTCCCTATAAAACGGGTCCCTCCCTCCTTTTTTTTGCTTTTATTTTTCCAAAGGAAAAGTTACACCAATTGAGGCTGTCATGGCCTCTCTAAAACTTTTGAGACGACAATTCCACGGCTTGGATGGGTTCAATCAGTGTTTATCCCGTCGCCGGCCAAGGCATTGGCGGCCGAAAGCTTCTTGTCACCTTTCACTCATTCCGTGGCGACCTTGTGCACCATGTACTCCAATGGAGAAATTGCACATTTATCTGACAACCGACAGTGCTTTCCAGGCCCATGCCCTTGCACTTTATTTCAGCCGATGTAGACTATGCTGCGTTTTACTTGCTGGGACGCATATTTGACAGGCAAATTAAGCGAGTGACCGCCGTAAAGCCCTGCCATTCACTGCCTCGATCATCTTCAGTTTCTCCTCCTTCCGCATTTTCAAATTATTCTTTACTAGTAGCATGCTAGCCTTCTTGCTTACCGTATTATTAACTATTTTGGAGTAACAGAGTTGACTAATTACCTGCTGCAATGACGATATTCGTTGCAAGTGACGGCTACCCGTCAACTAGTCTGCCAAACACCGATGGGGTCTCTGCAGACCAGCAACATTTCACCTGTCTAATTTGTCGCCATTGGAAAATTAAAAAGAAAAGAATATCCTATTGCTATACCCTTTCAGGTTAAATCAGATAAAACGCTCGAACAGGATAATTTCCACTTTTCATTGCCTTGCTTTTTTGGTCTAGGTTGGTATCATCCGTCACGCTTGAGAAGCTTTCCTTGTCCCTTTCAACCAAAGTGTTCTAGTACCCTGAGCTCGCAAAGCAACGGCAGTTTTATCCATAAAGGCATTTTATCATGACAGTGAACCTCCTTCACTTGGAATTAGTAACTGTGTTAAAGCCATCATTTGACCACCAATCTATGTGTCATAAATTTACACCAACAATGTTGACGCCTTAAAGTACTTTGATGTCGGTGATGAACTCCGCCATCGCCACGGATTGGCGCAACGGCGCATTCATCCTCCGCCTCTTCTTCCACGACTGCTTCGTCCAGGTACAAAACTTATGCATTCATTCCTAGTTTATCAAACTGTGCAAGTTATGATGGCTAAGTAGCCGATGCATTGTGAACGTACGTGATATATGCAGGGGTGCGACGCGTCGTTGCTGCTGGACGACACGCCGAGCTTCCAGGGCGAGAAGATGGCGACGCCCAACAAGGGCTCTGCCAGAGGCTTCCATGTCATCGACGCCATCAAGGCCGCCGTCGAGAAGGTCTGCCCCGGCGTCGTCTCCTGCGCCGACATCCTCGCCATCGCAGCCAGGGACAGCGTCGTCATCGTAAGTACTAGATAGTAACTTGTAACAGAGTACTAATGTACAAGATATGAACGGACTTTTTAATGACATGCATGACAAACTAAAGACAACGTAATTAACGAGCATGCATGTTGGTCGGGGCCTTGGCAGCTTGGCGGGCCGAGCTGGGACGTGAAGGTTGGGAGGAGGGACTCCACCACGGCGAGCTTCGACGGCGCCAACGACAACATCCCGCCGCCGACGTCGGACTCGCCAACCTTACCTCCTATTTCGCCGCGCAGGGCCTCTCGCAAAAGGACATGGTCGCCCTCTCTGGTAATTAATTAAACAAATCAACTTCTCCAAACCTACATTTTGCAATAAGCTTGCTGAATCCAAACCTACATTAATGGGTTCATATTTCTTATTTTCCGGAAATTAATTTAGCTAACAAAGTGCAAAATCTATTTCCAGGTGGTCACACCATAGGCCTGCCACGTTGCACAAACTTCAGAGCCCACATATACAACGACACCAACATCGATGTACTCCTTGCGGGGACAAGAAAATTGTGTTGTCCAAGAACCTCAGGTTCAGGTGACAACAATTTGGCACCTCTGGACCTTCAAACCCCAACAATCTTTGGGAACAACTACTACGAGAACCTTGTTCGGAAGAAAGGCCTTCTGCACTCTGACCAGGAGCTCTTCAATGGTGGAGCCACCGATGCACAAGTTCAGTCGTACGTTACTAGCAAAAGTGCATTCTTTCAGGACTTTGTGACGGGCATGATCAAGATGGGCGACATTATGCCGTTGACAGGTTCCAATGGCCAGATCAGAAAGAACTGCAGAAGAGTTAAGTAGCTAAGAGGAACTATGCAGTATGTATCGCGAATATTCTGTCATAATATCCAGCAGAATGTTTGTTAGCTTTTGGTTCCACGATTGCGAAATAACTTTGCTGTATCGATCGTTGTGTTCCCATGTCAGTTGTTAAATAAAGCCCGTCTATACATTGCCTAGGCATTCTAGAGAATAATAATGCCTGAATTTTCAACCATCAGATCTATCTTTTGTGGATGAGATTTAGTCTCACATGGTAGAGAACAAAAATTCAGGCATTTTAAAGGATCCTAACGCCTGAATTTTATTTACACCATTCATACTCAAGAATTACACCGAAATAATCACCGTAAATATAGTATACAATGAGTGTAACTTCGATATATATTAGGTGTAACTCAAGGTGAGAAAAAAATTCAGGTATTTCAGACCTTAGAAATACCTGAATTTTATTCTCTTACCCATTCATACATGCAACTTGAGAAGAATATGTAAGAAAGAAAATATGGGCGCTAGAAAGCAACGGATTGCCTTGGCAATTTTTAGCAATCCTCTAAATAAATGAATGTGTCAATTGTTCTCTACAGAGTCTTGTTTACGGTTGCTTCCATTATATTTTGAACAATGAAAAAGGTGGTGAATTATACATGATGTCACACAACAAATTAGAGTTTTAACGTAAGTGATCAGATATGAGGCCATAAAAATGCTGTACGCTTCCCTCAAATGAACACGCATGTATTCATCTATCGGTCAGCACAATTAAATCTTGAGAGGGTCCCTCTAACATGTATGTTGGGCAGACCTTTTCTTTTTTCGGCGAAGATGTATGTTGCCATGTTAGGCCGACTGAATTAGCTAAAATATAGGTGCTTGTCACTTTTAAAATTAGCACGGCCGCAAATGGAACTTAAGAAACTGGGGTGTGGTTGTGTTGTACGGGTTCTTATATTTTTTCTTCTTCTTAGTATAATGATACATGGCTCTCTTGCTTGTTCGAGACCAGAGAGAGAGAGAGAGAGAGAGAGAGAGAGAGAGAGAGAGAGGAGAGGAGAGAGAGAGAGAGAGAGAGTAAGATGCTGAGGTTTATGTACTAGGTCCGAACTCCTAAGAGAAAGAGATTATTGAGGCCAGAGAACAACTGAGCATATGTACTGTCGTAATAATCAATAGATTCTGGAAGATGAGTGCTACATTTCCACATGATGAAAGAAGAGCTCCATGCATGTACTTTGGTCTCCAATCCGCCAAACTTCCTACAATCACGGCGCCATAAATCGTTGCATTTGGCAGCTCGCATTGAATTCATTTGACTAGTATAACTAACCACTGCTGTTAGGGATCAGCCACGCAAGACTATCAGGCCAGACTGAGAACATCATTTTTTCCAGTGAATCCAAGTTACGAACTTGCTCTTAAAATTGGGTGGCATCGTCAGAAATGGATCGAGCCTCCCTCCCATCCTTCCAATCCGTCAAACTTGCTACAAATCGCGGCGCCATAAATCGCTGCATTCGGCAGCTCGCATTGATCTCATTTGACTAGTCAGGGATTAGCTAGGTGGAGTACACAGGACAGGACTATCAGGCCAAACCGAGATCATCATTTATTCAAATTCCAGTTAATCATAGTTAGGAACCTGCACTTAAAATTGGGTGGCATCGATCGTCAGAGATTTATCAGGCGTGTGTTAGCAACTTTGAAGCGAGATAAGATCGATCAGTTTGGTTTGGTGTGACAGGTGAAAAAGTATATTTTCTTTCTTTGTGTTGCATCATCATTTCATTTGTTAGAAATATATATAGGAGTAAGTACTAAGTACTACCGATATAGTTTTAACGGCCAACCAACATCGTTTAAAAGTTAGTTACAGATTGTGGTCGGGTGTGTGGTCGTTTTAAATTATTTTATCTGCATGCTAGCTAGGTATAAATAGGGAAGGAGCATGCCCCCCTGTTGCATCATATACTTCTTTTTTTTTTGAAGCAACAGGAGGGGAAAGTCCCCTACTGATTATATTTTAAATTATAAAGGTAAACAACTTACAGATACTGTTCAAGAAAAACCAAAAACAAACCAAAAGGAAAGAAAAAAAGCTATGCTAAGGCTTGTAGCCATTCCTTAATCCTTGGTAAATAAGCAGGCTTCGCTCTATGGATAACCAAGGCGATTTCTCTTTTGAATTTTTCCTTGCATACTGGTACTGTAGGATCCTTCCCATTAAAAATCCAGTCATTGCGAGTCGTCCAGATACTCCATGCCATTAAAATGATGATTTCCATAAAAAGGGGACAGGAAGCTGTCTTTTAAGCCTGCTAACTGCTCTTTCTGGGTTTGAAGTTGTCGGTGCATGAAGACCAATGCTTGCCCAGCAGCTTCTAGCAAAGCTACACTTCAAGAACAAATGGTAGATAGTTTCCTCCTTTTGGAGAATGCACATCTCGCAAGTATAATCATCTAATTGCATTGTGCGCCTCCTCAATACCCCTCTTGTATTCAATCTATCGTTCAGAATCAGCCAAAAGAAAACCTTATGTTTCATTTGGCAACAGGAATGCCATAACCAGTGGATGGATGGGTGGACTTGGATATGTCCAATCATTCTTTTATAAATTTTTGAGGATGAGAATAGATGAGAACCCCATATGTATGTCCACTGATCACTGTTGTCAGAGAACTCCATTTGTTGCAAAATAACTTGCAGTTCCTGAAATTGGAGATATGCTTCTTCTGATAACGGAAGCTGAAAGATGGTAGTCAAATCCTCAGTTTGTCGCACTGATTTTAGTGAGATAAGCTTCTTTGTTGTAAAAGAATAAAGCTGAGGAAATTTGATGCGAGGGACCATGCCTGACCACATATCATCCCAAAATGCAACACTCCCTCCATCACCAATTACTGCTGTACTAATTCCTTTATACTGATCAAGCAACTTCAGAATGTCCCGCCACCAAAAAGAGCCCCTTTTCCTTTGCCCTGGTAGCACTCTTCCATTATAATAATTTTCCCAGAGAAGATGTACCTACGGGAGATCAGCATGATTGAAAAATTTATGAAGACTTTTCATCAGAAGAGCATCATTTTGCACTGATAATTTTTTAATTCCTAATCCTCCCTCTTTTTTGGGTCTGGTAACCATGTGCCAAGCAGCTGATGATGGCTTTTTATTATTTAGATCTGATCCCTTCCACAAACAATGTTTCATATATTGCTCAATCTGTTTGATGATGGTGAGAGGCAATTTCAAAGTGCACATGAAGAAAGTGGGCAGTGAAGACATAACTGTAGTGACCATTTCCAGTTTACCTCCCTGTGAAAGGAATATAGAAGTGCTAGTGAGCCTTCTCTCTATTCTCTGAACCAGAGGCAAAAAATCTTCAACTCGGGGCTTGGTGATGCCCAGTGGTAATCCAAGATAGGTAAATGGAAGCTTCCCAATTTGACAACCCACCGTGTTGGCCAAAATTTCCATTCGTTCAGGGGACACATTGATTGGGACAATAATAGATTTACTGTAATTAACACTTAGGCCTGTAGATTCTGCGAAAGTATGCAATAAAGCTTTCAGTGCTAAGAGCTGTCGAGGACATGCCTCCATAACCAAGAGCGTATCATCTGCATATTGCACAATTGGGAAGTCCAGCCCTGCTCCTTGTGGTAATGGCAATTTAAGTACTCCTAGGTCTTTTGCTTTGTTTAAAACACTCTGTAATAAGTCAGCTGCCAGAACAAACAGGAGAGGTGAGAGTGGATCGCCTTGTCGAACACCTCTTTTACAGTGAAAGACCTTTCCTGGGACTCCATTAAGTAGCACTGAAGAAGTACCAGAAGATAGAATTGCTTGGATCCAATTTAACCATTTTTGCCCAAACCCCTTATGTTGCAAGATGGCCAGTATGACTTGATGCTCAATCTTGTCAAAAGCTTTTTCAAAATCCAGTTTGAAAATGACCAATTCCCTTTTAGATTTGTGGCACAAATAAAGATACTCAAAAGACCAAGCAAGGCAATCTTGTATAGATCTTGACTTAATAAAACCATACTGATTTTTATGGATGAGCTGCATAATCACCTGTTGCAGTCTGTCTGCCAGTAATTTTGTTATTAACTTGATACAGGAGTTGAGCAATGAAATTGGTCTATAGTCATTGATGGTCATTGGAGTATCTATTTTTGGTACCAAGGTAATATAGGAGCTGTTGATGCTGCGAAGACAAATATTTTCTTCATGAAAAGCCTGGCAGAGAGCATAGAAATCTTGAGAGATGACTGACCAGCATTTCTTCATAAAGTCACTATTAAATCCATCAGGACCTGGAGACTTATGAGATGGTAATTGTGAGATGATATTGTTGATTTCTTCTTCAGTGAAAGGTTCCTCTAGCCAGTCTAAATCTTCTATTGGCTGAAGAAGACCAGATAGGTCAAATTGCATTCCTGTGTATTCAGAGGTGCCTAGACGATCCTTGTATGATTGCCAGATAAGATTAGCCTTTTGATCATGATCAGTCAAGATAGCTCCATTGTGATCCTTCAAGCTAGTTATTGCATTCTGTCTATTCTTCACAGTAGCATTTGCATGAAAGAAATCAGTGCATTCATCACCAAACTTGACCCACTTGATGGTTCCTCTTTGTTTCCAATAAATTCTCTGTTGATGGAGCAGATCATTGAGATGGTCCTGTAAGAGTGCCCTGAAATTCCATTCCTCCAATGTTAAGTCCCTAGATTCTTCCATTATATCCAATAAGGTAAGCACCATTTTGGAATTAGTAATAGTAGCAGCAAGATTAGGGAGTTGCTTATGCCATTCTCTGAAAACTTGTCTTGCAGTCTTTAGCTTGGACCCAAGGTGTTTTGCTGCATCTTGTTGATTTGTTGGCAATGACCATGCATGCTGTAGAATAGCTTGGAAATCATGATGTTCCATCCAATAGTTCTCAAATCTAAAAACTCTGGGCCTAGGCACATTTGTCTTTATGGAGACAAGACATGGTACATGATCCGATGTTTCTCTTGAGAGTGATGAGACGAAGGTACCAGGATAGTGAGTGGCCCAACATGCAGATGTGAAAAACCAATCTAATCTTTCTAAAAGAGGATTTTCCTGTTTATTAGTCCATGTAAATTGTTGGCCTTTCAAAGGTAGCTCTGTCAGCCGTAAATTGCTAATTGCTTCATTGAATCCCAATATAGTGGTAACATCCCCCCCAGGCTTATTTCGATTTTCTGGATATCTAATCAAGTTAAAGTCTCCCAACACTATCCAATCCACTGTGTCAGGCATCTCCACTTGTTTAAACCATTCAATAAACTGCAACTTGCCGTCATGTGTGCATGGACCATAGATATTAGTGAGTACCCACTGTTCCCCAGATATCAAAGATCTGAACTCCACTGATTGTGCATACATGTTCTGAAAAATGAGACCACCCTCAAATCTACTGCCCACCCAGATAATGATACTGCCTCCAGATGCCCTACTGAAGGTAAGAACTCAAATTTGTCAAATTTTGGCGGGCAGAATTGCTTGATGTAATTCAGGTCAAACTGTTCCCTTTTGGTCTCTTGAAGGCAAATTATCTCACATTGTGTTTCCAAGACTTTACTTCTAATCGCATTCCATTTCTTGTCAGAGTTAATTCCTCTGACATTCCAACATAAAATTTTCCAGTCTCTATTGCGATGATTATTATGATCCATGAAAAACCAGATGAAAATCCCCAATAACCCTTATGCTTAACAGTAAGAGTGGCAGCCAACAAAGATCATATAACTTCTGAATCCACTGGAAGGGGACCAGTGTCCAGATATGTAAGTACTGGAAGTGGACCAGTGAGAATAGCAACCACATTAGATACTGGATATGGACCAGATTCCAGGCAAAATATGTCATCAAATTTAGAGGACAACCAATTCTGATAAGTTCAAACGAGTACCCAATACTAGTGAGTTTTTGAGCCATAAAGTTCATATGAAAACTAGTAACAAAATAGATACTGAAAACATTCCCAGATATGTTTCCATCATATTCCCTTCCTTCACTTTTTTGCCTTCTTCTTCTTGCTGTCATCATCAGGATCACCCTTTGTAGCTTTCTTGACTACCTTCTTAATGGCAACTTTCTTAGTGACCTTCTGAGTCTTGACCCCTGCAGCTTCACCATCCTTGCTGGTTCCTTCTCCAGCCTCTCTAGCCACAGTTTTCTTCAGCTTGCGCTTGGCAGTCAGTTTAGTGTCTGATAACTCCTTAAGAGGTATCTTGCAAAAAGTGTGCCCCAAATTCTTGATAATGCTTGGTGATAGACTAGGGGGGGTTGAAGAGCAGGCATAGCATCCATTGTCTTTGCAATCAGAAGACTTGAAACCCTTCAGTTTATCTTTAATTCTGGTACTTCTCCGAGCTTCAGTAGAAACTAGAGGAGCAGGTCTGCTCCTTCTCCTTTTTCCTGTCCAGCAGAGGTGGAGTCTGCTGTGTTAGTGATTGGGCAATTGGCTGGTGGAGTGGACAGTGATTCATCCTCACTACTTTCTTCATCCTGACTACCTGACATCACTGTATCACAGGCGAGCAAGTGAGCACATAATGGTGTAGAGTCAGGTGGGCACTTGGATGGCAGGCTAAACTTCATCAGATTCTGCCCTTCTGACACTAGCAAGTGCCATGCTTGAGACATGAGGAAAGCTTTTGCCCAATCAAACCCTGTTGGAGAGAGCAGTTGCTTTGTGAAAAAAGAAGCCCAGCGCGTTGGTATAGTGACTATTATCTCGGGATTGCCCACTGGCTCAAAATGTTTAGCCCACAGCCTATAAAGGTCAGGGTGTGGTCTTATAGTCAAACTGTCTTGCTGAGCTTGCATGGTCTGAAACACAGGATCAACATGGTCGAGGCTCAAATGTCTCATGAAACCCACATGAATATTCTGATGAAGCACCTCAGGCTCACCTTCCCCTTGGGGTTGTATTACTGGCACAAGTTGCAGAGTTTGTTCCTGTTGAAGAATAACTGTTGCATCATATACTTCTTTCACGTGCGCAGCCGGAGCGGCGTTCTCTCCTCGATCATCATGATGAAGATCAACTCATCTCTTGTTGTTTTGGCCAGCTGCTTGTGCTTCCTCCTCCTCCTCCTCCTCCTAAGCTGATCGTGACCGGCGTGAGGCGTGTGCAGAGGCTGGGCGTGTCCAAGGTGCTGGTGGACTTGGTTCCCCCGTTCGGGTGCACGCCGTGGCGGAGCTGGAGCAACTACTACACCACCTGCGACAGTCGTGGCAACGTAGCGTCCAGCATGCACAACGCAGCGCTCAAGCAGAAGCTGGGTGGTTTGGACGACGTCCTCCTGCTTAACCTCGAGGAAATCTTCAACACCGTCTTCACCCAATCCGGTATGTATATGTCATGCTCGTGCATACCAGTACTACCTATCTGATCCTAGCTAATGCTTCAACATATATATATTATTGACAGGCACGGATCTGTCACGGCAGTTCAACCGTAAGTTCACACCCTGCTGCGACTCCCCAGACCCACAAAACGGCTACTGCGGGATGGTGGACTCCAACGGTAACAAACAGTACAACGTCTGCCCCAGCCCTGGCAACTTCTTCTACTGGGACTTCTGGCACCCAACACAGGCCGCTTGGAGGGCCGTCATGCAAGTCCTGGAGGACCCCATCAAGGATTTCTTAGACATATAGCTACCAAGCTAGTAGCTCTCTACAGAGTCTTATTTTCGGTTGCTTCCAATATGTTTTGTACAAGAAAATAAGTGTGAACTATACAAGAGTAGTTATACATGATGTGACACTTGCACACCTTGGAATTTTAACGAAGGTGATCAGATATGAGGCCACAAAAATGTTGTACGTTTCCCTAGAACGAACACTCATATATGGTTAGAGGACCGCTCTAATTAACATGCATGTTGGGTAGACCAATTTAGATTAAAAAAATACCTTCTGCCTCTAATAATGGTTCCTAATGAGCCCCTAATCAATCGGTAATATGTAACACCTGATCCATGCTACTGGGCCTTTGTACAATACCAAGTCCAAGCCCAAAACCCAAGCTCGGACCAACAGCTATAGAAGGAGGCAGAAGCATCGAAGAGATCAGAATATTCAGAAACCAGAATTGGGTTCGTCCCCTTCTTCCTCCGTCGACTCCCTCACGGAGGAGCGGCTCAGGCGAGCTCATCGCCGCTTCGCTCGACGGCGACGCCCTGTCTACGTGCTCACGTCCCGGATTAGCTCCCCGGTGGCCTCGGGTCGTGACAGTTGGTTATCAGAGCCTTACCTTCCTTGGCGTGTGGGTGTGTGTGGTCTGTTCGACTTGGAGGAGTCCATGGCGGCGGCGAACAGGGTGATGGGGACAGTGAGGTGGTTTAACGCCACCAAGGGCTCCGGCTTCGTCACTCCCGACAACGGCGGCGGGTACCTCTACTTCCACCTGCCCTCCCTCGAGTCCGACGGCGTCCTCACCCTCAATGTCGACGACTCCGTCGAGTTCGAGGTCCGCGTGGATAAGTATGGGAGCCCCAGGGCCTTCGACGTCACGGCTTCCAACGGCGGCGAGCTCACGGGTGGCTTCCACGCCAACGGAGGCGACCACGGCGACGGTGGCGTGCGCTACGGCGGGGATAGTGACCCCGATTACGACATCGACGGTGGTTACGGTGGCGACAGTGGCCGTGGCTGCTACAGCGGCGAGGGCATTGCTGCTCTTCCTGTGTTGTATGAAGGTACTGCCCTCCCAGTGTTCGATGAAATGCCTATTGAGAATGTGATTTGGGATGAGGAGTTTGAGCACGGCCTGGACTGTAGTGGTGGTTTGTTGGATCGGCTAGTACAGTGTGCAGATTACTTGGTCGATGAGAAAGCTAAATCAATTGCCAAGCCGGACATCAGTTACAAGCTATCTCATGTCAGTGGTGCTTGCCTTCTTCACGTGGATGCTGATGTGCTTGACGAAATGCCTCTTGAGGTTGTGGTGGCAGAAAAACCAGAGCAGACATCGTTCTTGGCATCAGTAGAGTTAAATGATACTGCACTTGAGGTGCTTGGGAAAGTGCCCGATGAGATTGTGTGGGACGAGGACCTGTCATCTGACCTCAATGGACACAGTGGCTTACTGCAGCAACTAGCCTTAGGCGGACAATACTTGGATGGAGAGAAGACAAAACCAAAAGTGAGGTCTGATGCTGCAGAACAGGAGTTCAGAGAAATACATGATGAGGTTCTGGATGCAGAGGTGTGTGTTGGTGCTGCTGAGTCCGACACCAAGCTCATCTATATTGGTAGATCACCACTATTCCGAGACCTCGGTCAGGATGCTGCTGGCAAAGTGTCGCAGGAAATACTCGAGCATGGCACAGCTTATACAGAACAAGTGTTGATTCAGATGCCTAATGAGGATAGTGACAAGGGCATGATGGTTGTGCTTGAGCCATCGGCAAGAAATTCCCGTCATGAGCTCAACGATGTTTCTTCCTCAACATTCAACAAACAGCTTGTATTGTTTACTGAGTCAGAGGAGCATGGTATGGCTAGAGATGAGTTCCCTCGGTTTGACATGAGCGTTGATGAAGCAGTTGATTACAAGCTCCTGGCATTGTATGGAACAACAAAAGAAAGAATGGGGAAGCTCACTTTATCAGATAACTTGTTGGTGCGATATGAACTAAATGCAACATATCATCTTCCTGAAGGTGCTTTTGGTCAGTGGGGTGAGGTGAAGCTGCCAATTCTTCAGGAAATGCATGTGTGGATTCATGAAATTTTTACTCCAGGAGGAAGTGAGCATCCACTTGAATTATGCATGTGTGCTGTGAGGATATGGGATCCAGGAATTAGTTGGGTGGTTCTTGAGAATACAAGAGGCCGCACAATAAAGTTGTCTAGTATCTTGATCCAGAAAGTGATGCTTCAGTCTACTGTTCAAGATTCTTTGACTTGTGCTGTGATGTTTTCAGCAAAGCACTCTGATAACCACATTAAGGAGTGTCATAATGCTGTTGACTATGGAGAAATGTTTGAAGTGAAATCTTGTTGCAGCTCAGGTGAGAACAAGAGCAAGAAGCCTTATGAGATAATGCCTCGGAGACAATATTCTTGTGGCCTGGGAATGGAGATGGTGTCTGTTCCTTTGGTGTTCAGGGAAATTCCATCAGGTTTGTGTGGGGATGTCTGTACGAGCAGCAGGTAAAACAACCAACTCTTGAAGACGTGCAGTCACAGAGGCTTGGTAATTCTATTCCAGGACTTCTTCAGTATGAGATGGCGCATGGAGAATGAGCAGAAAGATGTATGCCGCTGGAGGCAAGATGTTGCTTGGGGACAAGCAACGTTTCGACGGGGCGGTAGTGTAACACCTGATCCATACTATGCTACTGGGCCTTTGTACAATACCAAGTCCAAGCCCAAAACCCAAGCTCGGTCCAACAGCTATAGAAGGAGGCAGAAGCATCGAAGAGATCAGAATATTCAGAAACCAGAATTGGGTTCGTCCCCTTCTTCCTCCGTCGACTCCCTCACGGAGGAGCGGCTCAGGCGAGCTCATCGCCGCTTCGCTCAACGGCGACGCCCTGTCTACGTGCTCACGTCCCGGATTAGCTCCCCGGTGGCCTCGGGTCGTGACATAATAATAGTATCTCCGCGAGCTGCGATTTTTACGGATTCAAATAGCAGACTTTATATATATGATTAATTAATTTCCTTCGCAAAAAAAGATTAATTTATTTGTTTCAAAAAACCTTTTATTGTATTAGCTACATAGCTTGTGTAGAAGTAGCTGGTTAGGTTCATATATATATAGGTCGTAGGGATAGGATCATAGAAGTCCAACTCCAAGCTTGTCAAACGTGCTAGTGTCTGCATATACTAGATATATATATATCTCTTGAAAGAATGATTGAAGGCCTGGTAACATGCTTGCCACTTTTGCTTTCTACAGTCGGCGGCTTTTCTTCCTACTTTTTACTAGTTTTCGTCGATCAGGAACAAAAACCACCAAGAGTCAGCAGCACAGCATGCACACAGAATATTTAAACTAGAACTGGGAGCATATGTGTGAATGGTTTCTTCGGTCTCTTTCTTTCTTCTTTTTACCTCTGTGACCAGTAGAGTGTTGATTGAGGCCACAGAACAGCTGAGCATACACACTGTCGTAATAAGCGATATATAGATTCTGGAAAATGAGTGCTATTTTTAATTTCTACATGACGAAAGTAGTGCTCCATGCATGCATATACTTTGATCTCCAATCCGCCAAACTTCCTACAATCGCGGCGCCATAAATCGCTGCATTCCGGCAGCTCGCATTGAATTCATTTTGACTAGTATAACTAACCACTCCAGTCAGGGATCAGCCACACAAACACTATCAGGCCAGACTGACAACATCATTTTCAATTGAACCAAAGTTAGGAACTTGCCCTTACAATTGGGTGGCATCGTCAGAAATGTATGGAGCTTCGCTCCCCATCCTTCCATGTCGGTCTCTTGAACTGGAACAATCTTTATAACGGCGGAATTCTCTTGAACTGGTTCCTGATTTTCTGATGGATGCTTGTCCTGCAGAAGGATTATTTACCCTTTTCTGTGGGTCATGCAGGTGCGCAAAGTGACCCGCGTCATCAACTTTGAAGTGAGACACAAGATATTCCTCGGATTTGGTGGTAGGCCGAAAAGATGGCGATTGGATTATACATGCTCGCTTTGCTTAAGTGTCGACAAGGAACAGAAAAGGAAGCAAGACGGACATGCATGCCGGCATGCTTCATTGCTTTTTTGAGGTCCAAGCATCGTTCCATGTAGTTTATAAATTATATAGAAAGTCAGACACAACGTCGATATGTCCGAGTGGTTAAGGAGACAGACTTGAAATCTGTTGGGCTTCGCCCGCGCAGGTTCGAACCCTGCTGTCGACGAGATAATTTTTTTCTTTTCTTTTTCGATTTCTAGGGCCATAATTGGGCCGATCCAAGGCCTCAAGCCAAATATTATTGGGCCTCCATGGAATCTGTTTGCGCATCCTAATGATGTGATAGTACAAATCGTAATCCATTGGCTCAAAAAAAAAAGAGTACAAATCGTAATCCGGCACGCTGGCTTGGCTAACCACCGCAACGAAGAGCTGCTTCTTCGATCCGTCACGCAACATCAAACCGACTGGGATGATAATTCGCCGCCTCCCCCTATTAACAGCCGCCGCCCGGTAGATTTTTTTCAGCACCGCCCGCAGCTTGCTGCTCCTCGATTGATCGATTCCGTGACGTGAGTATTCTTCTTCCTTTTTCTCTTAGGTTCCTATATTTCGTTAATCCTCTGCAATTTCGCCGGCGATTGGTTGGTTCATCTGCTTTCAGTTCCCTCCCTGCTCCTTCCGCGACCGCGTCCATCCACTCGTTCGATTCGTTTCGCCCTTCTTCCGTACACAGATTTCCTCCACCCTTTCAGCGTTCCTTCCCCTGCCCTGCCTAGCCCATCTGTTTTTCAGTCGATTTGTCCCCAGGTCGTGGGGATTGGGTTCGTGTGTTCCGGATTTGGACGCGACGAGTTGTTCCTCGCGGTTCCTGGTCCACTGACTAACTTGGGTTTTTTTTCTCTATCTGAATTTGCAGGTTGATAAGGAAGAGGAACCATGGGGTCCAAAGCACCTATCTTTCTTGTGCTGCTCCTGTTGCTTGCCGGCTGGGGAGCTGCACAAACCCACGGTTCACAAGACATGGATGTTGGTATGTCTTACTAATCAACACGCTGTCCCTATCTCTTCAGGGATGTCTGTCCACCACCATATCAGCACCACTGACTTGCAACAGCACCAATCAGATTACAATGTTCTATTCGATTCAAAAAATAAAAATAAAAAATTACAAAGTTCTATAAGTTGATACATCAATCTTCATGCTTTTACCCACAAAGGTTGTATATGCAGATGCTTAGAGTACTTTACTCGGTTCATTCAAGTTAAAAAATTTTATTCCAGTTACTTTGGTATCATACATAGATAAGATAGCTTCATAGCAGCATCCATCCATGTAATTTGATTATTAATTCGACATCATTGGTAACCTACTTCATACAATCTTTGGCCTTGGCTCCATAAAGCTTGATTTCTCTCTGCAAAAGTACATAAAACACATGGATTATGGCCACTCCCATCAAGCAACCGTTTGGAAAAAAACGCAATTTTATACTAGCTGGCATATCTTTCCTCCAAAGTGTTAATGCTTGTTATTCCCAAGTCTTCTAGAACAAACTATCTGCATAATCTAGCTAGAACCAGCTATCTGCACTCTAAACTCGTTTGCGTTTGCTATTTTGCGCTCAAAATTGATCATTGTTTTATTTCTTTTTCAGTTTTTCTTGCTGTTGACACGGTTGATGTCCGAGATCTTGGCCCAATCTACGAGGACCAAATTATCTCGAGCAAAATTCCTGTCCATGCTAAGAGTGGCAGCCCAGTATGCTCAGCTTGTGAGGAGTTTGCAAATAAAGCTATCAGTTATCTCAGCGAGAAACAAACACAAGATAAGATTGTGGAAATCATTCATGATGCCTGTTCTCAGACATTCTCTTTGGAACAGAAGGTGATTATCTCCAATATTTTGCTTTGTTTGATATTTGGGAGTTTACGATTCTACAGTAATGAAAAGATATGACTTGTATAGATATCTCTACTTGCATAGATATTTCAATGCTTTATTACTACACGCCATGCTGGGGGGAGATACTCCTTAATCCGCCTTAGTATAATGACCCTGGGAGCTCTTTTCTCTGTGCAGTGTGTTGAGTTGATGGACTCCTATGCAACTCTTCTGTTTGCCAAGATTAATGAAATCAGGCCAGAAGAGTTCTGCAAACAGTATGGCCTATGCAGGAACACAGCCCTTTTCTCTGGTGTGACTAGTGACAGCACATGTGTATTTTGCCACCACGTGCTTGACGAAGTTATGTCCAAATTGAAAGATCCTGATGCCGAGGTAACTGATTTGCTTCATTAACATATTTTCTTTCTCAAGATAGCCTTTCTCCATCTAACATTTTCGTCTGAACTCTGTAGTTTGAGATTATTCAAATTCTTATCAAGGAGTGCAATAAGATCGAAGGTCATGTCCAGCAGGTAACGCCTGTTTCCTATGACTTCCTGATGTATTATATTTTAACCCTTCAACCCAAATTTTCTACATTGACTTCCCTGTGAGAATAAACCACCTGAAATCATTTGAAAATCCTTATCTTTTGAAAAGTGTGTTAAACTTAATAGCAGGAACGGTTTCCTACTTATTCTGAATGCCATGAGCTAACCATCTTCCCTTGTTGGCAGTGCAAGAGACTGGTCCTGCAGTACATTCCTCTGATCTTGGTAAATGGTGAGAAGTTCCTTGAGAAGAATGATGTGTGTGCTCTTGTCCAAGCGTGCGATGCAAGCCAAAAGAAGATAACTGGCTCATTGTTGGAAGGAGATTTGTTGAATGATGCTTGAAGAAAATTAGTAGTTGAAAATAGTGTCCGTGTTTGTTGTACATAAGGCTTGGCTGTTGTCCTTGGCTCCTGCTTTCTTTGCACCATTGTGTTCTAGGAAGCACTATGAATAGGCATCACGCTGTCAAGTTATTGTGTATATAATTGCAGTAGTGTTTTGAGTCTATAATGTCATACCCTGATACCCTGTTCAACTTATTACTGAGTATTGTGTTCAGCGAACTTTTCTCTACTATACATTCAGAGGGCTGAAATGGAACATTACGGTACTAAGCTTTTTGTAATGATGATATAATCTGAAACAGTCACACATTTTGTGCAGATGCATCATTTCCAGCTAGTTATTTTGTGTCCTATGCGTTCTTGCTCTGGTTAGGATCTGCGCGCGCGCCCTTAAGAGCTTCTTGTTTATGCTATCGCAATTAAGGGGTAGCAAAGATGAATACAGCTCAAATTCGTTACTGCATGCCTACTACATCAACATTTGTCACTAGTAATTTTATTTTGATTTCATCTCGATCATAAAAACCGAAGACAGTCAACTGGCTGCTGGAAAAGAACGTCTCTAAAATCTAAACATCCTAGCGCGTTGAATGCATGATTTAAGGTGTGCTAGCTGCTTTAAATTGCATGAGAGGTTCACACTGCTTGAACTAAGTTATTGGTTAGTTATATTTCTGTAATTTAGGCTACTATTTATAATGAAGTCTTTTTTTATGCGAAATCTTCAGCGTGCAAGTGGCAGCCCATGGGTAGCTAGATTGCTAGTATGCCAAAAATAAATAGAAAGAACAGACGTTCTTGTGTTCCCGTTTTATTAGGAGCACAAGGAACATTAAGAAAACATAGTAAATGATACTAATACTGATGACAAACACAGCATTATTAATAGAGACGTGTGGGTACGATGTTGTTGACGTTTAATTCTGCAGCATTGTGGTCTGAAAATGCTCAACCTGTGCTTCTGGAACATGCACATGTAAAGAAGGCTTGCAATTCTTTTGAGAGCAAAGAAGCGCAGATGGAATCGTATAGGTGAACAATGTCCCCCAAGCTAGCCACCATCTTTGTGGTGAGCATTGAGAATTGCGAATGGAAATCACAATATAAATCGAGGCATTTGATCGTCAAGGGAGCACAGCTTGCAGCGTTGTTCGTCACACCAGACATACACACATCCAGTTGAAGAGCAGAGCGGACAGAGGTGGCGCCGTCCATGCCGGTCAAGGGACTCGCCCTCATGCTCGTCGTCATGGCTGCTTCGATCGTGGCGGCGACAGCGGAAGCAGCGGCGGCCACCGACGAGGCCGTTCTCCGGTACCCAGGGCGGCCTGGGGCCAGGCCGCGTACCCCCATCTTCCCCGGCTTCCCCGGAGCCAGGCCGTCGCCGCCATCACCCGGCTTCCTGGGAGCGAGGCCGTCGCCGCCAACCGGCGTTCCCTCGACGCCGGCGTTCCAGCCGCCTTGTCCCCAGCCGGCGCGGGGACTGATCCCCGGCTTCCCGGGGCTGCCGGGGAGCTACGGATCCACCCCTTCGTCGCCGACGGAGTGCGTGACGCCGCTGGCCGGACTGATGACGTGCGGCACGTTCCTGACGGGGAGCGAGTCCGACACGCCGACGCCGCAGAGCGAGTGCTGCAACGGCCTCGGCGCCTTCCTGAACAGCTCTAGCGCCGCCGGCGACGACGACCGGACCCTCCGGTGCCTATGCCCGGTGATCTTGGGTGATGTCAACAGGATGCTGCCCAAACCGATCGACCCCGTTCGCATGATGTACCTCCCAATTGCTTGTGGGGTGACCCTCCCACCACAGGCAATCTACATCTGCTTCAGTAAGTTCTCTGCTGATTATTTCTGTCAGATCCTTCATTTCCTGTAGTATAATACAGTAGTAGATTCCATGCATGGTGCATCGATCAATTGCGTGATGATCACTGGAACTCAACTGATCAATGAATGAATTCCTCAATGCAGCTGGGCAGCAGGCCCCGCCGATAGTTAGCCGCATTCCTGAAATGTGGGAGAAACCAACTTCAGGCAAGAAATTCATCCCCCCTTGATGAATGATCTTCTCTTAATTAATTCACATTAGCCTTGTTGCTAGATTATTCGAAAAGAAACTGATATTGTTGGCGTGCTGCCTGTTGTGTTCCTTGCAGCTACCCCTTGATGGACGTCAATCGGATCGCCACGTACCAGTGATCGACGCAGTCTGATATATACCACTAATATCAAGTACTAGCATGCTGCTTCCAGCCTCCGTGGAGCATATACGCTACACATTTATTTATATCCATCCGCTTTAATTCAAGCTATATATCACAAATGTAGCCTGTGGCTGTACACACTTCAAAAATGATATATTGACTAAATACATATTATATATATTCTGCTACTCAAGATTATTCCATGCATCATGTGTTGATGTAAGAGCAAAACTTCCTATTCAAGGGAAAAAAGAATACACGAGCCAATGTGTGTTGGGGTGTATTCTTTGAGCCCACTAAAGCGTGGTCTACCGGAGCAAAGCAAAACCTGATAGTGTAAAAAAATGGGTAAATTGCAGGAAACTTTGCAGTAGGAATGTCATTTCTTTGCTGGAGATAATTTACTGATAACACCGAGGCTATGGCTCATATGAGAAAATTAGTTAAGGAGCAGCAAAATGCAGTTTAGACAAGCTCAATTTGACATTCAAGCGTACAAGGAACCTGAATATCTGGGGGAAAACAGAGAGAGTAAATGTTACTGCCTACAATTAATCGCATTTGAACCTCCAACAAAATCTTAAGTCGTTTTACTACCACAAACATTTTGTTGCTCCTCAAAACCAAACTCCTTTCCAACAGTCATGTGGATGTAGCTCGATCAGCGTGGCCACCGAGGCCGAGACCTCGTTGCTTGTTGACTGAACCAGGATAATTAAGCTGATTGCTCCTGCCAAATGCTTCTGGAAATTGATTTGTTCCTAGCTAGTTGCATTTGCATGCTTTGCTTACTGGCCCTTCACTGGTGTCTCTCTCTACTGACGGGAAGCACACTCCGAGTCCGGGAGAAGCGCTTGCCCCTGCCCACATGTCCGAGTGCGAGGCAACGACAAGGGACGAATTGATCAAAGCCTACCTTACCTGGTAGGAGAAGAACTCCATGGCGAGGCAACAAGGAAGGGCCGAACACCATCTCCGGCAAGACCCAGGAGCTCGACGGCCCGGGCCGGAGGAAGAGGAGACGGGGCGGCTCTGTTCTTATCGCCGCGCGGCGCGTTATTCTCCCTGGAATATCAGGCACCTGACGATATAGATCGGACGGACACCAGCGACTGAGGGGGCGGTCGCTATTCGAAACAACGACCACGCCCGGTCGCCATTTCAAATAGCGACCACCCCTCACTGTCTTGCCCGAGAAGGTTAGCGACGCTCTGAAGAGAGATAGAGACAGAGACGAGAGCCCTTGGACGCTGAAATCCCCGGCGCCGCCAGTGTCCGCAGCAGCCACCGCTGCAGGATCTCTGTCTGTGCCTTGTTCGCTTATCCAAGCTGTCAGTCTTGGCGTCCCCTAACATGGCGTCTGCTCCTGGAACACGGCGTGATGGCTTCGCCGCCGAGGATGGAGGACGGACGTTGCCGATGTAGGAAGGCAAATACGCAAAGCAGAGTTTTCAGGAAGCAGAGTTTTCAGTTGCCGCGTTCCTTTGGTAATTGCTATACTATACAGTGTGTGTCCTCTTCAGTTTTACATACTAGTTTGTTTGAGCAAAAATGCTGTGTGAATATTTCTTTCGACATACAATTGCACGATATATAGCTTACATATGCGCATGCAGGGCACGGTGAGAGCAAATTATGTGTTCCAATAGTTATCGTGCAGTTGTTATGAATCTGATGATATACATATCAAACACAAACTTTGGATGATATACATATCAAAGCACAGGTGGCCATGCGCTAGTAAACTGGAAAATGGTTAAGAGACCAAGAGAACTAGGAGGTCTAGGCATTCTGGACTTTGACAGATTTGGAACTGCACTTAGACAGAGATGGCTGTGGCATGAATGGTCAGATGTGGAAAAGCCATGGAAAGGCATGGCCACAACCTTGCATGCTGGAGAGGAATGTGTTCAGATCATCTAAAATTTGAAGCAACATTGCATGTTGGTGATCATGGTGGCGCATAAATTTTGAACGAATTTGAAAATTGACCAAGCCAATGTCACGGCAGTTTTCAAGGTTCAGCATCTCTCTCACACATCCATCTCAACATCAATGCTAGAGCTAACTAAGGATCACCGGAAATAATATCTAGTTAGACTCAATATATATCTCGCTGTGCCTAAATTTATGTAAATCACTCATGGTTGCTACAGAAAAACAAATGGAACAAGATATGAAGAAGGACTCCGCTATTTTCCAATTCTACATTCCAAACGGCAGCATTTCAGAGTGGCAAATTTCCAGATTTGTTTAATTTTAAAATTGGGCATGCAGTCCACATCAGACTGATCCAAGTCATGAATGTGATGAGAGGTACAATTATATACCTATAAATTTGCTATAATTTTTATCCAATGGTCTTCAAACAATTTTTATTTGTCGGGGCCGCATCTTGAATAGTGTTCGGCGATCTTATTTGCCAATCCAAAATGAAACCACATTCGGCCAGATGAGCCACAGGTTCTCCGACCCTTTATTTGGTCTTCATAAAATAAGAAGTTGTTGGAGGTGTTCTGTTGCTTACAATTTGTTTTTTAGTCATTGATTTCAGGAGGGCAGCACGGGAAAGGGAGAATATAATTGCAATTACCAATAAAAGAGTCAATAACAATGCCTGGTGGGGCGATCTTGGAGATGCTCAAGGTAGCTTTGATGATATCCATGCACGGTTTCGTTGAATGCCACGCGTGGAGTTAGGCTCACGTAGTGCCCTTGTTTTTGCGCCTGTAGAAGTTATTCGAGCATATTTTTAGAAAAAAGGGGGGTCTTACCAATATTTGGAGTATTATTTTTTAATTAGTTATGTTGCTGAGGAGATGGATCAAAAGAAACTAGTGTCATTTCCCTTTTTTTGTCCCATGTATTATGACTAAGCAACCTATCCGCAGTTGTTGTGTCATACATATTTCATTATATAATTGTAGCAGCCAAATAAAAAGAACTTAACCGATGTCAAGAAAGAAAGTTCGAATGACCGTCATGATTTTGTTAACCTTTTCTCGGTATAGACGAGCTGAACTCATGATGGGATAGACACCATTAATATATCGGTTTCAATTTATCGTCTGCCTCTCATTCACTGTTAGCTTTTTATAATTGTTTTATTTGATATGGGACGAAATACAAGTGATTGTTGACCGCCCAATATCATAGTGTCATGACATGGAGAAAACTCTTAAATCTTAATTAAGAAAACCTATGAAAATAAGTAGATTTTTTAATAGTGGTCGTACCATTGAGATTTGATGCAACCCACAAAATAGAGACCTTCCATCAACTCTGAATGTAATGGAGAAGAACCGCGTTGTTGTTTTATTTGTGTCATACTGATTGTCTGAATTCGTATTTGGAGGCATTCCAAGGGAACCGATCGATGAATCATGAAAATTTGACATGCAAACTGAACTGGTCCATTAAGACATGTTAAACTCGTGGCGTGATTGGACAAAGGTCCTTCAATATATATGGTTCATCACCCGAAACAAGCATAAAGAAGCAGCACTACCTCAATCTGCTCCTACAAAATCCCATGCCAGATTTTCTCTATGGATATCAGGGGCTTAGTGCAGCTATGTATTGCAAGAGGAAGTTTTCAGCAAGTATAGAAAGAAGCATAGATAATTGAGATGTTGGTGGAAGCTGAAAATAGAACTAAGTTTTAGCTGTTGAGAAAGGTGCTCAGGCCGCGGCAGCAGCGCAGCACTGTGTCGGCGTAAGCAGTTCGGACTTGTGTCCACCGGAGGAGGAGGAGCAGTCGAAGGAGGCGACGCCGCTGGATTGGCTGCCCAGCTGCATGTCATCATGGATTAGTTCGAGTCCAATATAATGATCATCACGAACGACTTACTTTCGAACGCTGTGTATTGCTTGTTCAGTAAAAGCAGGCAGAAGGCTTTATCTAAAAAAAAAAATCCGACTTACCAAACCCAGAGGATCCTGAAAGGATTACATGCATATGGCTTGGTCGATGCTAGGAAATTGAGATCCTCTTCTTTTCGTTTCGGCGATCTGGGCGACGGGACGGCGATCGCCATAGGCTTCCGGCGTTCCTGATCTCCGACGAAGCATTCGCGCCTCTCAGTCTCCGACTCGATCGCTCCCCGTCAGGAACTTTCTCCTGTTAGTAGGCCCGGGAAGCCGGGGATCAGTCCCCGTGCTGGCCGGCTGCCCCAGATCGCTCAATCGCGGACCGGACGAGCACCTGCTCCGACGAGGCCAAGGAGCGGAGGAAGAGGAGCGCGTCTCCCTTGTTCTTCTTATCGCGGCGGGTGTTCTTATTCGTCAGCGTACGATATTGTTGAACCATAAGTATATTGCCCACCTTTCCCTATCAGCTTAGGTTGGTGGGTGAGTTGGTTGGTGCATGCAACTTAACATGGTATCAGAGCCAGAGGTCTTGAGTTCAAGTCTTGGTGACCGCATATTCCGCTGCGCCGCTTCTATTTCCACGTTTGCGCCCATGAGAGCTGCACGTGAGGGGGAGTGTTGAACCATAAGTATATTGCCCACCTTTTCCCATCAGCTTAGGTTGGTGGGTGAGTTGGTTGGTGCATGCAACTTAACAGATATAGATCGGACGGACACAAGCCACCCTGGGAGAAGGGACGTGGTCGATGGAGAACGGACGCTGCTCATGTGGGCATCTGTTATGAACTGCTTCAGCAAGCAGAGTTTCAGTTCATGCATTCCTTTCCTTGTAATTAAATCGGATGTGCGCCAATCAAGGAACCAACAAATGGAACTACTAACGCACATCAGTTGGATTACGAGGGGAGAAAAAGACGATGTTGTCACTCATGTGAATCTGGAATGTCTGACAAACAAACAAACTTTTTGGTACCCAACCCAATTGGCAAGCCAATGTCACTAGCAGTTTAATTTCAAGGCTCAGGCCTCTGTGACAACTAACAGATTTTCACGCTCCTCCAGCATGGAGGAAACACTAATCTACAGATAGAAGCCTAACATCGAAGACAGGACCATATCTCTCCAAACCTAAATGTCCTGATTAACAAAACTCTATTATCATTCTAGTAGCAGTCTAGATGTGGTTGCGCGTTTCGATGCCGAGGAAGTCCATGATGGGGCTCTGGAGCTGCTGCATGACGGCCTTCCACCCGGCGTTGGTGGGGTTCCGGTCGTCCCAATACAAGTAGTCCTCGGGGTCCCTGCACATGGTCGATCCGCCGAGCTGGCCGCAGTAGCCGTTGCGGGGGTCCCTGGCCTCGCAGCACGGCCGAGACCGCTGCTGCCGGAACGCGCCGCCCCCGAGCAGGCTGTTGATGGCGGCGTTCACGTCCAGCAGCAGCACGCCGTTCTTCTTCCCCAGCTTCTCGACGAGGTACTTGTTGTGCGCGTCAGACAGGCCGTTGCTGCGCTGGTCGCACCGGTCGTAGCCACCGGACCTCGCCGCCCTCGGCGTGCACCCCAGCGGCGGCAGCGTGTTCACCAACACCTTCCCGACGCCGGCGTCCTGCAGGTTCTTCACCACACGCACCATCTCTTCCGTCACCAAAAACGCATACATGCCCGTCTGCAACGCATACATATATGCTTAGATCATCCTATATATAATCACATAAAGGCAGCATCTGCAAAGGACTAGTACTGACGTATAGGTTGTCGTTCGAGTCGGTGATGCGCCAGTAGTCGCGGCCGGAGACGGCGATGAGCGCCACCGAGCCGTCCAGGTCCTGCTTGCTGATGGCGCCGGAGTTGACGAGGCTCCTGAACTGGTCCACCTGCTCGCTCACCTTGGGCACCTCGTACCACACGCCGGCGCTGGCGTTGGCGAAGTTCATGCCGGCCGGGTCGATGCGGTTGCTCCGTCGCCGCGGCCGGTAGCCGGCGTACGGCGGAGGGGACTCGTCGTGCCCGAGAATCCTGGCGAGGAAGTCGGACTGGACCATGCCGTCGGAGAAGCGGCCGCTCGGGCGGTTGTCGTTGTCGTCGTCGGAGATGCCGTAGGGGTAGTACCACGCGCGGGAAGCCTGGCTCTGGCCTCCGTTCGGGTAGTTCCCGTTGTCGGCGGCCGCGTCGCCGAACACGAACAGCTTGTACACCGGGTCGTCGTCATCGTCGCGGTGGCGCCCGCGGCACTCAACATCACCGACTGCAAAACATCATCAGCCGAATGCGTGATCAGTGGAGTGTAACATCGTAGCTACACTGATAGATCAACATGCAAATGCAACTATTAATGTGCAGAAATAAGTTACCATTCAGGATGAGGAGGATGAAGCAGCCGGCGAAGAGGGGCTTCATCATGCTCTCCAACAACTTGCCAACCCAAGGCTACCAGATGATGAAGATCGAGGAGCTTTCTCTTGGATGCTGAGTGCTCTCTGTCGATGCTACATTTAAATAGGGGCTGCGAATGGCTTACAGATACCAAGATTCCAGTTTGAATTCGCACTTAATTAGGCGGAGTTTATATCTTGTCATTCCGCCATCTGCAACAGAGTCCTAACATCTGGAACACGAGTCCTACCAACGTACACTACCATTATTTTTTTCAAACAAAAAAACAGAGCACACGACGAACTTGAGAGTCCAATGGCTTATGGGAGTATCTCGATCGATCGGCGGTTCTATCTCCATCAAAACAGGGCTTCTGCCCAAATAAATGATTTTTCTACAATAACTACTACGAATCTGAAGTAGAAGTAGATTACAAGTACCGAGAGCAAGAACTGGGCACAGAGGCAATGAAAGTCAAACCAATTCACAAATAAAAAGTTTCAGACTCGTATTTGAAAGTCAGAACAACCAAAAATCATTGACAAAGTTTATTGTGTTTCTTGTTTGAGCCATGCAAATGACTAGCAAACATTCTGAAACAGAACAGCGCTGCTCCTAAAACGGACACCAGCCTGTTCGGCTCGCAGTTGCAGTCACAGTTGCAGTTGCAGTTGCAGTTTTTCTAAGAGAGAACACTGTAGCTACTGGAAGCAGTACTGTAGCCATGTGAGGGAGAAAAAGGAGCAGCCGGCTGCAAAGCCTCCAGCCGAACAGCCCCAACGAAACCATTGGAAAAATGGATAAAGAAATTCGCAACGTTCCCAACCATTACGTTTTTGTAGATAATCAAAAGCAAACAGTATATATTCGTCAGGTTGCAGTTCCTCCCTCCATTCACGTGTACCTAGACCAGAGATTTAAATTTATAATTTTGTCCCACAATTTATATTTTGGGCAGCCTATGCCTTTTACTCCTTGTCACTGGAGAATGACTGAAGAATAGAGTCAACCCAAAGCTGGCGGGCGGAATGGCGGTGCCCCTCCGCGCTCGCGCCAAGGCGGCGGTGGCGTCCATCGTGGCGGTCCGCCCCCACGAGATGCCGCCGCTGCTGAGCGCCGCCGCAACCTTCTTCTTCGTAAGTCTTCCTGCATCTTGCGCTGCAATCAGAGAACCTGTAATGGATTATAATTGGTTTTACGGTTGCCCAGATCCTGAGCGCCTACTTCGTGGTGCTGCCGCTGCGGGATGACGGCGCCATCTCCCTGGGCCTCGACACCCTTCCGGGCCTCTTCGCCGGCTCCCTCGTACTCACCGTCCTCGCCGCCCCTGTCGCCTCCCTCGCCTTCTCTC
Source organism: Eragrostis nindensis (assembly GCA_012490785.1). Taxonomy (NCBI): domain Eukaryota; kingdom Viridiplantae; phylum Streptophyta; class Magnoliopsida; order Poales; family Poaceae; genus Eragrostis; species Eragrostis nindensis. The sequence continues at coordinate 989,106 of JAAXCT010000153.1, read as the reverse complement.
TCCCCTCCATCCCCAAGCCCAGGGTCCGTGCCACATCCCCTTTTCCCAGTTGGAATGATGATTTTGATTTGGGAGGCCTAACCACTAAGATTGTTCACACAGAAAAATGATAGCTTTTGTAATTTATGTACTTTGATTTGATATACTTAGCTTGCACCCATTGTGCTCGAAGATGCAAGAACGATGTTAGGTTCTAACAAGTACACAACCTACTTTGGTTCTAAGGTCAACGCTGGCCTGCTGCTTAGAGTGCTATGTCTACACAGTGCAGTTTTCTTCTCATGACTGATTTACCGAATGTTTTGTAAAGGTTTGAGCTTAATTTTGACTGTAGTTCGACCTGACACTACTTTTCTTTTGTGACCTCTGTTTTTACGAATTCTGTTTGAGCATGAGTTCTGGAACTAGGGAAATATAATGGCCAAGGGGAGTATTGTGCTTATATCTGTAACACTATGCCAACTGTGAGTGCAATAATAGTGATGCTGATTGAATGATCAGGCACGTTTTGCTTAAAGGTCATTACTTTTCGTGAAAATGGTTTTCTTTTATTTATTTTTCTTCATTTTACTCAGCTCTTTACTGTAAGAAGTCTGATAATTTTGCGAATCTAAAATTCCCAGCAATCTTTTTCTCCTTATCTGCCACTAATTTCTTCATTTTTTTTTGGTAATTTCAGGCTCTAGTTTTGATACATAGGTTCTTCAGCATATCCCTCCTAGCATTTTTTGTGCTTTGGTTTGCCTCTACCCCCGGGAAGTCCCAGCCGATCTCCCTGGTAATCCATGCTTATGATACATTGAATTGTTTCCTCGCTATACCCATCATTTTATCATGCACTTGTCCATCTTATCTTTGTGATCCTGAACAGCAATTTTTGATACAATAGCTTGTTTTCTTTTTATTTTCTTGTCTAATTGCGAAGTCAAGTGAAGATGATTCAAGCAAACATGCTGGATGGAGAAATCACAACTGGTTCTACATAGTTGTGAGAATAAGCTTGTTCCTTTGGGTATGCTATTTCAAATAATTACGTGATGCTGCTCATGTTTATATACAATATTAAAGTGGATAATTGATTTGACAAAAATCTCCACCTGAAGGTTGCTTTGCTTAATCTCATTGCAATATCGTCAACCTGGGCAAGGGTGATTGATGTCATGGACAGTGAGGTACCATTTAAAATGCACCAAAAATTACCGGTAAAAATTGATTATTGCCTTTTTTTAATCCTCATTTCTCTTTTAATTCAGTCAGGTTCAAGATTATTTGGTTTTATTGGGGCTGGTGCTACTCTAGGGCAACTCTTTGGTTCATTGTTTGCTGCTAGTATGGCATGGCTGGGACCTTGTATGTATGACTTTCTAAGTAAAATATTTATTCAATGCCTAAAATTCCAAAGGATGCAATTTCACATCACATCTGTCATCTCCTGAATGTTCCTCAGTTCTGCTCCTATTCTCGTCCCTCTTGATGGAACTTGCTGCGCTGTCATCCAAAGGAATTTGTATCGATGATAATCATGGTTCAACCGAATTATCTGGAACAGGGTATGAAGTTCTGCTGGACAGTGCTTAGAAGTTCTTCAATCATCATCATCTTAATTTGACATGAGCAATCTGTACTTTATAAAAGGATTCCTGACCGCGTGGATTAGTTTCCATTGTCAAACCTTGATCCAAAAGTACAATTATGTATCTTTCTCTTTATGTCAACCACGTGCTTGTTATGATTTCATTAAACTTTATTTCACAATAAAAAATAAAAGCTCCTTTTTGCACGAATTTATTGGTATTACTGTGGTTAGAATTTAAGACTTATTTGAATCTATTGCTCCGCAGAGCCGAACAAGTTCGAAATACCGAGGCTGATGATGAAACGTCTTCTCTAGTCAGTTCGCCTACATCAGCTTTCCAGTCTCAAAAATCCAAACCTCAGGTTTTCGTCATGTTTGAAGGTTTCTGGCTGATCCTGCACTCCTCCTACCTGAGATACATAGCTCTATTTCTTTGGCTAAGTGCAGTTGTGTCATCCGTATTTTACTTTCAGGTATGGTTATTCTGCATGTTTTTGCTTAATTACATGCAGTACTACAAAGGAGGACCCCTCATTTACTTCCGGTTACCCTTTCTCCCTGATTTCAGAAAGTTACAATCATTGCCACTACAATATCAAGCCCAACTGCCAGGAGGAGGACATTTGCACTGATAAACAGCTTCATAGCGGTTTTCATTCTTGTGGGACAGCTCACTTTAACAGTATGTCCACCTTCATGTTATCCTTAGCCTTCTCTGTTGTAGTACTCCCATTACACTCTGAATAAATATGCATTGGCCAAAAGTGGAATTGATGAGCCTTTGTTGTTTTGTTTTTCCTCCTTTTGGTGATCATACTTTTTTAATTAATTCCTGGTATTTTTTCTTTGAAAAAAAAAATATTTCAGGGACATATCCTTACAGTAGCTGGTGTCACTATTGCCATCAGTGCATCTCCTTTTGTTGCAGCCTCAAATTTGGTTGCCCTTGCCATATGGCCGACTTGGGTTGCTGTGGCTGTCACTGAAACAATCAGAAAGGTACCAACGAACAGAGAATTCATTATCATCTGATGATGAGGCTGCATATTTTTAAATGCACCGATTATTGGGTCTGCTGATTTTAGGGCATAATAAAACAACTGCGGTACAATTGGGGGGGGGAGGGGGGTGGGGGGGGGGGGGGGGGGGGGGGGGGGGGGGGGCGTAGAGTACGATACTTGTTATCGTATTCACTCGATGCTATCATTTGTATGCTCAGGTGCACTCAAGAAGATGTGCCTTGTACAAAATTATTTAATTTGTGTTCCCAACCATTGATTCTTTGCAGGTAACTACTTATGTTCTGATGAGACCTGGAAGGGAATTGTTATTCACAGTTGTCTCGCAAGATGAAAAGTACAAAGCAAAGGTAAAAGAGCAGTCTTTTTACCTGATTTGAGTTTGATGAGCCAAAACAAAGAGAATGACATCCCTTGGTAATTCTGAGATGATCAAGCGATGTGATACTCAATCTTTGATGTTGTGCTTCGCAATCACAAAATGAATATACCATAGTATGGTTTGATGTGAATAATTCCTTCGAAATGTGATCCATTTTTTTTTATTACAGTACATCAGAGCTACATCTGTGTCTTAAGATAGAATGCTAAAACAAATGATCAAAAGGAGCAAACTCCAAAGTCTAACTCAGAGACAGTAGATGGGTACATGGGCTCGGTTTCTTGCTTTCTGCAATTGTGTGCCCATCTTTTGAGCATCTCATTGTTTAAACATATTCCACCTAATACTAGTAAATCATGAACAAATGATCTTGAATTGCAAACCATCGTGTATGTTGATTCAACTTTTAATGCTTTTATAAATTTTCATGTAGGTCTGTATAGATGTTATTGTTCAAAGGCTTGGTGATGCCACAGCTGCTGGAATTTACACTTTGCTCTTCAGCAGACTTGAGAAGAAAGCATCAATGGTTACCCTTTATGCGTTGCCGGTATGAATCATACCTCTAATGATTTGCTTGCTGTTTTCTGTTGTTTTGCGTCTGGTCTTGTTTTACTGCCCTTAGGATTTGATTGCTGATACTCATACATGCATCACTCAATCATGTAAAGATGTTTCGGTTTTATTTTTTTATTTTTTATTCTGAAGAAAAAGGACCGAATCAGTGCGTAGATCTTTGGCTTATGGGCTCAGAAACATGGCAGTGTTTCTATTTCCTGAGTTTCTAGGAGGCCTTTTACTTGTTGAACACAACTAAAATGTGAATCCACACTGGAGATGAAAAGTCAAAAACTTTACTTCTTTAAACAGAAGGCACACAACTATTTTTTACGGTTCTCCAGAAAATACGTAGATAAACAACTAGTAGCAAGAGTGATTGGCCTCTCCACAGTTTTAAGTCTACCTCAGCCATTGCTTCTGCCACTAGCGTGAACCCTTGTGTTAGATAATTAAAAGAATTGCTAGATAAATATGTTGGTGTCAGGTATTGTTTTTGTTTACTACTGGATTCTGGGAGGAATAGATAACTAAAGAATTATTGTGTTTCTTTGTTATCAGCTCTGCTTTGTGTGGCTTCTCATTGCATTTCATTTGGGCCGGCTCCAGACAAGTTGTGCCAGGCTTCAGGCGGTTTCCACGACATCCTAATTACTAAATAACTAAACTGGTACCACAATAGCCCAATATTTTTGTTTCTTGATATTACCGGGAGTGAAGTTGGTTGTCTTGACCTTTTCTCCTCTTGGTGCTGATTCAACATGGAGACATACCCGGCCAAGACAGATAGTACTTCCAGAATAGGGAAGAATTTTCTCCAAAACACATGCCACTGGTGTTACTTGATTTCTGTGCTGTTTCTAAGTATGGGAAATCCATAGGAAGACCATTGAATCACAAGTTTTGTTTTAGGATGAATCAGAGCTAACTACAGAGAGTTCAATATTGAGAAGATAGAGGAATATAAGACTAATGTAGAGAGTAGAACAGATGTGAGTTTTTCTATCATCTTCAGTTATTACCCGGCACAAATTGTGCCATACAAACTGAAGGTGTATTTTATTATGCCTGTAAATGGAAAATCTTGCTGGCCATTTGCGTATTGTCCTGTTCTAGCTACGTTTGCATATTTTTCAGATCATCAAAAATTGCTACAAAAAATATTAGAGGTGCATTACATCTTTTTTGTTGCTAACATGGGCATGTTTCTTAGAGCTCCACAACCTACTGTTCTTTCCTTGGTGGTAATGACTTTATGGCGAAGTAACTTTCTAGTGGAAGTGTGGAACTGATTCAGTTTCTGAAATCGTCTAGCAAGTTAGCTTTCCTGCTTCCTGTGGGAGACCATTGTGTTGTTTCCCCCTAACTATTGGCTATCTTATTTGCATACCACACAATGTTAATAACACTAATATATATCAGTTATGCATTGCACGCACTATTACCTTTTTTTTCCCCCTAATAGCACCAATGACCATAACAATAGTAGAGAAAAGAGCATGAAGTGATGCAACTAGCTCAAATTCAGAAATGTCCATCCATTACATATATTTGGCTATTCAATCATAAGTGGACCAGTAGCAAGTAGCATGAGATTACTAGGTGAAGATAAGATAGTGCAAAAGGTGAAAAGATGACAATAGTGGAACAAAAGGCACATATAAATACTAAGAATCATCATGAACGAATGAACAATTGCCCCAGCGAGGTCTTCATAAGGAGCTTATTCGTATCACTTTGAGGGACGCATGCTTGTTGTAAGTACGGTGGCACATAATCTGGGTCCTGATCATACAAAGTCCTGGTATTTGTATCTCCAGTTTACGTCTATATCTATCTGCCGCATTCTATAGATAGATAGAAAATGCACCGTTGTTATTGTCGTTATATGGGGGGAAATGCACCCTTGTTTGTTCTATTGTCAGACAAAAACCCAGAGTTGCATTGCTACCGACTCCAACCCACCACCTAAAGGGTGACCTATACACAAAATGGGTCTTAAAAGTGTAAAAACACCTCTCCAACCAGTGCTCCAAAAGCCTACCCATTTTCCTCCTCCTCAACCCCCACGACCCACAATTGCATCACCACTCTCTCTCTCTCTCTCTCTCTCTCTCTCTCTCTCTCTCTCTCCGGATGGCGCGCGTCCTCTCTTCTCTCCACCTCTCTCTTCGGGACGGCGGCGCGGGTGCGCGGGGAGGCCGCGGGGGCGGTGGCGGCTCGGGGAGGCGGTAGCGACGGCGGCGCGGCAGGGGACGCAACTGGCGGAGATGCATTTGGGTTTGGGGATAGTCCTTGGGTTGGAGATGATTGTTTTTTTTTTGTCTGGGATGTTGAAGGAAATTGGTACCTAATTTGGGTTTGGGTCTCCTCATGGGTTGGATTCAGTCTTATCAGTAGTTGTTGTATCATACTGATTTCATGATATGTAGGCATGCATGATCATAGAGATATGGCAGGGATGCACAATTGAATCATACGAATCTGACTGACAGCATAGGAATCACACCTTTGCTTATATATTCTGTTTTCTCACTTTTCTACTATTTTTCATATACTAAATCCGTGCTGATATAATGGTACATATGGCGGGCAGCCCCGCAATATATATATGTATGTACTGGTTCCAACGAAACATGTGGATAGAAGTCACGACCCACCCCACTGCCTAGCTCCAGATAACAACAACAGTTTGCAAGAGTAAGATGTTGGAGGAAACTGAGAGTGACAACTCATCCGGCCGGCCGTATCCGTGGGAGCTATTTGCTACCGGCGGCAGGACGGCGGAGGAGGGCGCGCAGAGAGGGAATTGAAGGCCGGTGGCACTGAGCGCATGCCAAGAGAGCATTCCTGCCCAGCCCAGGAGCAGCAGCTAGCAGATCGACACCGATAATCCTCCGCGTCACGAAACCACCAAAGGCGTGAGGCAAGAATTAAAACCCAGCTTGATCATTTTGTTTTGGATTTCCTGCTTAATAACTAGAATATAACTTTGTTTTCCATGCAGAGGCAGAGGCGCGTGTCGCCGGCAGCCCAGCTGGTGCCGGCCGTTGAAGAAGCTCGCCAGCAGAACGCGCGCGGCAGCATGGGCTCTCGGCCGCTGGAAGCTCGTCGATTTGAGGAAACGGCCGCAACTGAATAGCAGCCCGGCGACTGTCATTATGCAGGTGCCTTCTTCAGTGGCGACGGGCGCAGGCACCGGCACCGGGGAAGAAGATGCATGTGTCCCCCTGGCCGGGGACGAGGTCGTTCCGGCGGCAGGAACAGGGCGGCATGACGGCGGCGATGGTCCGGGAGTCAGCCCGAGGCGAGGCTCACCGTCGCCAGGAGGATGATCGATCGCCACGGCAGCTGCCTTGGTCGGCGACGACATTGTTGCCAGGAGGCGATTGCTTCTCCCTCTTTATATACCTACCACTCACTGCCTGCCGCGGCCGTCATCTTCTTGCTTCCAACGACGAAGGAACGTCACACTCTTCCTCCTTCCCTAGAACGAACGTCACACTCTTCCTTATCATCTCGGATTTTAATTCTTCCCACTTGGTTGGATGGACCAGTTTTTAACGTCGACGGACCAGCAACGCACGTAATAATAATGGGCCTATACCCGCTTCCTAGTCATAGCGACGATGTAGTTCTCCGATCCATCCTGCTACCTCGTCGTCTCCGGCTGGCTGTAGACGAGCATCACGTACGGGAGTAAAGCACAAGCCCACCAACGATCTTCTCTAGCGCTGCAGACGGCGCGGAGCGGAGCGCTCCAGCGGCCAACCCTGTGCACCGCTTGATTCAAAAACGGTTCAAGGTTCGCTCCGCTCCACACTAATTAGGATAACGAATTGCCCGCGGGTCGGACCGGATCAAACCTTAATCACGTTGTTTCGCTGCCGGAACCTAGCCGCGGGGCGCCCTGAGCTAACGTCAGTGACAAACCCAGCTTGCATGCAGGCATCAGATGAACCAGATCACTAACTTGTGCTACGTTATATTAACTGGTTCATGTGTGCGAATTGTGTTGCAAATCAGTCCCTTCGTGTACGTGTATAACTTACATGTTGCTAATTGTTCTTTAGAGCTTAAACAGGAAGATCCAAACAATCCTAAGTAAATAAATCCAGATAACCGAAGTCTCACACAGTAATACAATAAAAACTCCTTCTGTAAGCTACCGTCAATTCTTTTAAGACCAAGTAAATAGGGCCAGCTCTCATGGTCATGGAGAATGGGCCTTTTCATACTGACATATCCATTCTAGCAAATTAGTTGACACAACAAAACCAACTGTTCACCATGCTACCTTCTGGTCAGTAATTTGTCACAACAAGGTAACTAGTTCAAACACTGACACTCTATGTCTCAGAACCCATTAACAAAACAACTACTATATGTTCTCAACTCGCTGTCAGCAGCCTCCTTGACATGGCATTAATCCGCCTGTAACGATCAATTAAGAACAAGACATTACTTTAAAAGCTTATGAAAGAAGAGCAACACAGAAGGACATGCAAATATGCAACTGTACGAGCACATACCTGAATATGCATATAGCTCATATACGAACATCATCAATGGTGACATTTCATCAAACACTGTAAGTGCACTAAAAAAACTGCAATTTCTTCTCGACAAGAAGCGTATTTCCCTGAGCAATATTCCTCGATAATCATTCATGAATATTGTAATTTCTTCTCAAAGCAATCGTATTGCTCTAAAGCACCCTAATCACATGAGAATACACAACGAGACGAAACCAAACTGGAAGACAAGCCAGCAACGCGGGCCAAGGTGATGAGGCCGTCGAAGGAGCGGGGGAATGGGACGGAGGATCTCGACGGCGTTGGTGGCGCTGCCTGGGTAAGGCGAAGAGGACGTCCCCGGCGTTGGCGGTGAAGGGAATTGGAACCACCACAAGAAGGAGAGGGGCGCCCAGGAAGAAGGTTCCCAGGCTGGCGGCTCGACAGCAGCGGCGAGGCTGGCGGCGCCCAGGACGAAGGCTCTCAGGCCGACGGCTCGATGGTAGCGGCGAGGCCGGCGTCGCCACGACGAGGCCGACGGCGTAGCTACGGCCGATCGGTTCGAAGGGGAGGAGGAAGAGGTTCGGCTCGACCCTAGGGGCGATGGGTTCGACGACCCGTGTGAACCAGCTCCGTATCGGTTCGCGCCGGACCGATTCGTTGTCATAATTTAGGGGCGGGTCGACGAACCGAACGGTGTGATGCTGGGCATGCTGCTGGCCGGGTGACCAACGTTGTGGCCGGGCCGTGATGGAGGCAGGATCTGGAATCTCCAGGTGTGATGAAGCACAAAAGCAGCAGCCTTCGCTTCCACCCAGATGGGCCTTGGTCATTTGGTCTCATGCAGTCGTGCTCCTCATGCTTTGCGAACAGAAACATTTTGACGAAAATTACTATTTTTCTCATGATTACTTGCATTAATTAGGAGCTCCGAATACAACTTAGGCCCTGTTTGGATCCTCTAACGGATAAAAATTAACATACTAAAATATTAGTCAGCTAATTTTTCAGCCAACTAAAATATTTGCCTCGCTAGACCACGGCTTTCTTTTTCTGTTTTTTTTTCCCTCTCTCTTCCTATCTTCTTGTCTTTCTCGACGTTAAGACAATTTCTTCTTAAATCATGTCAAAACGTTTTAAGAAATTCAAATTTTGTTCATCGAAATTCTCAAAATTTCATGTTTATCGGTGACCTTTGAAATGTTTTGATTTCCGAAATATTTTTCTAGGTTTCACTCCCTTTCCCTCCCCCTATGGAATCGCCGCATCACCGGGCGGAGCAAGCAACCCACGCACCCACCGGCCCTCTATCTCTAGGGTCCGAGGAGCGGTAACGGCGCGCCGGCGATCGAGCAGGCGGCGGCGGCGAGGGAAGTGGAAGAGGGATAATGTGTATCCTGTGCGCCGTGCAGCGGTGGTCGCGGCGCGTGGCGACCATGCTGCCGTGGCTCGTCATGCCGCTCCTCTTCCTCTGGGGCGTCTCCCAGCTCCTCCTCCCCGCCGCCTACCGCTTCGAGGTCACCTCCCCGCGCCTCGCCTGCGTCTCCGTCCTCCTCCTCACCCTCTTCTGGTACGAGATCCTCGTCCCGCGCCTCACCCGCTGGCGCAACCGCCGCTCCGCCCGCCTCGGCGAGGAGCGCCGCGAACCACGCCCTAGAGCTCCACAGGCTCCGCAAGACCGTGACCCGCCGCTGCCTCAACTGCAACAATCCCTACCGGGACCAGAACCCCGGAGGCGGCAACCCTTGTGTCAGATAATCAAAAGGAATTGCTAGATAAATATGTTGGTGTCAGGTATTGCTTTTTGTTTTTTTTTGCTTCTGGATCCTGGGTGGGATAGACACTAAAGAATTACTGTGTTCATCTGTTATCAGCTCTTCTTCCTGTGGCTTCTCTCTGCATTTCATTTGGGGCGGTTACAGACAAGTTGTGCCAGGCTTCAGGCGATTTCCATGACATCCTAATAAGACTAGCTAGTGTAGACAGTAGAACAGATGTGAATTTTTGTATCATCTTCAGTTATTGTCCAGCACAAATTGTGCCATTCAAACTGAAAGGTATATTCTATTATGCCTGTTAATAGAAAATCTTGCTGGCCATTTGGGCATTCTTCTGTTCAAGCTACGTCTGCATATTTTTCAGATCATCAAAAATTGCTATGAAGCATTACATCTTTTTTTTTTAATAACTTAGCATGTTTCTTAGAGGTACACAACCTACTGTTCGTTCCTTGTGGTAGTGACTTTATGGTGAAGTGATTTTTTAGTGGAGCTGATTCAGTTTCTGAAATCGTTCATAGCAAGTTAGTTTTCCTGATTCGTGAGGGAGGGAGGACATTGTGTTGGATCCCCACTTACAAATGCGCATCCATTACATATATTTGGCTATTCAATCATAAGCCGACCACTAGCATGAGATTACTACGTGAAGATAAGATAGTGCAAAAGGCGAACAGATGACAATAATGGAACAAATTAAAGGCTAAGAATCATCATCTACGATTGAATAACTGCCCGAGTGAGGACATCATTATGGTGGACACATAATCTGGTCCCTGGTCACACAAGCAAGTCCTAGTTATTTCGTATCTCCACATTAATATCTATCCACCTGTCTACTATAGATAGATTTTGGGCATGTTATGGTCTTGATATTGCGGAAGAAATGCACCCTTGTTTGTTGTATTTTCAGCTGCATTGTTATCAGTAGTTGTTGTATCCAGTCATACTGATTTCATGGTATGTAGGCATGCATGCATGATCATGGAGATATGGCAGGGATGCACAGTTGAAACATACTACTTCTGACTGACAGCATAGAAAGCTCACCCGGCCTTGCTCATGTTTTTTGTTTTCTCACCTATCTCCTACTATTTTTCCGTGGTGATAATGGTGAATATGGCAGCCCGGCAATACATATATATAATGTACTGATGCCAACGAAATATGTCACGACTGCACATTGCCTCCAGATAACAACAGTTCGCAATTGATAAGATGTGGGAGGGAACTGAAGTTTGCAGTGCCGCGTAGCACTCCGTCGGAGCGACGGAGATGGGCGCGGCAGATCAGAAGAATGCTATTGCGCCAGCCGCATTGCTTCGTATGAATTAGAATAACTGATTTGTTTCAGTTCGCATTCATGCAGGAAATGGGACTCATGGGTATTCTGCTCTGCAAATTATAATATTTTTAAACAGCCATATTTAGTTAATGAAGTTTTACCTCTGCGCAAATATTCTACAAATGTTGACTCTTTTACATGCCTCTTTTTTCTTTTCTTGTGAAATTTTCAACTCTCTTAGCAACGTACGGGCACACTGCTATAGTATATATATAGGCACAGACTAGACAAAACTTTTATTTCTCAGTGGACGTGCACAACACGACGATACTCACAAATTAACTTGCCCGATACGGTGTTGGTAATAAAAAGTCATGCATGGTACATCTAAGAGAATAAAGATGGCACGGGTTTCGCCCCCGCTCGCGCTATACACGTCGCCCTAAATTCCGTCGTCTGTTCGATTGGTCTTCCTTCGATCCGACGTCTCTGTGCGCCTTCTCTCATTTTTCCAGCCGGCTGCCGCCTTTGTTGACTATGCTCCGTCAGAAAGTCTAAACTGGTTGCCGCATTCTTTGATCAACCTGCCGCTTTGTGAGACCATGTGCGGAGAAATTTGCGTCGATGTGTGGCTGCTTATGTCCTATATATACCGAGGTGCAAGAGCCAATGCAAGTGGTGTGCGCTTCAGTGAGATCCTCCACGCCAACGCCGATGAGCTCCTCATGTGGCCATGCCGCCACAGGATCGCGTTGGGCGCCGCAAGTGCTCATGGTGGACGACCACGTGCTCGTGCTGCACCTCGCCGACCGCATTTACGCCTTCGGGATCGAGCTGCTGGACCTGCTCACGGGGAGGAAGCTAGCTGACGGGTGAAGGTGGCGGTCATGGAGCGAGGAGACGGCGTTGGAGGAGCCTTGCTGGACGCATAGCTTCTCTAGCAAGGGAGCAAGGGGCTGCTGCTGCAGGTGCTCAAGCTTGCCATGGTTTACTGCGCCGGTGCCGGCGGCTCGGCCCATCATGCCGGAGGTGGTGCGGAAGCTGGAGGAGAGCCGCCACAAGAACAAACCACGCTCGATCGGCGATCTACAGGCCCACCGATAGCAGGAGCTAGCGACTATGGCACACCCAACTCTTAATTGTTCAAGCAAAGATTTTAATTGAGTACTCGTGTAGTATTGAAACTGTCGGAAATATGGTTTGAGTTAAAATAATCCTCCATTTACTTGCTTAATCTTTGGTAACTTCCCCTAATGTCGTTGAACAAGCATGTGCCTATGTGTGCGCGGGCGCTCGTACCCGCTGTGCTCAGGAGCTCGCATCTGCCGTGATCGTGTGCTAAGCACCTTGCATCGCCATGCATGTTGCTCGCTTGTTTGATAACGTGCTGGTTGTGCTCGGCTGCCGCAGCTCGGGGTCTTCTGAGTGGGAGCTCGGCCGCTGCCTTTGCTCGGGTGCGCGGCCTCAGTACACTGCGACCTCGCGCGGCATCGCGACGGCGATGCTGCGGCTTCAGGTAGCTCCGCGATGGCAACGTAAGCGACGCCTAGGCTTCACTCAGCCCCTCCCATTGATGAACAGGCTCTGAATATTTTTTCCAGGCAAGAATGCATGCGCCAAACGAAAGAATTTTAGGACTAGCGTGCCTTTTTCACTGATCATCAGTATATCTCTTGCCTAATAGTTGTATTAGCTGTCCTCAATCGTCGACCAATACCGTAAATTTGCTCCTGCATCCATACAACAACCCGTATAGGCGTACAATTATCCCCTGACACCAATTGATCGCACACATGGCAATGCAATGGAATCCAGTCACCGCACGATTAGTTGACCAAGAACTATTCAAATGTCACGACGATAAGTCAATACAACATAGTCGCATAGCGTATTAAATTTCAAAAAATTCAGCCTGAATGGACGAACGCAACGTACGTCAAACATCTAAATACTACTCTACCATTCAGAGCGCCATACATTGACGACGACTATAAGCGTTTTACTTAAATGTACAGTTTAGTCTACACTCTGTACACATGCACCATCTGTTTTCACGGTTTCTTCGTTTGTAAATTCAACATGCCATGTTACTTTGAGTTGGACTTTTCGATTCTCTGTCAGTTCACGACATTTCTCTCCGTGCGATGAGGTGTGCTTGCCATGCCGTTCTTCTTGCATGACTTTGTTGACTATTTGGTTGACAACGTGCACCTATGTAAATAAGTGCTAGAGTTTGATTTTTGTTAGCTCGGAAGAGATTTGGAGACAGGGGTAGTATGCTATGATCAAGACCTTTGAAAATGGTTGATGTACATGTGCATTGAACTGAATAAACGAAATGAGCACCATATCATCTGACACAATTGTGCATGATAGATTACTAGCACATAGGACAAAAATATAAATCAATCTCACTGAAGCCATTGATGGTGTTACGGGATCCACGTAGTTTCAATCAGCCACGTTGGCAATATTTTTCTCTGGGTGAGGCTTGCACCCATACAGGTAAGGCAGACAACTGGTTGCAAAGAATTTTTTTTTATTACCCTTTCCTGTGCTTAGCAGCATGTTAGTATACATTGTTTTCTTTTTTCTTGGACATGATGTTTGTATACATTGTTAATATAATTGCCTTAGATTGGTAAGCACTTTTAGCTATGTCGTTGTGTTGCCACAGAAGGTATTCTTATAACGGATTTTGCCTAAAGTTGGAGCATATGATTCCATATGCAAATTTTTACTGTTATTTAACTAAATCTTTGCTACCTGGTCATGATTCTTCATCCGATTTTTCACTAAAACTGCTGCCATTATTTATGAGACAATGCACTCATGTCCTAACAAATTTTGCGACCCTTCTTATTGCATTGTTATCGGATAGAGTGTGTGTTGCCAGTTCACAGAGTTGGATTTTGTCTTCCTTCGTGTTCTGGATATGAACTATGACTTTCACTAAGACTTTCAGTGTCATGCGACCGTTGACATGGTATGCACGACAGTTGAGTCTTAGCTTGATAGGTGATCAAGCACCATTTCAGTGTGACGTTCGATCCGTTTTGTCTGGTCGTCTCAAGTTTCAGTGTCGTCCGATTTGTCATTCTTTCATCCAACGATTCATCGTTGTCTAACGATCGATCTGATTCGCCTCTTTCTTTGACGATTTCTCTGCCGCCTCTCATGGCAGTGCCCCCCTTTTTTTACTTCCTATACTAAGCCAGTGCCACTTTTTTCTTCCACTCATGCGTTGAAGGCTGACTTTGGCGCATGCATTTGTTGAACGTGAATTGATGTCTTTACGTGATTTCTGCGCTCATCGCTGACTTCTTTTCTTCCTTCCCCGTTTTCAACACGTCGCCGTCTTGTGTGACTGTGTGCATGGAAATTTAAGTCCATGCCTCTGACTACTTCGCATGCATGGGCTATATATTGCGCCTCGTCTTCGTTTCATCCTCATCCAGCTCTTCTCTACAGCGTTCGCGACGCTCCTCTTGTGTCACGCACTCCGCGCAGGCTGCGTCACGCCATAGGGCCCGCTCTTCGCCTTCCCATCATCATTGGCCGAGGTGCAGGCGCCGTCATCTCTGCCGCGCCAGGTGGTCGACGCTACCGCACGAATCGTGAACCACGCACGCGCTCGCGGCTGGTGGTGTTCATGGGCGACAAGCACTTGACGCTAGCTGGAGAAGGTGCTGAACACATCGGGCAGATGATGGCCAAGGCGGGCTACAAGGCCAAGCTGGCGTCCGGTGGCGACAACGTCGAGCTGCAGCTGCTGTGAAAGGCTAATGCAAGTAGTGCACGCCGGTATGTCGCATTGGGTGCGGCTGTCGACGGTGTCCGGCAGCGACGTCGACGACCACCGTGTTTCCACATCATCTCAGGCACGTCACATGCCTGCATGTGACCGGCGCTGTGGCCTACGTCGAGTCGATCCACCCGGACTGGTCGCCAGCGGCCGTGCTCTTGGTCATCGTCACCACGGCCACGCCGGAGGCCGAGTTCGCGCGCGGCACCGGCAAGATGAACACGCTCGCCGCCTGGTACCCGTGGCTCATCTACGACGCCGGCAAGGCCGAACACGTCGCCTTCCTCTGCGCCGTTGGTGACCTCAACAACCCGTCCATCGCCGTTCCGGTGATTAACTATGGCGTGCCGTTCGCCGCTGAGTTTCCCCGAAGGGTCACCAACGTCGAGGTGTGGGGATCGGTGTACCGGGCCACCTCGTCATCAAGATCACCGTCGCGCTGTGGAGCTAGCGTTCATTAGAGTTAAACAGCATTAGAATCAAGCTTTCTGCTGGAAGCATTTCTCTCTTTTGTTCTTTCTTATGTTTTGGTTGCCCTGGTAGTCTGAGTCTCACAAGCTGAATGGACACTGTAAAGGTCAGAAATTGTACGTTAGTTTCAATTCTCAGCCACCACTCTGAAGTAGCAGTTCATTATGTCACAATTTATTTACTGATCAAAAGATGATTATCTCATATTCCGTCCCATGTAAAATAAAACGAAATAATTCTTGTTAAAGATATATGTGTGATAATTTCTTAGATGAAAAGAAAAGAGTCATGGGTTGAAATACCCAGGCGAAGCTAGGACAAAATATTGGGGGGTGCATCACTATGGGCAAATGGAGGTAAAATGTTGGTTGCATGGTGAAAATCTAAAGGATGTAAGGTAATTTTCACTTTGTTGTGGGTGCCTGTGCATCCAGTAGCTTCAACGTAGCTTCGCCACTTCCCCTGCCTTCAAAATAATTAGTGGACAAATGTTTGTGTGTATAGACCTTGGCATATGCATTGGAGAGATTGTGGTCATGCATGCACTTCGTCCAACCTTCTAGCAGTATGCAGGTAATGCATGCAGCCATCAAAGTTTGAAGTAAGCGGCTGCTAGCTAGCTAAAGTCTTTCGCCACCGATTGCCATGCAAGAATGTATGTCGATGAACATTTGGTGTTGTTAATTCATAGTGTTCACATTACCTTTGACTTGCTATCAAATAAACTCAAAGTCTAGCATACATGAATAGGCTGCTGCATGCTTACCTTGACTCGTAGCTACAGCGTTGAGAAAAAATCAGCTGGCTGAATTGGTTTGGGCATGATCAAGTTGACTATCTATGAGTTGGAGAAAGGAACAGTCAATATTGGCCCTCGCTGCCCCTTTTGACGTGATTTGATTGACTTTTGTGGCACCTATTCTTGAATGTGTCCTGTCCTGTACGCCTCCTGTTTCGTTGATCATATGTGTTCGTGCCTTGAAAAGAGATAGCTTCCGAAGAGTTAGCTTCAGAAGAGTTCGTCTCTGAAGAACAGGCTTTTGAAGATTTAACTTCTGAAGAAATTGATTTCTGAAGCCTGAACATGAGGATGTATGCAGTGAGAGATGGGCGCGCCAAGGGCGCGCCGCAGCGTCTAGTATATATAATCAGAGGAGCATTGTCATCGGTAGTTGTTGTATTATCATAGTGATTTCATGGTCTGTAGGCATGCATGATCATGGGGTTATGGCAGGGATGCACGGTTGAATCATTCGAATCTGACTGAGAGCATAGAAAACACACCATTGCTCATGTTTTTTGTTTTCTCACTTGTTTCCTACTATTTTTCATGAAACATATACTACATCCGTGGTGATAATGGTACATATGGCAGCCCGGCAATATATATATGTACCGATGCCAACGACACATGCGGAGAGAAGTCGCGATTGCACATTAATTGCCTCCAGATAGAGAGAGAGCAAGAGTTTGCAATAAGATGTGGGAGGAAACCGATGTTACAGTCACAACTCATCCGCCGGGCATATCCGTGGATCGGATTCGGTCCTCCGTAGTTTTAGGCTTGGCGATGCAGAGGACGAGAGTTTACAATGCCGCGTAGCACACTGTCGGAGCGGCGGAGCCCTGCGGATGGAATGCTGCTCCGGCCGGGAGCTATCTTGGCGTGCGTTCGATCTTGGGCATGCCAACAGCTTGCCCCGCCCCCTAGCGCGCTCGGGTGGCGGCGGCGGAGTAACAATCAGCAGGGGAGCTTGACATGGCCGGGGAGAGAGCGATTTGCTCCCGGTGGCAGGGCGGAGGCGGCAGCGGGGGAGAAGGAGCCCATCGGGGGTAACCGTGGCTGCGACCCGGCTCCAGCAGAGAAGGGTCCACGTCCCTGTCCTCCGCCAGTGCAGGCCACTTGCAGCAGAGTCGCAGCGAGGACGACGGCGGCAAGGAGCCAAGGACGGCGCTGCGACGCGATGAAGACTACGGCACAGTCAATTACCGAATCGAGCGAATAATACAATTAAGCGCAGATGAAAGTTTGGTTGCCTGAATTCTTTGGATACACCCGAACCTGTTCCAGTCGCGGTACAACAAGTTGATCAAGCACAAGCATCCCCAGGGTCACTTCATCAGGACTCAGGAGAGCCGTCCAATCTACAAGATGCAAATGATGATACAAGGTGGAAGCGAGCTAAGGACTTGGAGTTTTCATCACTTAAAAAAAAATATATGGCATCTTGTATCAGCAGAAAGAGGTAAAAGTGTGATTGATTGTAAGTGAGTTTATAAGATTAAAAGAAAAGCAGATAACACAATTAATAGATGCCCGCAGGAGCTACCGTTCTCAATCATTCGGCAGAAAAAAAACTTTCATGGACAAATTACGTACATTGCCGCACAGGTTCTGAATTTCCGACGAGATAGGGAACTCACAAGTCGAAATGGCAAAACATGGTGTTTTCTTCTGAAGTCAACGGCTTGAGGCGAGTTTTTTTTTCTTTTTCTTTTTTTTTAAGGCAAACGACCTGGGATACTCAATTAAACGAAGTTAACCAAAACAAAACACTGATGGATGAGCCATTTTATTACATCGCTGCGGTCAGAGGCTTTTATGCAGCGCCACATCCAAGTAGAGAGTTCATATTTTGAAATGTCAATATTTTGGAATATCTTCTTGTTTCTGGAGTCCCATATCTTCCAGAGCATGATAAGGACGATGAAGGGCCAGTTCTTCCACAACAACTGCGAGGAAGTTCTAGATGTCTAGATTAGCAGCGTAGTCAGGTATGGTTATTTATTTATTTATTTATTTATTTTTTTTTTGCGTCGTCGGGTATGTTGATGTATAGGATGGATCAAATTGGCACACTGTGGCGACATTGGAAGAAGAGGTGGTTGTTGTCTTCAACAGCTTTGGTGAGGCGAGGTTATTACTTATTAGTGTGCCAGCCGATGAACAAATACAGGATCCAACATGACGTCGACAGGAGAGCTTTAGCCCCCGCACCAAATTTATTCACGCCAGCATAGATTTTTTTTTTTGAGATTACACAGTACAACTCAGATACTCATAACGCACGCACACTCACCCCTATGAACACACGTACGCAAACCCTACCCCTATGAGCATCTTCGAAGACTAAGCCGGTAAATCCAGAGATACGAAGTCACCACTGGCACCTCGCTGTCGACGGGAGTGTCGCATACCACTGAAAGCACAAATGCCGTTAAATCCTTGAAAATTCGCTCCCATAGGAAGTCGAACCCAGGACCTGAGAGGTGTTACTCGGATGCCTTAACCACCAGCATAGATTTTCTAAGTTCCTGCTTTACTCAATGGGCCAACAAGGTGAGCCTATTTAAGGCCCATGAAAGAACACCCTCTAATATGGACCGAAACAATGAAACGCTGATAATAAACTAGTTTCAGGAGAAAACAAAATGGTGAATAATTATTTTTATCGTGTGAGAAACAGAAAATAGGCTAATTAGCAGGAATCCATCCTGAATATTTGCATGTTTTTATTATCCATGTTGTGCTCGAGAATTTTATCTCCAATAAAAAAAACCAAATTATAGAACCCGGATCAAAAATATGCGACAATTCATAAAAGAAACCATAGGTTACAAAGACAACTTGAAACATTACTTGATCACAATTCATATAACCAGACCCTATTCAAAGCTTAGAATTTGAATTCAACTGTCCAAAATTATATTTTTTTTATCCCTTTATACAAGGCATCCTACCATTGTAAGACAAAAAATACTAGTAAAGTTAAAATGCAACTACACACCTCATTTCATCTCAAATCACCAATCTTTCACTTCTAATTAACTGCATAAAAGTTTTTCTATCTCTAAAATCTCTTATAATTAGATACAAATTTGAAACAACGAGATGACTAATATTTAGAGACCGGAGCGTATGCATCTAGCTTTCAGGTACAAGATAATATTTCTTACTGAAAACTAGAAAGAAATCCAAATAAAGGCGAGGCGATCCTAAGAAGATAAAATGAACAGAGAAAGAGAAAAAAATGTTAAATGGAATGCTCTGCTTGTTAGGCCACGCTTTATCCGGTTTCTCTCATTTGACGTCATCACCACATCTGAAGAAACTCATCGTCTCCCTTGCCTCGCCGACCAAAACCAAACCAGAGCCAAGCCAGGAAAAAAAGAGGAAAGGAAACGGATTGCAAAGCTAGGGTTTTCGCCATGCCCCCCGCCCACCTGGAGCTCGAATCCCTGGTCCCCAAGCTCTCCTAGCCGCCGCTGCCGCATCTCGCATCCGCTTTTGAGGATTGA
Organism: Eragrostis nindensis; assembly: GCA_012490785.1. Taxonomy (NCBI): domain Eukaryota; kingdom Viridiplantae; phylum Streptophyta; class Magnoliopsida; order Poales; family Poaceae; genus Eragrostis; species Eragrostis nindensis. The sequence goes on along the minus strand of JAAXCT010000153.1, from coordinate 969,419 downwards.
TTGATTCCCCTCCCCTGTTCGAGGGTTTCCCTCCCTTTCCCTCCCCCAAATCGAATCGCCGCATTACCGGCGGAGCAAGCAACCCACCACCCACCGGCCCTCTATCTGCAGGGTCCGAGGAGAGGTGACGGCGCTGGCGATCGAGCAGGCCGTGGCTGCGAGGGAAGCAGGAGAGGGATAATGTGTATCCTGTGCGCCGTGCAGCGGTGGTCGCGGCGCGTGGCGACCATGCTGCCGTGGCTCGTCGTGCCGCTCCTCTTCCTCTGGGGCGGCTCCCAGCTCCTCCTCCCCGCCGCCTACCGCTTCGAGGTCACCTCCCCGCGCCTCGCCTGCGTCTCCGTCCTCCTCCTCACCCTCTTCTGGTACGAGATCCTCATCCCGCGCCTCACCCGCTGGCGCAACCGCCGTTCCGCCCGCCTCCGCGATGAGCGCCGCGCCCACGCCCTAGAGCTCCACAAGCTCCGCAAGACCGCAACCCGCCGCTGCCGCAACTGCAACAATCCCTACCGGGACCAGAACCCTGGGGCGGCAAGTTCATGTGCTCCTACTGCGGCCATGTCTCCAAGCGCCCCGTGCTCGACCTCAATTCGGCTGGTAAGGTCCCCAGAAGATGGCCTTGTGCTCAGGATTGCGACTCACCCTACTGGTCTGAGCTGCGCTGCTCGGGCGATAACTCATTCTTGGGGTTATCACGGCGATTGTTCTTGTCTTTTTGGGTTACAATGAGGTGGTTCGTAAGTAAGATGTTTAGGTTTGCATCTTCGGAGGACAGTGACTCAGATGGTAAAAGGTTGGCCAAGAGAGGGGAGAATGGTGGAAAAGCTGATGAGAGTAGGGTGGAGAAGGCGAAGAGGAAAGCGGAAGAGAAGAGATTGGCCCGGCTGGAGAGGGAATTGCTGGAGGAGGAAGAAAGGAAGCAGCGGGAGGAAATGGCAAAGCTTGTGGAGGAACGCAGGAGGCTGAGGGATGAGAAAGCTGAAGCTGAGGAACGATCCAAAGGAGCTACCCCTGTTGGGGAGAAGGATGCTAGGAGGGAGGCAGATAAGCGACGACTGGACAGGACGAAGAAAGAGGACAAGGGTTCAAGCAAGAGCAATTCAGATTGCGAGGATATGGACAGAAGATTGGGCCGCGAAGGTGATAGGAAGCGAGATTTGGACAGAAAGGGTGATCCAGAGAGGCGTGAGGGCTACAAGCCTCATCATTTTGAAGCTAACAATCATAGTAGTAAGGTAGTGGACAGCAAGGCGAGGTATTTTGGCCGTATGGCGGGTGGTTTCTTATCTTCTTCAAGAGGGTTTGGAGGCGGTTCTTTCTTTGGCAGAAGTGCTCAGGCTCCAGCCCCTCAAGTTAACAAGGTTAATAGACCTGTCGTTCCTGCAACCGACCAGAGTAATGCAGTCAAAAGAGATTTCCAACCTGCAGCCTCTCAAGCTGCGCCCAAATCTGCTACTGGAGAAACCAGGAATTCGTGGACTAATTCCAATCGACCTGTGAGTAACAAGGGCATTGCTACTTTAGTGTAAACTGTTATTGTTTGAACTAATGGCTTGAGTAATTCTCACCCTATTTACAATCTGACATATTTAATTTATTTGTATTGTGCTATATGCAGGTTAGTCCAAATGTGCAGCCACATCCTACTGCTCCTAAAAAGTCATGGCATCAGCTGTTCAGTCGCTCAGCTTCAGTTTCCCCCTGTCCTGATGTTACAGCTTCAGCACATGAGATGAATAGGAAACCAGAGCCAAAGGGAGCACAAATAAGCAATGCTCATAATTTTCTGTCTCATTATCCTCCTCTGGACAGCAAGCCAAATTTAAGCCAGTCCATGCAGTTTCCTGGTTTTCCACCAGTGAAAGAAGCATCTTCCAACACGACACTACCTCGTTTTCCAGCTGAACATATGCCCTTCTACGATGAGGCAGAACCGACAGTGTTTGAAGAATCGGAACAGTTTGAGGACCCATGCTATGATCCAGATGCAATTGCATTGCTTGGGCCAGTTTCAGAGTCTCTTGATAATTTCCCTCAGGACTTGGATTGTAGGTTCACCTCGAGTGATGTCACCAAGGAATCACATCCGAGGCCTTCACCAATTGAGTCTCCTCTCTCAAGATCTCGTACAGTTGCAGAGAAGCCCATTAAGCCCCAAAACTCATCAGTCACAAAAGGGCCTGATGGTTCCATTTCGCCTCAGGCTAACAGTGAGCAAGGCACATGGCAAATGTGGGGCACACCATTGGTTCAGGAAAGCTTATGCCTGCAAGTTCCTCAGAGTCAGTGGCTTGGACCAAGTACAAATCAATTTAGCCATGGTGACAATTTTTTGAATGGTGGAACAAGAAGTCCCTTAGGTACCAGTTTGAATGTGAGTGATCCATGGCTGCAGAAAACACCCATCCAGCAACTGCCACCTGACACACCCAGTTTGTTCCTTCCACATGACCTGACAGGAAAAGCTGTCCGTAATGACTTGGGTTTTGGATCTCCAAACAAATCAGCCCGTGCACACCCTTTTGGGCCACCTGGTCTTTCTTGGTCCAAGTAAGTCCTTTCCTGTCATATGTTCTTTCCGAGATCGTTTGCTGCAATGAAGAGCAATGAAGTCTTTCAGTGTCACAAATATTTTGAAATTGATTACTTGGGCAATAAACTTGTGTAAGTCATAAGATAATAATTACCATCCTCCCCGTAGATGTTGACTACAATTGTTCTCGACAGTTATTTGATACTGCGAACTTGAGGTAGTAACTTGGTCATTTTTTCATAAGAGAATGGTTGTCATGCTTCACCTATATGTGGACAATACTGTTTCATGCAATTGTGTAAGTAATTCAGGTTAGTAAAAACAGGGTCCCTCATGAGTCATGATAGAGTTAGATTCACCAACTAGAAAATTAGAATTTGACCCTTCAAATTCAACTTTCTGTGCAGTACAGTTCATGTATGAATATGAGCACCGTTGTTGGTGCTTTCATTGATACACTTTTGAACTCCTAACTCTCCCTTGTTTATAATTATTTTTTTGCCGTGATTTTTTCCCCTAAGTGCTTCCTTTGGGGGGGGGGGGGGGGGGGGGGGGGGGACTGTTGAATTTTGTGAATCCGCATTGGGAATCAAAGCTGTGCTGTTGGGACCTTGATACATGTTCTTGTAAATAGTTTCAAGCAGAAAATTTATGCAAGATTTACGAACAGAAATATAATATACCATCAACAGCAAAGTGTATTGTCTTGACACATAGTAACACATAGTTTCAGTATGCTATGCTAGGAGTCTCATCTTATATTGTGAATCGCACGCGAGTAAGTGAAGCTGGGGGTTTATGCGTGATTCTTTTTTTTTTAAACTAGTAGAAGCACCATGATCTTTATTCTTCAATAATTAGGTGGAAGGTTTCCGTGGAGTAGGTTCAGAGTGGATAAACTGTGCAAGTCCAATCATCCACCAATGTGGTGATGTCCACTATTGACTACTTGTGTATTTATATTTTTAAAATTGTGGGAATCCTTGTTTAAGACATAGTTATAGGCTAAGATCGGCATCTCAGAAAATGTGATGATGTGAGACTGTAGGTTGAATTAAAGTCAGGGTACTTCAAATTTCACTGTGAACTCTGATTTTCGCCTGTAGGCTGATACCTTGAATATTTGTCTGGTTGGTTTAGTAGATATATACTAACTTCTATTATGTAAATTTGTTAATATGTTGGGAAATTTGTCTGTGAGACATCTAAAATGTGTGGTTTTGTGGCTAGGACAACCCATGTTTTGGATCGCAGCCAAGCTAAAACCCATAGCAAACCAAAATTTGAGAGTTGGAACATAGTTAACATTGGTCTTGTTCTGTAGATTAGTTACAAGGATTATAGATTTATTACAACTATTACAAATCACAATAGCTGTTTATGGGGTATTACCATTTAAATGTTGCTTATGAAGCAATTAATTCATCTGAGGTAACCTTTGCCCTTGTGGCACTTAGTATGTGGTGCATGTGGCCTGGCTGCTCGGGCAGCTAGGGCGAGTGATTTCTCCACCTGTGATCGTTTGCTGTTATTCTTTGAGAACAAGCAAACCTTTTGACCTTTGGTTCTGAATTAAACTTACTGCTTGTTTGAGTGCTTTATTGGACATGTCATGTAAAATCATTTAAGGTGGTAATTGGTAGCCGGTTTTGGTTATTAATATGCATAGGTGGTAGAGACCTTTAGGTGTGTGAAACAGTTTTGTATGTGCTTAGCCCCAGGAGACAACCATACCCCATCCATCTGATGTGATACGCAAGTTTAAGTTTAGTTTGGATGCAATTGTAGTGTCCATGCAGGTTATCAGGAAAATATTGGTGTCAGATATCGTTCATTACTTCTGCTAGCACTTAAATCCTAACAAATGTCAAAACTGCTTAGGCCCTTACTGCAATGTGAAAACTTCATGGATCCTTGGGAATTGTATTGCATCCTTCAAAATTCCACGAAATTCTTGTATTGCCATTTACATGATGTGAACTAATTCTCAAGATTGGGGTTCTGGTTTGTTTCAGTTGGACTCACTTGTACCTTGATTTGTTTTTTTTTTCAATTTTACGGTTTACACTCTGGAATCTGTTTGCTTAAATGTGAAGTATATGACTTAGTCACACACATGGTGATATGTGTTCCTTAAATCTTCAGTTTTTCCTACGGGTTGTGCTCTCTGGCCTCTGGGTATTTTGGTTGGCTGTACTGTGATTCCACTTGAGTTAGCCGGGGCATACAAGAATGGGGGTTCTTGCTGGATACGTGATGTGCCTAGCTGTTCTGGGCCATATGGGATTTGCTTGAGGTACAAGGACGGAGGCGGTGTTGCAGCACCGCTAGCACCAGGCCTTGCTTGGCCCCTGGTTGTAGCTGGCGGAACTGTGTGACTAAGTTATCTGAGCCTGAATGATATAGTGGAATTCTATGAATGGTTTATCGTGTAGAAGATGATGTTATGGCCAATAAATAAATTTCTCGCACGAATTGTTTAACTTGCCTTCTCTTTTTCAGTACTTTGTCCTTTTTCTGAGCAAGAGATTTGTGCCGTAAGAATAATATTTATCCATATGGATCTTTGTTTTTTTGTTAAAGTATTATCCTTGGTTCAAAATTGTGAATGCTTCAACTCGTGACCTTGTCTTCTTAACTAACACAATATATATCCATATAGATGTTTGTTTTTGTATTAAGTAGTATCATTTTTTGGTTGATAAAATGTGAATGCTGCAACTCATAATTGTTGGCCATGATTTATGCAGGGAGGGAGAACCTTTGCTGAATGGAAATGGACTGAAGGAAAGTGATCAGTTTTGCTCGCCCAGAGGGGCACATGTTGGGGGAGGCTTTTTTTCAGCTAACCCTGATGTACAGTCAGTGTGGTCATTCAATGAAAAAGAGACAACATAGAACTTTATTATAGATCATCAAATGTCGAGCCAAGACTTCCTTGCCTCCTTCCACTGTTCAGGGTTGAGGAGATAGGCTGGACTTTCCTTGATGCAAAAAGATATGATCTTCATTTCCTTTTAGTAGAACTGACTCACCTGTTTAACATGCGTCCATGCATTGCATTCATTAGGAGGCATCTCACCTCATGTTTTGGCGCATTTCGTCATCATAACTCTTCGGATTCAATGAAATGGAAAATGGGATTGGTGGGGACTGAATCGTCGCTCGTTCATGATTGCATTAATTAGCGAGCGAGATTATCAGATTGTCAGAACTGACTTATTCCTAACTCACGCATGTGCCTGTATGGACTGACTCTACCTTGCTTTCGAAGGTTGGTTGCGTTGCGTCCAGTAACTCCAGTTCCAGTATGATGTTGTCACTGGCATGTATATATGTATGTGCAAGGGAAGTGGTACCTGATGCATAGTGGTGTGAGGGCAATGGTGGTTACGTGTGGACGTCAGCGCATTTACTCGTTTGGTGCTTGTCTAGTAATGCACCTTATGTTGTTTTACTAATCTTCATCCATCTCTCGGTGCGGTGATTGTTGTGGGATTATTACAGAATTGTTAAGCTGCCTGCCTAAATACCCTTTTTTCATCAGCTTATATAGTGGACAAAAGTCAAGGCAAACTTGCAGAGCTGTGACGGGAGTGGTGATTGGTTCACAAGTCATGGAGTGGTCCCTCTTTATCGGTGACTAGGTGCCACGCACGTCGCCTGCCTAACTTGTGCTGTTACGAAATTAGTCCATTTTGGCTGCGTTGCGACGAAAACCGCATCCATTCTTCGCGGGTGTACCCGTTGGAGGCTTTGTAATTACTCCTAGTATTTCCCTTTCTTTGTAACTTTTTGGGCGCGCTCATCCAAACTATTCCGGATACTGAGTGGAGTTACAAAGGAAAATCAAGGCCAGACAAATATAGGAGATAGTCTCATTTTCTCTGAGAGCAGAGCGTTCTGCTCCTTGCATGTTTGAGGATGTTACAAGTCATGATTCCAATTCATAGTTAGTCTGAAGCGAGCGCTTCAAAGATTCGAAATCATTACACAAAGAGCCCGAGCATAAGATGAAGCGATAGGGCCCAAAATAGAAACAGTAACCATTTTTTATGGGAAACAATCAAGAGATCAACCTTTGTAGGATACAGACATCGCTAATGACGATACATAAATAAATGCTCAGCATTCGTCCTCCACTCACTTGGTGCTTCTTTGTTATACTATCCTTTTAACCCTCATGCCTAGCAAGTGGTTAGTTCACTAGTCAGTGATCTTAGCTACTCCCTCCGTCCCAAAATATAAGGGATTGTTGACTTTCAGACATTACGTTTGACCATTCGTCTTATTCAAAATTTTTATAAAAATATAAAAATAATTATGTTATATTTAAAGTATATCTATTGATGAAACAAATTATAAGAAAATAAATATTATTTTCATAAATTTTTTGAATAAGACGAATAGTCAAGGTGATGTCTGAAAGTCAACAATCCCTTATATTTTGGGACAGAGGGAGTAGCAAGCATATGCCGCTATTTCTTTTTTGGGCGCTTCTGAAACTCGTGGATGGCCGGCCATCGTCATCCATTTAGCTGTTGCGTTGTGACGAATTTTCCCAACTCGTGGCTTGGCTTGTACTAGTGGACAATGAGCTTTGTTTGACATTTATATGATTTGAAATCAATTGTGTATGTCCACTACAAGCCATCGAGGCGGCTACCTGACGAGTCGTCTAGCTAGGATAAACGACGGAGAAAACATCCATAAATTGCACTAACCAGCACAATGGAGTAATAAATCGTAAATGAAGCAGCCGCCTTGCGAATTTTTTTAATTTTTAACCCTTTTTTAATTAATATTTTAATAATAGCCCGACCAAAACTAAATTTGCAAATCTAGCCCATTTAGTCGCGCCAAACCGATTGGCGTGACTGAGACTATAGTCACTCCAATCTGACTGGCGCGACTAACTTCCACGTCAGCGTGGACCGTCACGTTAGATTTTAGTCGCGTCAAACAACTTGGCGTGACAAAAGTTTAGTCACGCCGGATGTCTTGGCGCGACCATAATTTCTTCAGCGCGGGGAGCGGAGAATTTGCGCGAGCGTGAGGCCCTTTTTGTCTCCTGCGCTCTGTCTCAGCCGGTCGATTTGATTGCTGACAGGACGGCTTGAATAACTGCAGCTGTTGCCCTTGCAGGAAGATTAGAAAAATCATTTTTTCTGGGTGTGCAGCAGCCAAAAGGCCCACCTGCAACCAAGGCATCTGACGCAAACTACTCTTCGTGGTAAAACTCAGTGTCACATGGACATATGGATATTTGCTGTCCACGAGATTTCACCAAGTGAGACTTTTTTTAATTGCTCTGTCCCGCATAAAGGCAAGCACCAAATTTAGAAGCTGTTGAGCACGGTTTGTTCATACTACTGTTTTCGTATAAAATGAGTTGGTAAAAGTAAAATGTAAAAAAAAATATACTTCATTCGTTATATTTTAGGTATCATTTTAACAACATATAGTTTCCAGTTTAAGTGTCTTCTCACTTGCCACAGCAACATACTTAGTGATGAAAGCGGTCGGAAAACGGTCAGAAGAAGGCTATATCGTTTTCAGTTTCACATTGTTTCTCGATAGCAAAACCGGTAGCGGTACTGGCGGAAATAAATACGGTGTCGGTGACGTCGGTATTACGAGAATATCAAAAATAGAATTATCACCACAGAAATATACGGTATCGATCGAAAATCGGTATTAATTATCGGAACATAAATCACAGCCGTGTATTAAAAATATCAACTGTTGTCATAAAAGATGCAAGACATTTGAAAAGATATGTTCAAATTAAAATATAAAAAATATAAGTAGCGACATCATCATTTATTACCTATTTAAAATATAATATATATTTAGTTGGCTAGACTAACATAAAACGGTAAAATATTTGCTGATGTGGCTGTGAAGCACCAGTGTGCCTATATATTTACCGCTAATTAATTTGTGCGTACAATAAAATTACTTTATTATTTTATTGTTAATTAATTTGTGCGTGTGGATGCAGAATACTTCTAATTCACTAAATATGCCAACGAATTTGGGTCACTTTAATTTGTGTTAAACTGCATGTAGAGTTGTCAGGTCCTGTCAGGTCCTGTCTACCAGATTAAAAAGAGAGAAGAGAGAAATGAGTGGAGAGAGAGAGGCTGACGGGACTTGTCATAATTTCCACTGCAGCACGTCTCGCACACGAAAAAGTTTTTGTCGCGCCAAGCTATATGGCGTGACTAAACGTTTAAGTCACGCCAAGTTGTTTGGCGCGACCAAAATCTAACGTGGCGGTCCACGCTGACGTGGAAGTTAGTCGCGTCAGTCAGATTGGAGTGACTATAGTCTCGGTCACGCCAATCGGTTTGACGCGACTAAATGGGCTAGATTTGCAAATTTAGTTTTGGTCGGGCTATTATTAAAATATTAATTAAAAAAAGTTAAAAAATTAAAAAAATTCCTGCCTTGCTTGCGCGCTGTGTGGAGGAGGACATGCAGAGGATTCCGCTACAGTCCAGCTCGCTTGTCCACTCTGACGGCCTATCCATCTTCTCCACTTGTCTTGTGCTGCCTGCCGCTGTCATTCTCCAGCACGTGGCCATTGAAGATTATGGGTCTGTTTGGATACTCCAACTCGGTTAGAGTTAGAGTTAGAAACTAACTCTAACTAACTCTAACTCTATCTTTAAACTAACTCTACTCTATTCTAATCTTACTCTAACCTTCCTGTTTGGATACTTTGGAGTTAGTTTAGCTCAATCTAACTCAATCTAACTCTAACCTATGGATCCAAACAGGGCCTATATTGAAAGTAACACAGTCGTTTGCGAAGCTCAAGACAGGGGAAGGGGAGGTTGATGCCTAGTACTACAGTTCTGTTGGCATCGTTCCACAAAGGATATTTACTCCCTTACCATCTTGATTACTACTTCCTCCGTTCCATTATATAAGCATTCCTAGCAACCCGAGGTGAAAACAGCAGACAAGGAAAAAGACAGTTTTGCCCCTCATAATTCCTCATTCCACGTGACGACAAACATATTGTTCCAGACGCCTCCCCGCCGCCCGGCTGCAGCTCCTTTGCTTCCCTGGCGTGCTCCGGCGGTCGAGCCCCGCCCGGACCTCGCCGCACCGGTCCCAGACCGAGCAACGAGCAGAGGAGAGATTGGAGGCCGAGGTCGCCATGCCTCGAGCAGCCTAGATCTGGCCGTCGCACCGCGGCCCGTGCTGCGCAGCTGCCATGCTCGCCAGTCGCGCCGCCGCTCGGTGAGATCGAGCCCCGCGCCTTCCGCTCCCTCGCCGTGTCCCGCTCTCACGCCACAGGGCCTCACCGCGCCCCGCTCCTGCAGTCGTCTCGCCGGATCTGGAGGAGGAGAGCTCGTGCTGGAGGCGGCGGGCTGCGATTGAGGGCCTCCTGCCGGCGGGCTGCTATGGAGGGACACGCTCGACGGCCTCCCTGCTGGTGAGGTGAGCAGCAGGCGAGGAAGGCGTGCAGGCAGGTGAGAGGAGAATGGGGAGGGAGGCGTGCGGCAGATGAGAAAGGAGCGGCGTTCGAGAGAGTTCAGTGGAAAAGTAGTGCGTGTGGACCCCGCTGACTCCTCCGAATGCTTACATACTGGAACAAATTTGAATCCCCCAAATGCTAACATATTGGAACGGAGGAAGTAGTACTACTCCGTATGTGACTAGTGTAATTTATTTCACCGCTTCAACTGGCGTGCATGTACCAAAGATGTATGGCTAAATTTGTACCCTTTTCAGTTTCCATCTTCTTATGAAAAGAAAAGAAAAGGAAAGAAGATGCTAAAAAAATGAAAAGAAAAGAAAAAAGTTGGTCGTCTTCCCGACCGGATCCCATGTCTTAGATATGGTACTTCGAGTAGGTTGGTTGGGGTAGCACATGGGTTCGTTCGGTTTGCAACTGACCGACGCAAATGGCACATATATTTTCCATGAGACCATGACCTTACGCAAATGCCACATATATTTTCCATGAGACCATGACCTTATATGTGGCTGTCGAGACCCCTCTGTCATCACAACATGGCACTATAGCAGCTGTTCATGTTTTCGCAGTCGTTGCCAACCACTAATTCTCGTTGCATAATGTTGACTTTCCGAACGAAAAACAAATACTATATAAAACAAAAGGATGCTGAATTACCTTCTTATTATAATTTGCTTTATATAGCGAGGCGTGACAGTTTCTTGCCAGCCAATATTCTAGAAGCCTGTTGGACAAGTTGCAGTACTACCGTGGAATGTAAGTATACTAGTTGGATGCCCGTGCGCTGCCACGGACAAACAAAATTCGATCAACAGAAATTAAACTATTTACCATATCTTCACATGAAAGCTACTATTTCATTTCTCAAACTGTATACCTTATTCCCTGGAACGTGCACTACTTCAAATCTAGTCAAACTATTTCAGCCCAAATGACACGAAGCTCACATCGTTAAAGTAACAAAAAAAAAAAGGTTCCACTCGCAAACCAATACATCCGGTCATCCTTCTCCGTATACTTCCATTGGCAAGAAATGAGAAATGAGAATACAAAGCGAAAAAGAGTATGATCATATAGATATGCATGAAAAGGTTGACAGATGTAACAAGGAAGAACTAAGATGTTACAAAACACCTGTCTAAAGTGCAAGCAACGAATAGAAAATAAGAAATGAATGGTGATCAATTACACCTAATGTGGACTCCATCTAACCAAATCAATGAATTAGTTGTAAAAGTTCTTTTGGTTCGAATACAATTGATCGCACATAAGCATTTGAAGAGGTTCGAAATAAAACTCTTTACTGAAAAAGTTACAATATAAGTTCATTGTACCAGTGGAACAGAAAATTTCTCTTCCTCAAATTTCCTTTATCTTGGAAGAAGCTTTCCAGTTAAACCCAAAAGAAAAAAAAATAACAATGCACTTTTTTAACCAGAAATAGTTCAGTACCAATGTCCAAGGATTAGTCTTCCTAACAAATCCTTCTGATCATGCATCGCCCAATTCGCAGTATGCTGGAATGTGCAACTATTGTTGGACATTCTTACACAGCAAACTCGTAGAATAATACCTAGAAACTGTTAGTTTATATCTGCTGGGAGCACTCACAAAAAAAGAAAAAAGAAAAGAGAATGTCAGTTCAAACTCTTTTCACATTGCACTACACTACATGCACAGATTCTTTGCCAAAAAACCTGCTAGAATCCACAGATGTACTATTAAGTCACTTCGGATTAACATTTGGAAGCTCTACGCAAGTGGATGGCGCTCAGTCCTTTCTGGTTTTTCAGTTTCTACAGTTTTCCCTTCTCTGTTGCTTGCTTATTGCAAACTGTCAGCATAAGCTGCTGCTTAGCGTGCTAAAGACCATGAACATTTTTGTATTTATCCTTCTGTATTTCTTCCTGCCATAATGAAAAGGCAGAATACATTCCATGTTTTCTTAAAAAAAAAAGGGAACAGATTGCCTCTTGAAACCCATCCTGCCATGCCATCCATAGATGCATTTCTGACTCCCAAATTAAAATCAACTATTGCGGACGGACCAGTGGTCCGGTGGTTAGCTCCCAAGGGTGGGAAGCAACCGGCGGGGCCTCGAAGTCTCGAACCCCTGTCTCGCACGCAGCCTCCAAAGAAGGCCGGGTCCAAAGGACCTTTCTCTAAAAAAAAATAATAAAAAAAATTAAAATCAACTACTCACATTTCAATGAAGAAAAAGTTCCATGTCACAGAAAAAAAAAATCACCACAGGTCATCTAAGAATGCGTCTGCACAACAGACTAATTCAGTGTTCTCATTTTTTGGTTACAAGTTGACTTCAGAAGTAGCTCTCACTCGAAGTGCTCGAAAATACAGTGGCTATGCTATGTCATACTAATCATGATCCTATATGATGAGAGATGCCGATGAACATGACACAAACATGGAGTCCTATAAACTTACAAATCACAAAGGCAAATCGCCAAAACACTCAAATCTACTTTCTCTGACACAATCTTCAACCTGAAGGCTGGCTAGATCCACCAAGGTCAAAGAACAGAGCTAGTATTGAGTCCAGCTCAGCTCACAACGGTAGCACCAGCACAGAATGAAATGGAAGGCGGCTGGGGGTTGGGGTGGATGGAAGATCCAGGGGGCCTCAATATCCAGAGCCATACCTGAAATTAGAAGGAGCTCCAGTGGGGTTCGCGGGACAGAACAGAGTATGGAAAGCGGCAACTTGAGCGCAATCGATGGGGATGAGTCGGTCGACGGTGGAAACTGCTCTTTCCATCCGGGCGCTGCAGTATACAAAGGCGTTGATGCTCTGGTTGCCGCGCTCGCCAAGGAATCGGGGCGGGCGCGGAGCCGTTGCAGCGCGGCCTCGTGGACGCCCGTGCCGGCGATGCCAAGAATTAAAAGGCCAGCCCGTGTCTGCGGCACAAATCACACAACACCTTGCCAAGAACTGAGGCGGCGGCCATTCGCAGCCAGAGCTTGTCAAGACGGCAGGGGATTCAACCAGCTAGCGTCAACAATGGCCCTGGGGCGACCACCCGACGGTACTGTCCCGGTTAGGTCGTCCGCTCGTCGACCCGCCGACCTCGAGCCCAGGTTGCGCCGTCCTCATCGAAGTCCTCTCGCTGAGCGGAGCCCGCCGTCGTCATCCTCCCCCACCTCGACCTGCCAGCCAGCGCGAGATGCGGAAGAGGGGCCGGCGGGAGACGCGGAAGAGGAGCCGGCGGAAGCAAGATCTGGAGACGGTGACGGAGCGGGGCTGGAAGCCTCATCTGTCGGCGGCGGCAGCAGGGAAAGGGAGATTTTTCGCGTGCGAGGAAAGGTGCCTCGGCCTGGTCCCACCTGTCGGCGCGTCTGTGAGGAGGGACGGACGACGACGACGACCGGACACCACCAACTCGCAATTTTACATGTAGTAAGATATGCGACCATTGGGCCTACAAACAAATGGAACAAGCAGCAGCTTCAAGGGTAGGAAATGTAATTCCTTCGCAAAAAAGAAGGTAGGGAAAGTAAAAGAAGAAAAGAAAAGAGTGAAATGCGCCGTGGGTCCTTAAACTATTTAAGGATTCTCATCCAGGTCCATCAACTCTCAAATCGTCCATCTGGGTCCATGATCTATTTAAGTGTGTTCATTTGGGTCCATACCTATCTACATATAGCTAAGTTGTGACGTGTCAATGACAACATGACACAATTTTACAGGCAGCTTCTCGAGCTTTCTCTCATTCTCGCTATCATGCTCTTGACTTCCTGATGGCGATAACTATTTCTTTGACAAACACCGGATGTGTATGGGGGCGATCTCTATTCCGCACGCCTGAATCGCACATGCAATCCCCACAACGCACATGAGCCCCATCTCATTCGTTCTCATGCACACAGAACTTGCGACAAGCTGCGAGCTTTGAAAGGATGGGCTCGGGTGAAGATGACGGTGGGAAATCTAAATTTTTATGCATTTGGCAGAGATTACTCGTGGAAAATAGGTCAGAGAGGAGCGCACGGAGAAGAGCTAGGGTATAAGAAACGTATTAGATTCTAGCTCACCCAAGAGGGAGAAATCAATGGCGAGTCATATGGTCTGTAAGCTGGGACATCGAGCCGCGAGTGCGGATAGGGACTTCTGAATAGGAATAAGACAAAATTTAAGGGGTTTACTCTAAATATGAACCGACACATGGTCTTTTGTCCATGCCGGAAACGCCAAGCCGCTGTTTCATCTGAGTTGGAGGGTTTTGGACCCAAATGAACCTACTTAAATAGTTCATGGACTTAAGTGGACGATCTGAAAGTTGATGGACCTAGATGAGAATCCTCAAATAGTTTAAGGACCCACGGTGCATTTCACTCAAAATAAAAAGAGGACAACATGATTTTATTTGCAGAACTTTGTTTAAGACCTGAACCTTTGGATGCTGAAGAAGCTATGCAAGTTAACTGAGTCTCTTATTTGATTATTTCTTACTAACTGATGGTATTATTTATTTAACGGATTAATAAAATTAATTTTATATTACCTAAAAAAAAGTATTTTTACTCTGTTGTCCAAGCCAGGTCAATATGGTCAGACACGGAGCGGGAACTCGGTCCTACACCCATCTCACTGCGATCGTCACCCATCTCATTGCGATCGTCATGTTACAAAACACACGTATCCAGGTCGCTGACAGGCGGGACCAGGAAGGCAAAATGTGTTGATCTGGTCGGAGGCCCCGGCAACCACACCACAATAAAACGCGCCTCATTTTCTCCTTTCTTCTTCGTGCAAAGAAAATCACCTCCTCTCCTCTCCGCCTTGCCTCGGCCGTGCTGCGCACCTTCTTCTTCCTCCGCCGCCTCTGCTCGTTTGCGGAGCCAGGTCGCACAGGAGGCCACGAGCTGCTCGCTCAGCCTAGGGGCGCGAGTAAAATATTCTAGCTGATAGAAGCTCCGCGAGCGTGGCAGAGGCGTTAGGTGGGCGGGATTAGGGGAAGAAAGGGTTGCGGTTGTTGGATTCGGTTCCCAATTGTTCCCCTTCCTCCTCCCTGTTCCTCTTTGTTCTCCCCCCATTGTCCTGCGCCAACAAGCTGCCCGCCGACTCCATTCGTTCCTTCCATCCGGGATCCGCAAGGAATTTTCTTCAAGGAGATGTGCCCGCTGCGGGTGATCCTCATCTTCCTCTCCGCCACCATCGCCGGCTTCTTCCTCATCAGGGGCCTCAACGCCGAGCCCGACCAATTCCAGGACGACGACGACAAGGCCTCCGAATCGGGATCCCCTAGGGCCCCCGTGCCCCTCCATTCCAAGGTATCGCCTTTGCCCCCCTCCTTCCCCCTTTTCTTACATGCTCAAAAGGCCCTTGCAGTGGTAGTGCAACCATTAACAAATTTCTAGTAACCCGGAGCATAGACCTTTAGAGCCACAATAAACTGCCGGTCCATTTATCATCGTTTATTTCTGCCAGCCAACTATATGGCCTGCGCAAACGGCCCTAGCAATGGTAGTGCAACCATTAACAAATTTCTACTAATAACCAGGAACGTAGCAAGGCCTTTGATTGTATCGTTTACGCTTCTTCTTTCTTCCAGCAAAATGCAGTCTTGCTTCTGTTCTCCATTCCATTGTATGAGCACAAATTTTTCCAACATCCACCACAGCGCTGGAAACATGCCTCATGTTATATTTAGTACCCAAACTGCCTTGATTGCGACATGTCGATGCTTATTTGAAGCATCAAAAATTGTTATTGCATACATACCTGCCATGGGTAAGCTATTCATGCTCTAATTTTTGCGTAGGAAATACATTGTTAACACAGTTACATTTGCCTAGATTAACCAACAATCCTGTTACGGGACTTGGCGATTAGCTTGCTCTAATCACAAGAATTGCATAAAGGGGAAAAAAAAAAGTAGCAGTTGCTTGCGCAATGCTCGGTAGCATTGCAATTCACTAGATTTTGGAGCACTTGGAGGAATCTTAAGCACCACTTGAATCGTCCTTACTCCGACAATAATATTATTGTGAGACTCCCTGAATAGCTTACTCTGACTAGAGCAACAAACTATTCAGAACAAATCAAAAGGTAGCAATTTCTTAAATTGATGTTGGAGCACGAATCTAGATCTGCACTACTACCCTACTCGACTCTGATGAAAGTTATTTTAGTATAAACTTTTTGGTTCTAGTGTCTGAATATGTTTACAAAATTAGCTGCGTAGAAATGTGAGCTGAGTGGACTAAGCTTTTAAACAGCTGCATCGTACACATAATTATGTAACATAGTTGTGCACGCTGCACAATCCATAGTACTTGATAACACCTAGTGATTTTATATTGATTCTTATGAAAGTTGGTTCAGGATCTGACAGAATTTTTCTTTTTTTGTGCAAATCTAGGTTGGATCGGCTGTGAAAACAGGATTCTGGACTATGGTGGACATGGCCAGTGGGCGTTACCTTTGGCGCACCCTTGTTGCACCACCAGCGAAATCTGAATCTGATAAGGCACGGTGACAAATGTTTGTAGCTCATTCCATATCTTGCTGATTGAGTGCCAGAGGTGAAAATTGGCACAATCTTGTTGTTACACGTTGGTGTTGGTGTATAATACGGTGGCAATTGTAATGTGTGGGTTATATGCTAAAAGTAAATTTGCAAAATTGTTCGTGTTTGGAGCCTTTTTGTTGTACAAAATTGAGTGGGTGCAATGTAGGGAGTATGGAATTTGGACTTGGGATTTAAGGTTCACGATTTTGTTTCCACCAATTCCATGCTTAAAGTTACATGTGATATTTGGACCATACAGCAAATGATAATCGCTGGAATCTTGAAACTCCTGAAAGAACATTCTTGAATTGCAAGTGTATATCTTTATTCTGTTTAAATAATGTTCCGTGTCGGTACCTCCTTTTTGAAGAAGTCTTTCAGTTTCTGATATGTGACCCTACTTGTAAGTTATCTTGTTGGGTTTCAAGTATGTGATGGTACATGCAAAGTAGCAGTCTTGTTGTGCTTGCATGTCAGATTTGCCAGTGAGTTGAGAGTTGTTTCGCACCGTCGAAATCTGAATCCGGTAAGGCTTATGACAAATGTTCATAATTTATTTCACTTCCGATTTTGTGTCAACATCGATGTAAAATGTTGGTTGTTGTACGTAGGAAGCAATTGTCACATAGGATTATATGCTAAAGTGTGCAAAATTGTTCTTGTTTGAGTCTTGTGTAGCATAAAACTTTAATGGGCGCAATGATGGGAGTATGGATATTGGACATGAGATTTGGGCTGAAGTTTGCAACTTCTATATGCAAGATTTTAAGGATACAATAAATGTTCTTTTCTTGAGGGAAATTCAGTGGAGGAATTTCTGAAATTTGAGGAATTTCTGAAACAAGATTGTTGGATTACAAGTTTGTATCTTATTCTGTTTATAAATAACATTCTGTTGTCAATATCTCCATTTTGAAAAGTGCTCGATTTCTTATTTGTTACCTTGGTTGTAGTTGTCTCGGTGGCCTTTCTGGTATATATGATGCTACTTGCAAAGGAGCAGTTTTGTCATGCGTGCATTTAAGTTTTTTGAGTGGTGAGATGTTACCTGTTACTCTTGTCTGGTGTATTGTTACCCTGCCATGACAGATGTGGTCAAATGTCTCCATGTATCATTGCTGTACTGCTGCAAACATCGAGAGCAAATTAAGCAAAATCTGGACAAGATAGGAAAATGCTTTCTTTTCTTGCCTTGAGCTTCAGATTTGTTTCAGCTTTACAAGATAGTAACCTGCGGCTTCATATCAAAAAAAAAAAAAAACAAAAAACCTGCGGCTTTCCTAGTGCCGAACAAGTCAAATTAAAAGCAAAATCTGGACAACATTTCTCTGCTCCTAGAGCTGACATGAACCCTTGTTTTCCTAGATAGGACTTCAAGCAGGCACCTTATCTTCAGACATTAATAACCGAAAAGCAGATTGCTTTCCCGAACCATTGGCATATGACATGAATCACATGAGCTATATGTTTGCGTGGAAAAAGAAAAACAAGGAGCTCGTTTGCAAAGAATCAGCCTCGTCATGCTTAGTGAGCAGTTTTTACTCTTGTCCGGTAAAGTAGTGTATTTCCATGATGTGCACGGATAATGGATAATGTTACACCTGGTTAGCATTCGTGTACTGTAGTAAAATGTATTTGCTGCAAGAATATGGCGACGTCGAGAATAACAAGAACAACTTTGTTTGCAGGGAATTGCCCCGTGATGAACCTCTGATGTCCTACAAACACTTCAGCGTTGTAAATCTGAGATTGGATGGCTTCCACAATCTCCTCCAAATGGATCTGGTGAACAACATCTTTTCTATGCCTTGAACTTCAGTTTCGAGTTTCTTCACCTTCAAGGTTGAAACGGTGATAGAAGCAGGCCTGACATGACAAGAACCTGCTTCTTTCCTAAAACGCTTCGTATGATCTGAAAACACTAACCCCGTGACATGGAAACAAACAGCGAAATCTGGACATCACTTTTGTGCTAGTAGATTTGATTGGTAGGACTTTAGGCAGACACCTTATCTTCAGACATCAAGAATCGGGCAGCACACTGCTCTCACCAGACCATATGCATGTGACGTGCTACATGTTTGCTTGAGAAACTCTCAATTGCAAACAACAGTTGCAGCAGCCCTGAAGCATTTTAAGCTGCGCATCCATGTTGACTTGATTTTCAATTTGGATTTCATTAATACACCCATGGCCTGGATTAGCTCGTTCCTTTCTACACCTATTATGTTCTAGTAACATGCTGTTCACTCAATGATTTTGTAGTGTATATTCAAAATCCATTGCCACACCTCATGGTCATGGGATTTGGATCCAGTCTCAACTTGGTCACTTCTTTTGATGTTTCAACATGTTATCTGCTTCTCTGTTTTAGGACTTCCTGCGTAGCCTCTCTGAAATACATAGAATCTGAAACTCCACTTCACCTTTTGCTAGATTCAGTGAGCATTTCCAAAAAAAGGAAGGAGGTTATCAGTGCAGAGTTTGGTATGAGAAGTTTGTGCAGGTAGTAGCAACCTCTGGAACTCTCACACAGATCATTCTAAAATCTGGACATGTGCAGAATATATGAAAGCTAAGTAATATACTTGCTTGAAAACTATATGCTCATAGAATCTGTGCTTGTGCAAATGAGTATATTTGAAAATTATATTCTCATAAGAACTAGGCGTATGTGTTTTCCTTTTCGTTTGTGATTGACACAGGAGCTCCTCTTAGTGTTCCGGTCGGTGGAGCTACTCTCGGACGAATTTTTAACATATGGCTTTCAAATTAAGTTCCGAATTAGTAGATGCTGCCAAAGGGAGTGGGGGTGCCATACGCAAACATAAAGCTCTTGCTTTGATAATTCAAAATTTGGGGAAGGTTTTTTACCAAGAAATCTATATTCAAAATCATTCCATTCCGACTTACTTTTTTTACTTTTTCCAATCGTTTTCCAAAAATCTATTTCTGCTTTTTTGCATCCTGTTTTGCTTATTTTTCTCGATGGATTCTCTGTTAAACAGGTTCTGTTACTAACATGTTTACTTCCATTGTGGGTAACGTATTTGGTTTCAAAGCCTACGTGCTCTACGTTTGGAGGATCTACGAATTCCTCCTGCTTATGCAAAACAGGTATTTAGATTCAAAATAAGAAAGGGGCCTATTTGGAGGTGTTGTATGCTAATGCATATTTCCTAATCTTAATACAACGACCCCGAGTTCTCTTATGTGTTCGAGGAGGGAAAAACTACACGCTCATAGAAATCATTTGGTATCACATATTTTTTTCTCCAACTTGCTTACCTAGCATATGCCAGACAGATGCAACTGCTGTACAGATAAGCCAATCCATTGAAAACTGAAGAAGAAAATTGAGAGTTAAAAACAGACAAGATTTGTCTGCAGCATCATATTTATCTCATGTTTTTGGAGATACATTGCATTGGGCATCTATCATTGCACCTCATCAAGGACAAAAGCATCTATGTCGGAAACTAGGAAACTGAACTGTTATTGGTTTGCCGAAACTAAGTGGATTGAGTTCACAATTAACACATCAATTTTCAAATATTACCTTTTGGACAGTTGTTCTAGTGGTTGATTAGGAGTGTGAAAAATAAGCTGTTGGATCTATCCGAATCCCTGTTGATGGGGACTAATTCATTTTCATCACAGGTAGAGTCCAAACAAAGTTGCCTAGAGATTAGACCTGTCAACTTCTGTTGTACGTTTCATCTTTTCATATGTTATTTTGTGTGGGGTATCTTCTACCTTTGTGTAGTTCTTTGGTTTTCCTCATGGCTCCTCTGTATATTTGTTCTGCTTTTAAGCTTTATTATTTTTTCCTCTGTCCAGTTACTTTCTGATTTTATAAATATATCATCTCCCCAAATGTATGTACTCCCAATAAAGGTGCAGGGCCTGTACTTTCTTAAAAATTTTGGTTAATAAATTTAAATTAAATATTGAGAACCAAATAAGTGTGAGGACTGCTTTAGATTATAGTCCGCGATTGATTTGAATCTGAAGCGTCAGAAAAGAACAGATACAGACTGCTTGAAGCGATGACGGATCATAATTTCAGACATTCAGTTCTGTTCTTATGTTTTTTCCCCTCGAAGACTGATAGTTCTTCTGTTGTTAAGTGCGAGAACTAATGGTTATATTCAATTACAAGCACAATATTGTCTATATAACTTGCCTTTGTAGCGTATCTTAGCCAGGTCCAACTGCTGTGCAGATGAGCCAAGCCAACGAAAACAGAGCAATCTGCAAGTTGAACACAGGAAAAATTAGTCTATAGCATCATTTTGTCTCTTTCTTGCGGATACGTTTGATAATTATATGTTCATAAGAAAATTTACCATCCTATATCATGACCAACTTTACTGATGAAATCAGACCCTAAAAAATTAACAGGACAATTTTTTAGTTGAAAGCATGCAAAAGTATATCTACATCATTAGATTTATGAAATGTTTGTTGGAGATACAACGCATCGGGCCGCTATCATGGCACCTCATCAAGGACAAAAGCATCTTATGTTGGAAATAGGAGCTATGACTTTATAGTACAAGTTGGCATAACTGCGATTGGTTTGTCGAAACTAATCTGACTGGATCAACATCTGATGCATCCACTTTCACTAATGTTAATTATGTTATCACTGGTGAAATAGTTTTTGTGGTTGAATAGGAATGTGCAAATGGAGCTGTTAAATGTATCCGAATCCCAGTTTATATACTATTTTCTTCACAAACGGATTTTAAATATGTCCCGAATATTAAACTTATCAAAATGTGGTGTAAGTTTGACATTTTTGTATCGATGAAGGTGCATGTAGATCTACTTCATTCCTTATCTATATTTGGTACCCACTCTCTGAGTTTTGCTCAATCTGCAGATTGACCAAGCATTATCTGCTGATTTTCCTACTGATATGATAGTCCTTTCACTGGGAAGATGTGCTTCAAAGCAAAACACCAACTGTTGATATGAATGCATGACAAGTAGTGCAGAGGGTTAGTGCATTCGATTTAGCAGATATGATCAATTTGAAGATCAAGCATAATAAATGAACATATACATCTTCTTGAGGCTATGATAAATCAAATCAGTTGAAATTTTGGACTTCAGTGAGCTTGCATGGTTATAGATCATTAACTTCCTATGTGGGTCCATTGGTTTCTCATCACAATATTACCAAAAGAAGCTATTAGCAGTGT
This sequence comes from Eragrostis nindensis, assembly GCA_012490785.1. Classification (NCBI taxonomy): domain Eukaryota; kingdom Viridiplantae; phylum Streptophyta; class Magnoliopsida; order Poales; family Poaceae; genus Eragrostis; species Eragrostis nindensis. Next base: position 947,654 of record JAAXCT010000153.1, on the reverse strand, counting down.
AAATAAGTAATTTCAATTCAATGTAAACACTTTGCAGAACACAAGTATTTCATTATTGGTAGTGATAGACATTACAGAATATAAACACTTTTCAGAACACAACTCATGACAATTACTGTTTCAATAAGCCTCACAACATCACCATTCAACATGTGCTCCATCAATCCAACAATAATAATAACTACATAGCTGCTAAACAGAAACTTGAATGTAGAAAAAAAAACAACTCTGGGATGAAAACCCCAACGAATTTCTGGAAGAAAAATGAAGTGAATAAGACATCGAAAGCTACTCTTGCTGCTGCTGATCATCCCCATGCCAGGCCCAGACTATGTCCTTCAGCGCTGGCCGGATGCCTTCTTCCAATAGTTTCCAATACTCGAGGGAATCACCACTTGTTTGCTTCATCTCAACGAGATGATGGGATGGTGTGATTTCAAAGATCTCTGTATCAAACTGAACGACACCATTCCTTCCCTCCTTCCTCCCTTGAATCTTGACTATACCATTATCCTTCTTTCTTACCCTGAGATTCAGCGCCTTTGCTACATGTTCAAGCTTCAAGATGATGGCTGAGGCAGGCTTATCTGATGTAAATCTGGTCTCCTTTCTGCACTCCTTTTCAATAAATAGGCCAGACAGATCAAACCCTGTGGAGAGAGAGATAATTTCAAAGGCATTTAGGTTTGTCACAGTCAGGGGCTTCACATCTTCATGAGCATCCCTATTGCGCCTTGCAGCACGATGTATGGAAGCAGCATTTGTGATGGCATTTTCACCAGGAGTTCTCTCCTTTACTGCACGAGTCTCACCAGGACCTTTTCGGAACCAGGTAGACTCTTTTATCTTCTGAATTGAAATTCTTGTGCTTGGGTTGGGGTCAAGGATCTTGTACAACAGCTTCTTCAGTTTGTGTGAAAACCAACTGGGGCACCTGAAATCACCATGTTGTATCTTCCGATACATCTCCATCAAGTTTGGGCCTTGAAAAGGGAGATAACCAGCAACAAGAACAAATAAGACAACACCACAAGACCAGATATCTGATTTTGCACCATCATAGCCTGACTTGCCGATCACCTCTGGAGCTACATATGCTGGTGTCCCACAAGTGGTATGGAGCAAGCCATCTTGCCTTCTTGACTCTGAAAGTGCGCTCAGCCCAAAATCTGAGACCTTAAGGTTCCCATTCTCATCCAATAGCAGGTTCTCAGGCTTCAAGTCTCGATGAAACACACCTCGGCTGTGGCAGTAATCCACTGCACTAATGAGCTGCTGGAAGTACTTATGTGCTACTTCCTCAGTGAGGCGGCCACTTTTCTCAATCTTGTCAAAGAGCTCTCCACCTTTCACATACTCCATGACAAAGTAGATCTTGTTCCGTGTTGCCATGACCTCATGAAGCTCAACAATGTTCTTATGTGCCACTAATCTCATTGTTGTGATCTCACGCTTTATCTGCTCTGAAAGGCCAACCTTCAGTGCTCTGTCCTTATCCATTATCTTTATGGCGACGCCCCGGTTTGACTCAAGGTTCCTTGCATAGTGCACCTTGCCAAATGTGCCTTTCCCCAACAATCTCCCCAACTCATACCGCTCCATTAAAACCTTTCCTCTACTCTCCATGCCTTCAAACAATACAAATAACAGGGTTATCTTCTGTCCATCAATCAGGTGAACTGCAATGATTTAGCCCTCCTCCCCCATGTCATGGTCCATGACAGTGAACAAAATTCTTATGGCTTGGTCGTGTCGGAGCCTGAACGGCGTGGAATTGATGCAGCTGAGGTGATCGCTCACATCGAGGGTTGAACAGATCAGCAGCCCTTGCAGAGCAGCGATCTCCTTTATCTGGCAGCAGAAATTTCTTCTATGAAAGCACATCTTTCAGCATGCCTTGACTTTTAACTTGTTGTAGATGGTGTTCTCTGCTCAAAAGAGGAGGAAAATCAGATTCAGCAGTTGAAGAATCCAAAAATGTGTAATACACTAGACTGACAACAAAACCGAGGCTACATATGGAACTTAAAAGGGCATATTAATCAACCAAGTTATAAGCATATTCGTATATAGTATTAAGTGTTCTGAACTGAAATCAGTTTGAAGAGTTCAAGCATCACTCATCAGTATAGTATAGGGAACACAGATGGGATCAGCAGCAAGCTATAAAGAATATTACAGAGAGATGCCAAAACTGAAACATGTACACTTGCTGTGACATCATTGCTGGATGTTTGGCATCTAGTGATAGCTATTTAGAATCATAAGAAACTAGACAATAATGAGCCATAATTGACAGGCAAATCTGGATAAGGGGGCAGGCACATGGCAGAGTAAGGACATCCATGGCAACCATCGAAGGTGCCAACTTCCTGCGCCCAATGTTTCAACATGTCGTTCAACAATATTTTTGTTCAGGGGAATTTGAGGCAGGCAACGACTGAACGACCACAACAACCAAGATAGCGCGAGATGTAGCCATCCAAAAGGGGAAAAAAAACTAAAGAAAAATTGCGTCTTTCTAAACCCAAACGCCTCGGCAACTTTCAGATTGCGAGACTTGGGTGCGACTGAAGCCACAATTTGGCGTCCAGAAGGAATTGAACGCACTGCAAACCGAAAACCCATACTTTTTTCCCCTTCCTGAATCAATACGAAATTAGGTTCCTTGCACAGTCTAGATCATGTACCCCTGAAATCAAGCGGAAGCGACGAATCGAAGCAGATAGCAAACAAGAAGAGAGTCCGTAAGCGTAATGCGAACATCCTACCGATTCTTGGCGTGAACTAGAAGTGAATTCGAAGGAGAAAAGGACAGAGAGGAGTGGATTGCATACCTTCGGGTTACACGAAGAGGAAGAGAGGATTGAAGATGTTGCAAACTGGGAGCTTTTGTTTGATTTCTTCTGGTGAGGAAGATGAGGAGAAGAGGCCGCGGGCGGCTCTTCTTATATAGTATAACGGGAAGCTCTAGGTGAGAGGAGGCAATTAGTTCGCCCTAATGTAATGGGTTTGACGATAATGACCCTGCCGCTGATGACGCTGGCCGCGTTTCCGGCGCACCGCATCGCATCGCATCGCATCGCAGGACAGGATATGCTTCGCATTCGCAACCACATCATTGCCGTCGCCGTGTTTGAGACTCGACACATGCTCCTACAGCTAGCGCCTCATGTCGCCGTCCGGATACAGCACAGAGAACACGTCTTGGTCCCTCAGGCTGTCTCCAATTCCATTTTCTCTTTTATGAAACGAATTGTCTTTTCAGCAAACGAAAATTTCATTTTCAGCCTCTTTGATGCCGTGGAATATTAGTAACAATTAAGTACGCTGGTACGCTGCTTTCCATTGCGATGTGATGTGATGTGATCTTTTGTTAAGATTAACCCGGCATGGCTAATCTCATCCTGTGTGCTGAGTCAGAGGCCAGCCTGTTCCAGGGAGCTTGGACCCCTAGGAATGACTCATACCTGCGTGTACTTGATCTTGTGCGATGGCGATTCAGTAGCCTTGGTTACAACAAGGATGTTTGTACTGCAAACGAGAAAGATCTCCGAGCATCAGGAGTGCAACGAGCAAGTATTCTAGTTTGTTTAGCGTTCCAGCTCACCCAGTGATCTGGATGTGTGTACCTCTGTGTTTTAATATTTGATTGCGACAACTTACACTCATCAATATTTTTGCAAATTACATCGATGTATTTAGAATTTTCTCTTCTAAAGATGTATTTGCTTTAACATTTGAACCCCATAATTCGATATAGGGAGAGGAGCAAAGAGTGAAGAAAACAATTTTAACAAAAAAATGACATAAGATAAATTTGCACCTAGGACGAAACAGAGTCGTGTCGCCACGTACAGCACCACCCATCCAATTGATATCAATGAGAAAACATGAGAACCACCCACTACCCTATCAAGCTATGCCGTCTTGACGTGAAACGATGAGAATTATTGTTGAGACAGATTGTTACTTGATTTTTCCATCTCATCCTCCATTCACTGATGTTCCAGTAGGATTCCCTATAGCTTTAGGATGCGTTTGGTACGGCTCCAGATTCACCGAGAATCAGAAACGTTTCAGATTCAATCCAGAAACGTTTCACAACCTGAAACAGAAGAATCACAGGAACCGTTTGGCCATTGATCTAGAATTGGTGAAACGTTTCACAAAATAAACTAGAATCACTTGAAACGCCTATTTTGGTGATTTTCATATCCTAGTTCAAAATAGAGAAACGTTCTAGAGTGATTCAGACAAGAAACATTTCAGATTTTAACCGTTTGGAAGTGATTCAAGTGATTCGAGGGAGAATCTGAAGTGTTTCATGCATCCAAACGGACCCTTATAACGATGCACTTTTGTCGCTTGCAACTCAATTTTGTTTCCTTAACTAGATTTGTGCGGAGCAATGAATTTTGCCTAGAATTCTAGCTCGATTCATTCACGACGCATGTGGTGTAGTTCTTGAGCACAAATGCACAATTGTACCTAACATAGCCCGACTTTGTGGCTTTGTTCATCTCTATAACCAGTGTTTAACTTATGCAAGGCTTCATAATGGAGCAATCCATGGGACCACTTACATGGGGAGATGTTCTGGAATGAATAGCCATTTTCTGAGAAAATGTTCTGGCTGTGAATTATACTCTTTTCCCTAGCTGGTCAGGTGAATTGTTCTGGTTGGAATAAACTTCACATCGGTCAGTTTTTCCTTGTAACGTGAAAATTGTTGATTCATCATATTTTGTGTTAAGAAAGATGGAACTACAGAAGACGGTCGCCAGTGCCCAATTCACAAATCACAAGGGACACATCAAAAGCATCATCAGCTAAGACGAACACTGTTAGCAACCCATTCTGTTCACATGAACTGGCACCATTTTGTCTTTTTCTTTAACTGGCACCATTTATAACAGCTTATTATATGTTGACACAGATATAACCGTCCAATGCTGCAAAAATATGTGTTCTAGAATATCAGATTTTTAACTTGCTGTGCCATTATTTGGTAGGTTTTTGTCCTGGTTTAAGCACAGTAAGTTAATCAGAGAGACGACCGAGACAAGGTAAGGAGTGAAGAAGGCTCCACCATCTGGATTTGGTTGGACAACTGAATGTCTGGTGTGGCCATTCTCAAACCATGGGTCACTGCCATGCCGGAATATAACTAATTCCTACCGATAAGCGGCACGCACCACATATTCGGATGCAATCATTTTTTTTTCCTTTGAGATCTCATCCTGTGGATCGATGATGACTCGGATGCTCATCACCATGGATTAGGCAACTAATTATCGGAGATATTTCAAAATTATAGAGAAAAATTGACAGCTTGCGGGCTCCGGTTGTAGTTCACAGAACTCACGGAACGACCCATTAAAAAAAAAAAAGAAACTCTCACGGAACGACACAAAGGGTAGAAAAAGGGAGAGGAACAATCAAAAACATCATTTTCTGTGGAGTAGAGCCAACCTAATTATGAGGAGAACTGTCCAGATAGAACCAAAGCACCGGTAACGACACATCACCAACAAAATTAAAGGGCACAGCATAGTAGTACAATTATGTTGCCAAAAAATGGAGATGTCGCCATTATTATATATCAGTCCAGTGATCAGCCTACAAGTCTCCGCAGACAAAGTTGTTGATGATGATTAATGGAACAAATGTCTGTATCTAGCGCCTAATTATGTGAAAAACATTTGTCGACAAAACACTTTTTAAGACGTGTAATCAGGCTATACCATGCGGGCATGCGGCTACAAGAGAACGTGAATAAAGGGGAAACGACATGTCATCTGGTAGCTTGAAGAAACATGGATGGATGGGCCTAACGAGAGGCGAGGAGATGCTCATGTGTGCAGAGTTCATCCCCAGAGCAGTTTTCTTTTTTCTTTTTTTTGAAAAAAATCCCCAGAGCAGTTTTCAGAAGAACTCTCAAGGACCAGCTGTGTGTATATGATTTTCTTCCTGTAGAATCCCTTATTTTGAGAGCTTGCAAGCTTACAGAGTAGTAGTATAACACTGTAGGTTTAGTTCAAAAATGAACTAGATTGCTTGTCTGAACGACAACATAATAAAATCAGAGGTTAGTACCTTTTATTTTAAGGTAAATGGCAGGTCTTCTGTCTTTTCATGAAGGGACAGTCAAAGTAGTATGCTATCGTGACTCAGCGCAACGATTATCAACAAAGCATGCTTAGTTTTCACTTGTGTTCTTGATCATCATCATGATTCACGAGTAAATCAAAGAAGAACAGCAGCTGGAGTAATTTTTTATACCTGGTGGAACATTTGGAAGGAGCGAAATCGTCGCGTCTTTGAAAACAAACTGAAGGATCCCACCCAAGTGGCACTATTAGCAAAGGAGGAAATCAGCCTACATAGACTGGCAAACGGAGAGCACAACCATGGTGGAGACATAGATGCAGGCGTGATACAAGCCTAGGCTATTGCAGTTCTGTCACTTGGCCAGCCGGTTGGCCAAGAGATCTTTCTGGCCATTTTTAGATTCTGAACTTTCTTTCGTTAGCCAGCTTTGAGCTGCCTGTAAGACTATCTTTGTATTTGTCCCTTTTGCTCCTCTCTTATGAAAAGGCAGCGCACCTGCCAGTTTGCGTCAAAAAAAAAAAATGATTCACGAGTAAAACATGCATGCAGGCGTAAGTAAGTTGGAGTATTATACATAACAACGTTGTATCGTGACTTGGCGCAACGAATAAAGTTGGATTAGATCCGACAAAGCGTGTTTTCCCTCTAGCAGCCACAAGTAAACAATGCAGATTCAGAATAAGCCATGCATATAGGCCTAACAATCGCGCGCATATATCGCTCTTCTTTGTCAGTTACCGGTGTGCCGCCTCGATCAGATGACTAGGATCTGATGTATCCAAGCCTTATTTCAGTGGAAGCAGCCGCGATCCTTCTCTCTGCACACGCGCACAATGGCATGTGTTGTCTGGTAATTCTCCTGTGTTTTAAATGTCTCTGTGCTAACAACGCAGTACTAGCAGCAGCAGCATATATGAATCGAAGACTCCATTTCAATCAAATAAACAAACCTCTTGCCACCATATATCGTGTATAAAAAAAAAACTCACGAAACTAAGTACAGATCATCAAAGTTACGATTATTCATCGTCTCCTCACATGGAACAGAGAGTAGAGCCGGCGCGTTGGACGCTAGTCAGTCAAAGCGTGCATGTGCCTTGACGCACACAGACGGGGCAACTGATTCCGTGGGCGACGAGCCAGTCGGCGATGCAGGCCTTGTGGAACTCGTGGAGGCAGATGGGCAGCACGCTGAGGAGATCGCCGTCCTGGAACGTTCCCAGGCAGATGGCGCAGTCCTCTGACGACGACGAAGGATCGGCAGCAGAGTCTTCAGTGTTGTGGCAGTGCGACACAGAGTTCAGCAGCTCCGTGGCGAGGGATATATCATCATCATCTCCAGCGGTTCGTCGGCTGGGAGGATGGGGCTTTTGAATCTCCTCCTCCTTGGAGTTGGCGCCAAAGGATTCGAGGAGCATCATGGGCAAGGCGAAGAACAGAAAAGCGGCCCCGGTGGCGAGCCACAGCGCCACCTCTGGACTGACCATGGCCCGTACCATAGCTTCAGCCACCAGACCATACATCTCGAATTCTCTCGTCCCTTGTAACCCCAAAGGCGATCGAGATGCTTTAACTTAATTGCACGGCCAATTTCATCACATCTTTGTATTGTAACTATAGGCCTATTGCCCTATATATCCGACTCGGACTGGTCATACATATGCCTAATTATAATATTAGTTTGTTCCGATCCCTACTCCAACACATATACTTGACTTGATCGAACTATGCTATACCTGCCTGCCTGATTCAACTTGCACAGACATGCACGGCAACGACAATCGGTGCAGAAAGAGAGATCGAGCTAGCTAGAGAGGAACAATCTCAAGTCCACCTGACCGATCTGCGCAATGGACGGCGGCAATCTGATGGACTGGTTGAACGTAGCATTGGTTTGTTTCACCATGACGCTCATGTACGGTTCAATGCTATTCATCCTCGTCTCCGAGGTGGTGGCCTGCATCCGACGCTGGCGCAGCCGTCGCGACAAGTTGCTCGCCGTCGACCGCCTGCTGGAGAGCGTCGACGACGTCCCGTACCAGCGCCTGCCTGCCGGTGACCACGACGATCAAGGGTCGCCGTGTTGCGTGATATGCTTGGCGGAGTACGAGCACGGCGAGGGGTGCTTCGTCTTGCCTGGGTGCGCGCACACGTTCCACAGGGACTGCGTCACGCCGTGGCTGCGCGAAGGCAACAACACTTGCCCCATCTGTAGAGCAACCGTGGCCGCGTCACCTCAACACCACGTTATTATTGACACGGCAGAGAACATGGTGTAGTTTTTTCAGTTTTTCTTATTTCTCTTAAAAAAGGCATTCAGTTATTGGTGTTCAGCGCAACATTTCTTTGAGCAAATCCTTTTCGTTGTCCTTTTCTTGATTGAGATTTGAGAAATATATAAGACACTAGTCTTTTTGCGCCTAATGCTGCATCTAGCTTGTCATATTCTCTTGATGAATAAATTTCCCAAGGCCTTTGAAATTTTGTGGCGATGTCCTACATAACATTGAGACGGACAATATGTCTATAGACCCTTTTTTTCGCAAAAAAAAAGAAGAAAAATTCTATAGCACACTGCTCATTCACGGTTTTTGCTGGCTTACATCACAAAAATAGATTTTAGCTCCAACACATTTGTAACACCCTAATTTTGCAATACATTGAAATTTTCCTTAAATTAATTAGGGTGTTATCACTTTTCTAGGAAAAATAGCTATTTTCTATATTAATTTTAGCTCTTGTGGTGGAGGTATGAAGGGCCTGAGGTTTACATTCTCGGGACAATAATTTGGACGTGATACTTGAACCCAAGGATTCCGATTCGCTAAACTTGGATCAGAGCTTCTTTAAATTGTTTGTACCACAATGCTCATTCGCAGATTTTGTACATAATACATTGTAAAATTGTGGCTTTAACCTTTAAGACACTTTAGAGTATTATCAACTTTTTTTTATCTCATTGCACATAATACATTACAACTGGAAATGCATAAAGATGTTTTGTTATATTCTCTATCTATTGTGTTTTCCTATAATGCTTTTTATGGAGAAATATAAATTTTGAGCGAAAAAAATATTTATAGTCCTGCCAACACAATGAATAAAAAAATATTCTATAAAATGCCACACGTATAAAAAATGTAGCAATACATCATTGTGGAAAATTTCAAGTTGTAATGTGTTTTGTCCATTGGTTTTAAACACTCTTAGCCTCCCTGTGGAACTAAAACCGACATTTGTGATATGAGCCAGCTACAGACAATTTTGCCTTTGTATTCTTTTCTTTCGAATGAAAGGGGATTGTGTTAAAATTTGACCAAGTACAAACCTCTTAGATCAAGACTCCGAAAGATGAATAAAACACGAAAGAAAAACATCTAGATCTTTTACTCAATCTTCAACATCACTTTTTTGATTGACGTCGCCAAAGAGAAGGAACAAAAACGAAGCCATGCATGTTCTCTCCAAGCACCAATAAGGGATGCTACACATTGTTGAAGTGGCAAGATCCATTGTCTTAGAACTCAAGACGGAATTAGTTCTGTGAACAAGAATCGGCCACACATCTCCATCGGTAGGAGGAGAGAAAGATCCCACCTCACTAGCCCTTCACTGTAGCCGGATCGAGCTATGTCAAAATGAGGAAGGGGCTGGAGAATCTTATTCCCCGGAGGCAACATCGTCTCCATCACGCCGTTGCTGCAAGGACACACGAGACGAGTCTCCATGTGACATTGCCGAGAAGCATAAGACCGTGCGTATAACTGTGAAAAATTCATAGTGATACAGGAGAAACTTTCTCTCTTTTTTTTTAAAAAAAAAAATTCTCTGACGCCTCAGTAGGAAACTACATTTTCGTTGATGAACTCAACTGAAAGAATCAAAAAACAATAGTTAATTACTAATTGAGAAGATATATGCAAACACAACAAGATACCTTTTTTAGAGTAGAAGATAGAATCATATAAGGGTCCATATATATAGTTATTATTAACAGGAAAACATAAAAAAAATGTAAGCATGATCTGTTTACACAAAAAAAAGGAGGTAGTATTGCTAAGTAGTTCAGGTCAGGTATCTACACCATGCCTTCGGCAACTGCGGACCACTGTAGTTGAGCCCTGCACAAGGGGCAGGTGTTGTTAAACGCCATTATCCAGTTGGCAATGCAGTCCCTGTGGAACTCGTGGCGACAGACGGGCATCACGCAGATCGCGCAGTCCTCGGCTGATTCCAACCCAGATTCATCGCCGGCGCCGGTTACAGCAATAGAGGCAGTGATGGCGTCTTGGTAAGGATAGGTGACGTATTCCAGCAGGAGGATGGCGATGCAGGCCATCTGCGCCGCCGCTGCATCCACCGGCAGCTGCAGCTGGGGGCCGTGGTTTCGATGATTGTCAAAGTAGCCGTACACAGCTGCTGCGGCAATGCCAACAATGACGCATACGATCAACACCAACAGGTCTTGACTAACCATGCCCGCTACAATTCTACTATCTTATTTATTAGCAAGGAAAACGAGCCAGTATCATCAAGTTATTGAGGAATACTATTTAATATGTGTCGACTGTCGATCGTGGTACAACAACATGATCAATATCGATCCGTGTATAATAATGTGAGTACTCCAGTCCGACAAAGACGATGGAGTTATCTTGGTTGAATAAGGGAATCGGTTGTTAATCAAGCCTGCTCAACGAAAGAAACCAGTTTTGGAGGCTTTCTCGATCCGAATCCATCGGCGTCAGAGTCCAGAGCCAACACGTTCTAAATTAAACTAGCGTAAGGATATAGTACAAGCGTAGACGCCAACGAAATCTCAGAGCAGACTTATGTCGGTCGAGACGAGACATGCAAAATTAATCTGATTGACCTCGATCGCGGCGAACGATCGATAATCTTCCATGGGCGCCGGCATTTTCTTGAAGCTGCTCCTAAAGGGAGTCGTCGCTTGTATCCACATCGTCTTCACGCTGATCGGCGCCGCGGTGTGTTGCATAGAACTCTACATCGAGATCTCTCGCTGGCGCCGGCGCCGTGCGGCGAGGAGAAGGCGGCGACTGCGCAAGCGGCAACGGTCAAAGATGATGAGGAGCATAACGGAGGTCCAGTACGGGCCCCGGGTTGTGAAGGATCCCTGCGTGATATGCAGGACAGAGTACCAAGCTGGGGAGAAGTGCAGCGTCCTACCTCGGTGCACACACTTGTTCCACAAGGCCTGCATCACCGCATGGCTGCGCCACCACACCACCTGTCCGATTTGCAATGCAGCAGTAGCCCCTGCTAGAAGACGGCAACGACAACGTTCATGAAACATGGAGCAGCCTCTCTCTTTTATTTTTGTCTTTTTATTATTATTATTAGATTGTTTCCATTGCGAAATCATGTTACAGCCATGAGGATCACGACGCCAACTTAATTGTACCATATTATCACCCTGGCTTAAATCATGGAACGAGTACAACACACCAACGGTATATGTCCGAGAAGAAACCGATCCGGGGGACTTTGACGTGCGTACGTGTTGAAAGAAAGAAACAAGTTAATTCGAGGAGCTTTACTGTCCAAAATAATGACCATTAGTTTCTCCAAACTAATGTCCATTAGTTTGATCTGACGATCCAGATTTAATATCAAAACTCCACTACTAATGGCCATTAGTAGGGGCAATATGGAAAATAGTATATTTACAATAAGTAATTCTATTTTCATGATTGAAAGAAATTAGATACTATCTAATAAATTTACGTGTTAATTAATCCTGTACTAATTTGTTGATTAGTAGTGTTAGCCAACTAAGGTTCGTGTCATTTCGCCGCCGCCGATCATCATTTCGCACGGAGGTGCTGGCGGTGACGTCCCCAGCAGATGAAGCAGCAGCCAGCGACGGCGCGATCCGTCCGTCTTTCTTTTACCTATATAAGAAAACATACGTATCTGATGTTGAATCCGAGAAAAATCCGGTTGCTCGTCTGCTCGGTCACGGCCGAGACGACGCAAACGTTGCCGCGCCGACGATGCGATGTTTGCGTTAGGTATTTCTTAGGATTTGTGGCTGCGTGTTGGCCGATTCAATCTGGATATATATGGGCATGACGGGATGACGTGAAGTACATGGAAACTGAAGTTCCAGCATTAAAAAAATGATAATAAAACGAAAACTCTGGCCCTGAAGCCAATCCTAAGATTCGAATTTTGAAACTCGAGTTCAAAACGGAAATCCCAACCACTCCTGCATGGCGGAGGATGAGATGAAGAACACAAAAATGGCGTCCATGGCGACCTGGGTGTCCGGCGACGGAGGGAGAGCACGGTGTTGGCGGCGCGGGCTCGGCAAGCGAACGAATGGGTGGTCTGGGCTTTTTACTTGATGGGCCGCGCAGAAAGGGGTGCTGGCCCAATTAAATGGAACCCAATTATTAAATCGCAAATTCATTAATTAAAAGTACAATTACAAATCTGCCCCAAAACTAATGGCCATTAGTTTTCCAAAACTAATGGCCATTATTTTGGACAGTAAAACTCCTCGTTAATTCAAGCACGCATCCATGCAGAACAGAGGTCGAATCACTAACAAGTCGGATTTTGGGTGCTTGCTTGATACGAGTCGGCGTCAGAATCCAAAGCTTACGTTCTATAGAGTGCACCCCACGAGTTGCATATATATTTTCCAGTAATAGGATCGACAAGGCCAGCAGGCGTACGGCAACTGTAATTTGTTCGAGGATTCAGATTGCGCAAGACTTAGATTTGGCATGGACGTGGACGATCTCTTCGACTGGCTCCAATGGGGAGTCCTCGTGTTCGCTTTCTGTGCCATGGTTCTGGTGGTCGTCATGCTCATACTCATGGCGATCGCCGAGGCGATCTACCGCCTGCGACGCCGAGGAAGCAAGACGCCGGCGGTGCTGTCTGTCGAGCAGCTGCTGGAGAGGATACCGGACGTGCCGTACCGGGAGCTGCCACCTGGTGGTGATGCAGCGTCAGGAGACGGGAGGGAGGACACGTGCGTGATATGCCAGGCGGCGTACGAGGACGGCGAGCAGTGCAACCTTCTGCCGGGGTGCAAGCACATGTTCCACAAGGCGTGCATTGCCACCTGGCTCCGCAAGCGCATCACCTGCCCGCTTTGTAGGGCCATGGTCGTAGCATTGCCAGGACAGACGCAGCTCAATGCAGCAGAGAACATGGTGTAGCCATGCATCTTTTCCCTAGATAAATTTTATTTTATGTGTGATGATGGTAGGATGAATGAATTCTAAATATTGACCAGAAACCATGTGTTGTTGTAGTTATTGAAAAGAGGGGTCAAAAAGAGCCTATTTTCCTTTATTTGTTTTTAACACCTTTTTTGGATCGTATTACTCCTTTCTATGAGAAGTACATAACATATCAATTATCACACGGTGACAGTGCAATATGATATCGTGTCTACCTTCTTTCTTTTTTTTTTTTTACAAAAAGGTGTTAAAAACGTTTCAATTTGGGAGAAAGCGAACAGGACTAGTAGTACATTCTTGTCACTGCGACCTTTTTCTTTTGCTGCTCCCAATGCAATGTCTTGTTACACTTGCATCCCAAATTCTTGCTTCTGCCCCTTTTGCTTTTGTTGTTCCCGATGCCATGTCGAGTTGTGCCCTATTGGTACCACCACCGCCTGTCGAGTTGTGCCCTATTGGTACCACCACCGCCGCGCCTGCTTTCGTCCCAGCCGCTTTGGCACCGCCGACCACGAAATGTTTCGATTTTAGATCAAGCAAGGGACGGCATCACTCACTCTCCTTCATCAATCATCTAACGTTCCGCCCTCAATCTCAGGTACTTCTCTCTTCCCTTCACCCTTCTCTTTATTTCATGATTGTGGTTAAACGATATACCGTATGTGTTTGCTGATTATGATTAACCGTTAAATGTGTTTGCTGATTTTACTGCCAGAAGACAAACCTAACATGATTTTGTATGCTTTGCTAGCTGCAGTTCCATATCACTAGCAATCTGACACTATCCTTTCAGTTGTTCAGTTACTGTGAACATTCGATGCCAGCATATCAGATTTCGTCAAAGTCTCGAACTAGATCTGATCTTGCTCATGAAAATGTCTAGCCGTTCTGCAACTCGTCCTGTCCAGGAACCTACACGCTAGCCTGCAAATGTGCTATTAAAAGCTAATAACTACCTGCTCAAAACAGTCGAGATTTGAACCCCCAATCTTACCTGGTCTGTTTAGTTTTTTCTATGCACATAATCATTGTAGGAAAAAAAATTTATTATTTATCTAGTATCTGCATTCCGACTACTTGTGACATTACAGAGTCACCTGCCATTCATTTATGTTGTTTTAGCTTACCTAAATGTTGATATTCCTCTTCCTGGATGCTGGAAGCAGTCAGGCACTAGAGCAGATGGAGTCGCCAAGAGCAGGAAGAAGTGCAAGGACTCCTACTACTTGTGATGTTCCTGGGCTCCTGGTAGGCTTCACCAAGCTCTGCAAGCTCACCAAGGTCTGCGCAGCGCCAGCGCTGGACAACGACGAGGCAACAACAAAGTCTGGATATGATCAGAGGCTGATTCTCATAAGACTATTCGAGGCGATGGCAACTCTCAAGCCAGCCTACATCAAGTTGCAGAGAGCTCACTTCCCTTACGACCCTGCCAAGATCGCCTTCGCCGACGAGATCATCACGTCTGAGCTCGATTCAGTAACTGCTCTGCAGTGCTTGTGCAGCAGTAAGAGTGGCAGCATCGGGGTGTTGATCAACGAGCGGTGGGCGCTGGTGCAGGAGCTGGAGGCCGAGGTGAGGAGGAGAGATTCAGACATTGCTCTGATGAAGAGAGAACTGGAGGGGCTGCAAAGGGAGAATGCCAGACTGAACAAGCAGATCAAGAGCGAGAAGCCGTCAGCTAAGCAGCACTATGACAAGTGTTTCGGTGCACCTAAAAAAGAGTTGGGCACCACGACGCCAAGCGCAGTAGTCGAGCTGTTCAAGGCGGCGACGACATCAGTGCACGAATTTGCAGGGTTGATTGCTAGCTCGCTGGCGTCTTCAGATCGTTTTGCCAGGAGCAGAGCACCTGCAGCAGAGCAGTCATGTACTGAGAGGTACTTGCTTGAAGCACACTTGTGGCGAACAATGATCTGTGGCGAGACAGGTCGTCGTAACGGAGAAGAAAGGTTCAACGCTGCTCATCATGTCGATCGGATCATGAGCTCCTGCGATCCTCTCGACGCCCTGATCCAGCACCCAAACTCCAGTTTCTCGCGGTTCTGTCTGCCAAAGTACTTGGCTGCCGTGCCGTCAGAGATGGAGGCCGCGATGTTCCGGAACCTGGAGCAGAGGGCGTTCGTGTCGCGCGGCGGGCACCCCAGGACGTGGTTCTACCGCGCGTTTGCGACGACGGCGAGGTCGGCGTGGGCGCTGCGGGTGGCCATGGCCAAGTACGGCGCCTCCGCTGGTCAGAGCGTCAGGATGTTGTACGCGAGAAGAGGGAGCAGGTACGAGGCCGAGTTCATGGAGAGCGTGAATGCACCACCTGCATCTGGTGGAAGAGAAGAGAGGATTAGTGTTGCATTTTCTGTGACGCCGGGATTGAAGATCGGTGACACGGTGGTCGCGTGCAGGGTGTTCTTGTGCGATTCAGAGCACAGCACACCAATAACCAACAGAGAAGTTCAGTTTAGTTAACTGTATCAGTTTTTTCATGGAGAGAGTGAACGCATCACATGCATGCATTTGGTGGCAGGTAAAAGAAGATTAGCGCTGCGTTTTCTGTCACGCCGGGACTGATGATCGGTTACACGGTGGTCGTGTCGCGTGCAGGGTGTTGTTGTGCCATTCAGAGCAAAGCGCACCAATATTCAGTGATTGACAGAGAAGTGCAGTGTAGTTAACTGTATCATTTTTCAGCTGCTCGTAGAAAATTTTAAAAAAACATGGATGTGCTGTTTGATTAAATTCTTATTAAGAGATGAGCAGTTTTACTGTTCAGAATAATAACTATTGATTTCACAAAACTAACGGTCATTTGTTTAAAGGTGAAATTGTAATTGCACTATTAATTAAGAAATTTACGTTTTATGTCACGGAAGATATCTAATAATAAACAATTTATTTACTATATTAATAAGAATAAGGGATTAACCAAATTACTAATTTTCGCCTAAAAAACCAAATTACTAATTTTATTTTATTTATGAAAATAAAACTACTTACTACAATTATACCACTTACTTTTTCTCATATTACCCTCAATTTGATAAAATAATGACCATTAGTAGTGGATCTTCGAGAACCACCATAATCTCATCTCAAACTTTTTGTGATGTTTATTCACTTTTTAAATGATTTTTCAGTAATAATGGTACAAGCTAGCAGTAGATCTTCGTGTGTAGTTTTTGGACTTGCAACCAATTGTATGCCTACTACCACAACTGAGAAACATGCATACATATATATATACTACTGGAATACTTCAGTATTTATTCTTTTTCCATTGTACATTTGAGTCCCTTTTCTACATCTGCTTTATTACATATAATAGGCATTGCCACCGTGAAAGAACCTGCTCATCACACAGCAAAGTAATACTAATAACACATCAAAAAATTGCGTGGGGAGGGTTATGTCATACCCCATTTCTGGAATATGTTGTGCATACTGTATCAGTCCCTGGATCAGTAGCTGATACGCACAAAACACAGATACGATAATCAAAAGCATACTTCGAATTGGTAAATAAGTATAATACCTGATATAGGACCCTTAGTGGTAGTGCGACAAGGAATTCAAAACTATCCAAGTCCATCCGACCACTAACGGTGAAGCAGACAGCGGAAGACCTTGACTCAAAGCCACAAGCAGACTTGAGAAGTAGAACCGAAAACCAAATCGTCGTCGTCTTCTACGAAGCCTTCTCCTACTAAACCAACAATCGCCAACGCGTGAGTACATAAGGTACTCAGCAAGCCCTACACTACACAAGGGAATATATACATGCATTTTGGTCTTAGCAAGGAATAGGCTGTATGGTTCATTTGCAGCAAGCAAACTTTATGCAAGGCTCACTAAAGCAAGTGAAGGAGTCATAGATAAAACAGGGGGTTGATTGTCAATATTTTAGTTGGTTGGCCCTGGGGGAGTATGAAGCGTTCCCGCCAGTTCCCAGGTTTTAGTTGGGCCTTCCGACCTCAATGGTCATACCGACCCGGCATCCATGCCAACACTTCCCAAAACACGGGCTGACTACAACCCACTCACACTCCAAGGGAATAAGATAGGTGGCTAATCCAACGTGCGCCACAATAATGTGTCATATGCCGTGACAACGTCCATCCGGATGAATTTTACACTCTGCAGAGGTTGTACATCTTTTCCTACGGGCTACGCACCCTTTGCAAGGGGGTACGCAACGCTTAGTCCATCTTCTCCGAGTAGTCTCACAAGTTCACCACGGAATCACACTCAGGGGCTTGTGACTTGAAATGTCACACTACGGCACAACACCTATAACAGGTACGTCGTGCTCCTGCATTAACTTGCAGGATCCTGAGACACACAACAGGACGGGCGGCTTCCCCATGTACCGACAATGGGTTCCCGAGACAGACAGCGGGTTCCGCAACCGGACCACGAGTACGTTTCCCGGGCCTGTTCCTGAGCTTCCGTTGCCTCTACTGGCCTCCAGATGGAAATGCAAGAGTACCAAGAAGGTAGGGTAAGTCCTTCCCATACAGGTTCCGTGGTTGTACGAGAAATCATTATGTTAACAGGCGTCAGAACCGGTCCTTATGTGGCCGGGCAAGCACCAGATCTCCCACACTAGGGGACTATCATACCATCAACATCTCACTAGTGGCCTTGCCCGCAATCCAACCCATCCCATCATCACCGTCACCATCATCATCATCACCTAACACAGTTGTGCTACTCCCAACCCAAGTATCACACACACCACCAAACTCATTTAACACATTTATAAAAGTACGCATGTGAGTAAGGTGTGGCAATGTAGAAACATTGCAAGGGTCCTAAGCATTCTAGTAGCAAGGTAAAAGTGCCATCATAGAAATGATGGAACTATCCTAGAGTTATCAAGGTGACAGGTAAACAAGGATAAACAAGGATTAAGATATTAACGTCCTAAGTAACAGACATCAATATCAATAAGCAAGTAGGATCATAGCTACACAAGCAGTAAAATAACAAGTAATGCATAATACTAGAATAGGCCATATAGGTGCATTGCGAAAACAGTAGGTTCAATCATGATCAAGGAGAAGTAGAGCTTGCCTGAAAACGCTATCCTAATCTTCCAAAACTTGGTCTTCAGATTCTTCTATCGAAGTCGGTGTCTTCAAGTCCTTCCTCAAAGCTTGTATCTTCTGACTCGTCCTCGGGCTTGGATTCTTCGACTCGTCCTCGAAGCTTGGATCTTCTAGATCTTCCTTGAATTCTTCTGGCTTCCTCGAATCTCGCGTAAGCTAGCGCATAGAACCATAACGTATAAACAAACTACCGCAAAAGAATAAAAAGATTGAAAAAGCCAAGTAAGATCCAATTAAACTCCAATAAGAATCGATAGAACATTAATGACGGTTAAGAGGCATAAATCATGTATGATGCAATAGGTTTTACTTTTGAAAGATTTTATTATCTTAAGATTATTAGGAGTGATGTCTCAAGCACTAGGGCTTTTAGGTAAATGAGGGATGCTAAACAGAGAAATGCATGAGTGTACGTGAAGGTGGAGATAGTGTATGCACGTGTTGATCATACATTTGTGGCACTAAGTCTTTATATAGGTCGTAGCCTATATAAAGGTTCATGCGACACATGTACAAGTGCAAGGTGTGTCACTTTAATTACTTATCTATAGGTTATGGTACCTACTGGTGATTAGCTATTATATTATCTACTAAATTAATTACTAAGACTAAGCTACTAGTTATTTGTCATGAGCGGAGCACATGACTGTGGTACGTGTACGTGATTATGCACGGTATGATGCACGGTGGCAAATAAAACAATTAATCGATTAAGAATAAGTAGCGATTAAAATAGCAATGAATAGTAACTCTAATAAGTCCAAAGAAATATCAAATACCAGATATAAATAGAGCAGCATAATAAATTGATAGAGCTGGGTGGAGGTTGGTGGCAACATTGGTTAAGATTAGTTGAGCTTGGTTAGCGTTGGAGCTTGGTGAGAACAACGGAGGTTGTATACTTTGATACGGAATGATACAATATGATAGGTTAAGTTCAATGTCACGCTAAAAGGTGAGCGAGCATTCGTGACACGTGGGATCAACGACATATGATGAGCTTGTCGAGAGAGTGTGGGATTTAGAGTATTGATGGTTCGTAGATATAATCTAGAGCTTTGAGATTAGTACCAAAAGGTACTACGCGTTTCTATGAACGCGTGAG
Source organism: Eragrostis nindensis (assembly GCA_012490785.1). NCBI lineage: Eukaryota > Viridiplantae > Streptophyta > Magnoliopsida > Poales > Poaceae > Eragrostis > Eragrostis nindensis. The sequence goes on along the minus strand of JAAXCT010000153.1, from coordinate 928,113 downwards.
CGCAAGAATCGCTCGAAACGGAGTTACGGATGGAAAGATATGGGCAATTAAAGATTCCAGGGGCGTATTTATAATTACAGAAGGTTCTAGGGACTTATCTGTAAGAACAGAAAAGATCTAGGGACCTATCTGTAATTATAGAAAAGTTTAGGGGCCTCTGTGTAAAAAGACAAGGACTGAAAGGTAATTATAGAAAAGTATAAGGGTGTTTATGTAAGAAGACAGGACCTAAACAGAATTAGCATAAAGGTTAGGGGCTAATCTGCAAATTGCACAGGGTCTAGGATTTTCTGGATTTTCTGGATTTATTTTTGTAAAGGATATTCTATTTCTTGCGCAGTGCTGACGCAATAAAGAGTAAAGGATTTATTTCTGAAAGGGAAAAGCTGGTGGACCGGGTCTACAGGTGTGTGGACCGAGTCCACGGGAGGTCCACACACGTCTACGGTGGACCGGCGGCGTCGGCGTGACGGCGCCGTCGCCGGAGCTTCGCCGGAGCAGCCGTTCCGGCGCTCCGGTGGGCCAAATCGAGCGGGATTTGAACCGGGAGAGAGAGAAGAGGATGGGTAGCTCACCGCATGGACTTGTTGACGACGCACGGTGGCGGAAACACGTCGGCGACGGCGGGGCGCGGAGCCGACGGCGGCGTCCGATGAAGGAGGGTCTCCGGTGACGGAGCTTCGCGAGGGAGAGGTGCGGGAGTCGCGGTGCGTGGACGTGGACCTCGGCGGCAAGGCGTCGTCGAGGGAGGAGGCAGGGACGCGCGGCGACGGGCGCCCGCGCGTCTGCGGCCAAAACTCGGTCGCCGAGTTTGCCGGGAAGGTGGAGGGTGGCGTGGATCTGCGCGTTGGACAGAGAAGAGGGAGGAAGGGGCTCGCTGGCGGTGAATTTGGCGGCGGCCGGCGGTGACGAGGAAGAGGGGAAGAGGGAAATTGAGGCGGCCCGGTGGTTGAGGAGGGGAGCTGTGAGCTGGGGAGTGAGAGGAGCTCGGCGTGCGTCCGTTTTATAGGCGAGGCGAGGGAGAGAGGGCCGGGAGCAGGCGCGGCTCCGGTCAAGGTCGTCGGTCTCCGGTCGCCGGGTGGTTGGCGACAGGACGCGTTGCAGGGGGACGGCCATGCCGGTGACGAGAGCGGAGGTGTGGCCACAGGGGAGTGGAGATGACAGGACGGCGGAGCTCCACGTGAACGACGCGACGAAACGGCCAGCTTCACGTGGCGGCGGCATGGGCGCCTCTGGCGCTGGCAGGAGGAAGGAGAAGGGGAGGTGGGCCGGCTGGGCCGAGATGGTGGGCTGGATGAAGGGGGCGCGGCCCACAGGCGGGTTTGAGAGAAAAAGAGAGAGAGAAGAGAGGCGGGCTGGGCCGGAGAGAAAGGGGAGAAGGGAATTCGACCCGAGAAAGATTAGGAATTGGAAATAGAATAAACTTTTTAAGACTTTCGAATTTGAATGAAATTCAAATTCGAACAAAACTAAAACCGAGCAAACTCTCAAAATAAAAACAAGGAAATTCATAAATGCACATGGTGAAGTTTGTGCAAGTTTTCAAAAGTCAAGTTTTTAAATTCGAAGTGAATTTGCTAGGTTGGCACATGTTTATTTTATTTATTGTAAAATTCAAAAAGGGGTCACAATTTTAGTGGACTTTAAATGGGACCAAACACTTGAGCATTAGTTTTAATATTTATAAATTCTCAGATCCAAACTAGGTTGAATCATTTTAGTGAATTTTATTTTGAAAATTCGTGGCAAGGTAAGAGTTGGACAAAAAATTTAAATTTGCACTGATTTTCATTCCTTTTTATTTTGCTTCGAAATTAGGGGTGTTACAGGTTACTCCACATGTGATGGGAAAAAACATCATGCGCGTGTTTGTGGAGCTCGTTGTCGAGTACTGGTGGACACAAGCACCTCAGATTGTGGTCTTCATCCCCGGCCGCGGTTACAATCTTTAGGTTCAGGAAAGCTGCAATATCAATGCAATGTAATGGTGAATGTATGAAAAAATAAAAGTGAAGCCGACAGAGAGCCCAAGTAATCAGGAGGAAGATGAGGCGCAGGGAATCGACGGGTTCGGTCAGCACCTTGTTTACGTCCCCATGTATGATGGGGCACCCTCTGGGCATCAATGGGCGTGGTGAGTGGTTTTTGTTGATATGTCCAATTATCAAGGGACACATGCACCAGAATAACTTCAGCCTCAGTTTTCTCCTACATCTCACTTATCTGATAATCTTCTTTCACTCGAAATATGTGTTTATGTGCAGCAGAACTCTGTTATCTGAAAAAGAACAGTGCCTCATATATATGGAGTTGTTTATGGGGTGGCAGCGCGATGGTGTGCCTCCTCCCTGCTTCAATAATGTGGTCGGCGTTGATGTGCTAGGTTTGTGTTGAATCACGTCTCGTAGCTTGTCTATTCCGAAGAAAGGTGGAACAAAAAGATGAGGGTCATGCTTTTTATTTTGTCCCCGTGCATCAATTATACATGTTTTCTTGATTCAGTTGGGTAGTCTGGAAATATCACTGACCACGCCTACAATATTATCATGAAATGACTATGACACAACAACCTTATATCATGCCATTTGCAAATCCAAGGGATACTGGTTAGTAAAGCTCATGGCTGAGCTCTAGTAACACAGAAAGTAAAGGATTTACAGTGAGAGTAACCTACAGGTAAATTGCTGTACTGTACTATGAACGTTCAGAGAGAGTAACAGAACACAGAGGCTGCTGCTGTTACTTCCCTATCTGTCCTGCAGGGGCAGGTGCTCCTATTTGGCAGATAATAATGCTCTCGTTTCACGTAGGTGCTCCAGTATCGGCGCCAATGTCGGATCACTCTTCATCTCTTCCTCTATCTTCTTCCGCTGTTGCTGATCTTCAGCAGCTCTGGCTAAACGCGTACACCAAACAATCTCGTGCCTGTTGTACAGCAGAAACTTGACGAGATCAAACCTGCCGTAGTCGAACAGCACGACAAGCCGGTTCTCGACATCCCTGTCGTCATCGCCCTCAGCAGCAAGCGTCTTCAGGATCTCCTCGGAGAGATTGTTGCAATGCTGAGGATCCTCAGTGCAGTTCGGTGCGTGCCAAATCTTCCTTTGAAGCCAGTACGCGTCGATGTCCCGAACGTGCTGGTTGCTGGAGTAGCTGCGCGTGTCGCCGTGTCCTTTCGCCTGGTGAAAATCGTCGTCGTCGTCGTCAGAGTCTGCGGCGAACTCGACAGCGACAAACTGATCAGCACCCAAGTAATGATCATCTGCTGCATGCACCTGATCGTCATCAAAATCCGTGATGCGCTGCGCGATGGAAACGAGGTGCTCTAACACCTGATCGGAGACATGCATGGTTTAGGAGCTTCTCGATCTCTTTTTTCTTCCCGACAGGATCTTCGTTGGTGAAGTGGTGATCGTTGAGGATGCAGAGTATCTCGTCCGCGGCGCCGGCGAGCACGTCGGGCGGTTGGTGGCCGAGCTGCTGGTTGATGACGTCGAGCAGGGCGTCGTAGGCCGCGCGGGTCTCCTGGGTTCGGGGCTCGTAGAGGGCGCCGTCGTTGACGTTGATTGACCGGCGGCGGCGCTTGGCGTCGTTGCGGCGGGATGATACTACAGCGCGGTCGCAGAAGGTCCTGGGGTGGTTCGTGCCCCACAGCGTGTCGAGGCCGCCGTGCTTCGCCATCTCCGACCAAGTGTGGAAGTCGGCGATGATGAATCACCAAAACAAACCAAATCGGCAGACACAAGAGTTGAGTTGTCGATGATGATCTATAATCCCACGGAGGATATACACCAGGAGGCAACTTGTCGGTGAGGGAGGAAGATCGAACTGGAATCGAATTGAAAGATTCCTAGGAGGGGGCCCAACCGATCAAAGAGCGAATAAGCTGCAATTCGGAGAAACAGCTTGGGTGGGCCTCTCTTGGGTTGGGCCAGCACGCCCCACTGTCCAGCCTGAATGAACAGAATAAAGCCCAATCCAAAGGGAAGGCGGTGGTGTCGCCTGTTCTTCAGCTTCATTCAGTTGGCAGTACCTTTGCGTTCCTCCAAAAAAAAAAAAAAAAAAAAAAAGTTGGCAGTACCTTTGCGGTGGTGGTTGCTAGCTGGCGGCGGTGAGACTTGTTGTTCATTGAGCTAGGCTAGGCGATGTCAAATTAAAAAGCCGACTGAATTGAATGTGTCGGCTTCCACAAGGAAGAACAGAGCAAGTGTTTGCAAAGTAGTACCAAAATGAAGTGTAGGCAGGTGTGTGGTGTGGAGCAGAGCAGACACGACTTGGCTAGCATCAAATTAACAGCGGGTAAACATTGACAGGCCTGTACTAGGTTAAATTGCGAGGTCAATTAATAAGTTGGCTTGGGCACTCCCGCCGGTTAGAACTGCACTGCACTCTCGGTTGAGTTGTCACAATGCAGCAGAGGCGCGATAGCTGTTGCCAGCTGGGCAACGCGGCGACTTCATTGCACACACGTTCGTTCTAGTCTTTCCTTCCCTTCACACGCGGAATTGGAAACCAAGAAGAAAGTCTCCTCCCAGTCCCAGCTTGCTTCACACGTCTATCTCAACTTCTGCTTCATCACTACCAACTGCTCCAATTGGAGCCTGAATTCTTTTGCAGGGAAGCAGATTGACGATCTTTCTAGCAGAGTAGCATGCAGGGCACCTCAACGCGTCGAGACGATTATACAATGACACGCGACATTCTCACGCACCATTGACTTGGCCTCCAAGCTTCTTCTGTTTTCTCCCGACGACCTCATTTGCCGGCCTATATACCTCCAAGCTCGTCTCTCTTGCCATCGTATTTGACACATTTCAAACACAGACCATTCCTGACGCCTTCCTCCCTCGGTCCTTGGCAACTCGCTCATCAAATCAATGGCCTGCTGCGGATATCTGCAACAGCGTCTCCGGCCGTCCATCATCCTGCTGCTGCTACTGCTACTCGTCGCCGTCTTCACGCAACCTTCCAGCTCCAGGCCGATGCCGCCCCTGAACCACAATGATGCCGGTGGTGTCGCCGCCAACATCATAGCCACCGAAATGGCGAGGGATGAGTTCGCCGCCGCCGGCAAGCTGTGGCTCCTCAACATGAAGCCCCGAGGAAAGCCACCGCCGTCAGCGCCCAGCAAGCGCACCAACGCCATCAACACCTAGTACTTAGCTTCCTTCGAAGCTGCTCTCTCTTCTGCTGCACTCACGGGGCTGCTAGCAGAGAACAGCATCTCTTTTTGCTCTTTTCTTCTTCTTTTTATCTCTAGCCAAGCCAATCCTGTGCTTAACAAGGCACACGTTGTTTTGTTCCTTCATTCTATCCCTGTTTTGCCAGATAGAATTAGAATGTATGTACATATGTAGCTCGATCATACACGATAGTTCACTCTGTTTTGCACAGATAGGTTCTTAGTTTCCACTCTGTTTTTGTACTGAATTCAGCAGTATCAGTTTGTGTACATGATTCTTCTTCTCCATATATATTGTTCAGTTATTATCTGCTCTCCTCAATACCGTAGCATTTTATTTGCGACACCGACTTCACACACACATTAAAAAAAAGTTATAGACAACCGTGGAGATCTCAAGATGTTCTTGGATCACGCGGAAGAGATTTTGACCGTTGACCTGTCGCGGCGGTGCAAGTAGGTGTGTCCACGCGGAAGAGATTTTGACCGTTGACCTTGTCCTGCTTTCCATTCCACCACCCGGAAAACATGCTGCCAGCGACTTGTTGGGCTGCAGATGGGCCATATCTGTTCTCCTGGGCTCAACCTGGTGGTTTTGGTCCGTGTTTGGATTTGAGCCATGACTATAGCCATGCCACCGTCGGTCCGGAGTATCGGCGGTGGTGCGCCTCAAAAAAAAAAACATAAATAGGTGGTGAGTTGAGTTCAGTTTGGGCACCCCCATCGGTGCAAGAGCTGCATTCTCGGACGTTATTGACAGCTGGTTGACGCGGCAAGAGCGACTTCATCTTCATTGCATCCTGCTTCTTTCCATCCCACGCGGAAACGAAGAAAAATGTCTCCGATCCTTTACTTACCAATTGCTCCAAATCCAATTGGATTCTCGTTTCATGGATCCAAGCATGATGGATGATCTATCGCGCTCACGCAGCAGACGATTATACAACGACCCACGACATCTCACGCACTATACTTTCGGCCCATTTGACTTGGCCTCCAAGCTTTGTTTTCTCCCGACGACGACCTCATTTGCCTATATAATTCCAAGTTTCTCTCTTTTCCCATCGCGTTTGGTTTGACACATTTCTAACATCGATCGCCATTTCCGATCCACACACACCATTCCTGACCCATTTGCTCTTCAGCTCCTGCTCACCAATTCAATGGCTTGCTGCGGGTCTCTGTTAAGATTCAGAAGCCAGCGCCTCCGCCCGTCCCTCGTCCTGCTGCTACTGCTCCTCTTCGTCGTCTTCGTCGCGCAGCCTTCAAGCTCCAGGCCTCTGCCGCCTCTCAAACATAATAATGCCGGCGGTGTCGCCGCCAACATCATAGCCACCGAAGCGGTGATGGAGGAGCTCGCCGGCAAGCGGCTGTGGCTCCTCAACATGAAGCCACGAGGAAGGGCACCGCCGTCCGCCCCCAGCAAGCGCACCAATTGATGCATGCCACAAACGCAGCTTCCACCTGCTCTCCTCAGGTCAAGGAGCGACCTTCTCAAACAGAGACACAAATCTCTTCTTTTCTCTTTTTGCCTCTCTTGTGCTCGACATGGCACACAACATTGTTTTGTTCTTTCATTGTATCTTTTTTGTTTTTCCAGATAGAATGTATGTGCATAAATAGTTCATACACGATGGCTCTACCTAAGTCACACTATAAGTGCAGCGCAGGCAGGCTCTTATACGTTTCTCTCTGTTTCGTACAGTTGTATCAAGGAGTGTAATAGTACTGTATTGCTTGACGAGCTTGCAGAGCATTTTCGCTGTTGTGACTATTCTTTTTCTTCTCTACTATGAGTTGTGTTATTACTGCGCACGATAGGTAACATTCGACCAATACCGTAAGTTTGACTTCACAGGAACTAGATGATCAGCACGCAGAGCATGGTGATCTCAAGGTGTTCTTGGATCAAGCGAAAGAGGAGTGGATCAGCAGACCCATAGCATGAGTCATTCACGGATGCAACGCCACAGTGAAACAAGGTTCCTATCCTTCATGCAAACTTGCATGCATATCAAAGTACTTGCATGCGACCAACGTGGTGGATCGTTGGAGCAGTTTTTATGTTTCACCACTCATCTTGATTGTCATGACAGAACTGAACTGCACATATGGATCATAAGTTATGCACGCATAGCCCTCACGTTATCAAACCCACGATGTTATTGGACAAACGACCAAGCAATATATAAGGCACATCAGTCAGCGTGGAGATGCACTAGACAAACAGCTTTGAGCTCTGAGTTATATATATGGTGCCACTGTATGTGTATGTTTCAAAAAAAAATATGATGAAGAGCTAGCTAGTGAGATGTTAGTGGAAGCTGAAACATTAGTACTACCACGTGTCGGAGCCGAGTTGGACCGGCGGCGGTGCCGACGCCGCCGGGTTTGGCGGCGCACCGCCGAAGCACTAAGGTATCACCTGCGGCGGCAGCACAAGGCCGCAGGCGAGCGACAGGAACAGAGCACGCATCGGCTTGGTCAACAGGTTGTTGACATCTCCACGTAGCAGCGGGCACAGGCACCTCATTATGGTGTCCATGCCCTCGCCAAGGTGCTCGCCGGAGCCGAGGCCGGAGCACGGGCGAGCGTCTCCGGCGTACTGTTGGAGCTAGTGAGAAATGCCCCGCGGGGCATTATCGATCGCCACGCCACCATGGGTCACCGACACGGGCCGGCTTGTTGACGCTGCTGCTTGGACAGCTGCACGGAATCCCCGCCCTTCACAAGCACAATAATGTTTATGCAAAAGTGATCCCTAAGAAGAGAAGAAAATTAGGCCCTGGTAAATTTCCTGCTGGCAGGATTGAAAACCAAACGTATCTGATCAGAAAGTTACCACTGTAAAATTATTACCTTGCCTGCAGACTTGACATCAGTTAGGTTACTAATAATGTATTATCAAATGATCAACCTCTCGGGTAAACTGAAACATGGGAACAGGATGCATGGAAGCTTTTAAAACTTCTGGGATTTCTCAAATTTACATACAGCAATTAAGAACTTTGCAGGTCCATATTTAGAGCTTATACGACCGGTAACAAGGACAACTGCGAACAGTAGTAAAGTTGCAGTAATAGGACTCATTTCATTCAACTGTGAGAGAAATGTATCACTAACTGAAATGCATTCTATTTAGAGGGGTAACAACATCCATCGACTCAGATTGAGCGTTCTCATGACATAAATCTGACCAAATACTCTTTGCATTATTGTAAGCTATGTTAAACCCACCGGGTGGACGAACTACTCTCGCAGATGAATCTGCTCAATTTAGTCTTCTGCTGTGATCTCCTTTCTCCTTCCTGCCTGTGTGTGGAATTTTTTATGTACTCCAGTAACTTCTAATTTAGTCTTCTGCTGTGATATCCTTTCTAGCGTTCTTAACTTATTTTTTTGAAAAAAGATGTACTATATATGTGCATGGGCAATGTATCACAATAGTCTTTTCCTTGTTTTTGTCTACGAATTATTTTGTGATTTTCCCACTGACGATTTAACGAAAGTGCTGATGGCATGAATGCCAGTGGTGCTTATAGCATGAGTCACATGCAACGCGGTTCCTATGCGTATGTAATACATGAGCCCAACTACTTTGTAGTAGCAAACTTGCATGAATATCTGCACGGTACAAAAGGTCATTTTTCTTTCAACCCAGATGCATATGATGCGCATGTATGCACAAGGTATATATTGTTGGAGCGGTTTCTGTTTCACCACCGGTACGTACAAGGCATAATCCTCATGTGACTAAACCCTTGGTTGTGCTTACAGGTTATCAGACAATGACCCCGGCAATATATATCGGCGTATGGATCTTCTGAAATACATATATAGTTGAAAACGACGATGCACAAGGCCTCTGTTGATAAACAACTAAATTTGAGCTCGATCAGAGTTATGGTGCCATTATATATGTATGGATCCTTGAAATTAAACTACACGTAGAGTATGCGATCGATATTAGTGGAAACTGAAACTACCCACCTCACCTCACGCTGCAATTGATAAATGTGCTAGCGAAGAAGTGACAGAGAGAGGAGGTGCCATCACCGGGGCGAGGAAAAGAGGAATACTCACTGAAGCATACGTACAGGGCCTGCGGCGGCAGCACCACGCCGCAGGCCAGCGTCAGAAACATCAGGCGCATCGGATCGATCCGCTTCGCCACGCCGCTGATCGATGAACACAGACAAGAGGGTATTTTTTTCTCCTTGGGCGCCGGCCCTGGTGCTGTTGAGGAGGCACGAACGATATGGCCATGCAACAGTCGCTTTGGTTGCTTTGGTTGAATTGAACTCTGTGTCATGTATGCCTGCTGGTGTACGCTGCAACAATGCTTTCCATTCTGAATCATCCATCACCAGAAATTAAGATGATGGACTGGACTGGAGGACACTGCAGTTCAACTACACCATCCCATCTTGCGCTTCTTGTCAAAACAATTGCAAGATGTCTTTCCCCAGAGGCAAATTAAACAAAGGTAGCAGAGCACTAAGAATGTTGTGGCCATAGTCTTTCAGATGGATTCAACAACTGATTACAGGCAATGGAGGAGTGGTGAGCTCAAGCGATGGCCTTCGAGGCTTTGTTGCAGATTCACAAATATCAGCATCTTTAATGTGCCTTTACTTTTTGGTCCGTTTTGAGGATGGTTTTGGCACTCATGTTCTTCTCACGTCATTTTCGGAGATGTGGGTGGAAGGACTTTTTGAGTTTAAGATCCTTTCAGTTTGTTTTTGATGACTTTGGAGGCCAAAATAACTTCAAGCATTCAGTGCTACATGTGTTTAGGGATTGGAAGTTGGGAGTAGAATTGTTCTTTTTTAATGCTTGTAATAAGAAAAATGCTACATGCATTATTCGATGCAGAGGTTGGAATTAATATATTCCTGTTTCTCAAAAAAAAAGTTATATATAGGCTACCTAGTTAAACAACTTTTTTTTACTTTTTCTTCTACGTTTTTTTTTGGTATGTATAGTTGCATGGAGTATCTAGACTACTAGCAGCACTACAGTAATTTACACTCTTGAAAAATATAATACACACGCACTTCTGTGCCCGTCCGACGACGCGACAACGTCACATGCACGCTTGCACAGTGATCCTCGATCCGGTCACCAGAAACTCGGGTTTGCTCCTCAAAGGATGTAGTACCGGTCCTTGTCGTCTCTGCTGCTTCTACGGCGATGGTCATCGGCGCGGCCACGCCCACGCGTCGACGAAGAGGAGGAGGAGCCGTAGCCAGGCGGCGCGCGGAAGCCGATGTTCTCGACGGCGCCGACGGTGTTGAAGAAGAGGCGGCGGTTGAGCTCCTCGACCAACGTCCGGTGCAGCAGCTGGCTCCGCATGTCCACCATCGACCGGTTCCGGCTCAGCCTCCCGCGCCGCTCGTCCTCGCCGTCGCGCCGCCGCGGACGCCCGGCGTGCGGCGACATGCTGCACTGCCGCTGCAGCTGCTGCGCGAGCGACTGCTTGTTGTTGGACCGCAATTGGGCCGCCGTATCTGCTGGACTTCTGCTGCTTTCTCCTGGGCCGAACCTGGTGTTCTTGGCCTGGCCCGTCTTGGAGGAGCTGCTGCTAGGCCCTTGGGCTTCTTCTCCTTCTTCGTGTCCTGAGGTGTCATAATGCAGAGCAGAGTACTTACCAGAGTGCATCGAGCTCATGTCATCGTCGTCGCTTAAAGAGTAGTAGCAGTGATCTACATACAGCAAACAAATTGTACCCCAAAATGCACAAGTATCAAGATCTGGATGCGGTTCAGTTCTGGAGGAAATAAAAAAGAAACATCTGACGACACGACAAGGCCACACTAGAAACAGAAGCGGTGTATGTGTTACGTGTGCCTAGCAGCCTAGGGTGTCAAACGTTTCCAACACGATGACTGCGGCAGTGGCACGAACAGCGGCGGCCGAAGTAGTCAACACTATCAGCAGCAGGTCCAAGCTATCGGTGATGCTTCGTCGCCATTCATTAATTTGTTCTACGTACCGCAGCCGCACAGGGACAAAGGTGGTTCAGGCGGCAAAGATGCCCTGTGATCTATACGGCTGACATATTAGTACGTACCTACCAAGGAAAACAGCAAACTTTGGTGGTACTGTACTGTGATGTGCGCATTTTCATTTGTGCATAGTTTGTTCATGATGGAAATTAACGATGATGCACGATGATGGATGCATACAGGAAAGCAATCAAGAGCGTGTTGTTTACCTTTGGACCAGCCACCCCCATGTTGGCCAGATGAGAAGCCACCGGAAGACCAGGGCCCCACCCAGCAGAGAGACGATCCCTGGGACGAAGTGGGAGAAGAGGAGAGGTAGTAGAAGGGAGGAGGAATCTGCTCCTCATTTCCGTCGTCATCGTCATTGGCGTACGTGTACTCGTGCTGCTGATCTCTGCAGGGCAGCAGCCTGTCGATCTCCTGCTCGATCATGGCGGCGATCTCCGAGGCGTCCCAGTCGGTGATGTCCAGCTCCTTCACCATCTCCCTCGCCACCTCCATTGCCGTGTCGCTCGCCAGGTCGAACGGGAAGTAAATGTTCCGGGCATGCCCTGTCTCGGCGTCAGCGATCTGCACTTTGAGGAAGACGGTGTCCTCCTCGGCGTTGAGCTTCCCGGTGATGGTCATGCTGTCATTCCTTGCCGCCGCCTCCTCCGAATCATGCTTGACCGACGATGGCAACGACGATGTTTCGGTTGTGTCACTGGCAGTACTGTAGGTAAATGGAACAGCTGGCTGCAGGGGCATGGCACGTGGCGAATTGGTGGAATGATGGTCGTCGTCGAGGAGGAACGGGTCGAGCAGCAGCTCCGCCGCGGACGGCCGCTTGGACGCAACAACAAGGCACCGTCCGATGAAGCGCCGTGCGTCGTCGTCCTTGAGGCGGTAGAAGGCGTCGGGGAGCTTGCCGGCGGTGACCTTCTTGTAGATCTGGGCGGGGTTGGAGCACTCGGCGTAGGGGAACTCGAGCGTGAGCATCTCCAGCATGCACATGCCGAACGAGTACACGTCCACCAGCGCGTCGTACTCCTCGTCGTACATCTCGGGCGCCATGAACTCCGGCGTGCCGACGACGCTGCGCGCCGACTGCCCCGCCTCCCGCAGAACGGCGGCGAGGCCGAGGTCGCCGATCTTGACCTGGCCGCGGTGGCCGTGGACGAAGATGTTGTCGCACTTGAGGTCGCGGTGGATGACGGGCGGGTCGTGGGCGTGGAGGTAGGCGAGGCCGCCGAGGATCTGGCGGGCCCACGAGCGGACGGCGCGAAGGCCCACGCGCGGGTACCGGAGGCGGTAGGAGCGCAGCGTGCCGGAGGAGAAGAGCTCCGTGATGAAGTTGAAGCTCCTGCGATGGACGTCCACCCAGGAGGCGTGGAAGGCGATGATGGCGTCGTGGCGGAGCGTGCTGAGCAGCTGCACCTCCGAGTACATGCGCTGCAGCGCGTCCGGCGTACGGAGCACGTCGCTCAGGCTCGCCTGGTTCCACGCCACCTCCACGCCGCGCTCCTCGTCAAAGCCGCGGTACACCGACTTCATCGCGCCTTTCCCAAGCAGCTCGTCAAACTGCGTGCATGCCGGCCAACACACACACAAAAATATACTTTAGGTAATTAGCAAGCAATTTAATTATGATCGTATACTTAAGCTTTTGAGCTCATAGTTGATTATTTATTTTTGTGACAGTAACTTCCTGAAAGGGAAAAATAAGGAATTTCTTTTGAAACTGAATGACATTGAAAATGACATTTGTTTCAACTGAGTGTCATTTTTTTTTCTTTGTGTTTTAAACGATGCAATTATGCCCCTGTTGAAGCTCCTGAAAGGATGACCAAATATAAGTGACTGCTACGACTTGATCCCACTAGAAAAGAAAAAAGATGAACCACCTAATCTTTGGATAAGACATGGCATATCCTCTTGAAGCTTTCAAAGCATCTTTATTATTGGCAAATGGAAAAGAAAAACCTCACCAGCAGTATCCAAACACTTCAAATACCAATCAAACACCTCCTCTGACTTTTTCGATGACCCTTCTCTGATTTGAATGGAACCACAATCAGACTCATCACCATTCTAGCATTAATGACCCACCGGTTGACCAAACTAAGTGTATTCTACTAATATGGTATTCGCTCTTGTCAATTTGTTTACTGTTGTTCGTAGATGCCATCTGTAAAAACCACCTGACCAACAGCTTAATTAAGTACTGGTTCCATATCCAGAACTAAACATGTTTTAATAGGTCTTGCATATCTTGATGATTCAACCTTTCATGTCACAAAAGTTGTCTTAATTAAGCATCTTGCAAGCTCAACTCAGATTTTGGAGAAATTACAGATAGGATCTTGCATACTCCCTCAGATCGATCCCAACTGTATTTGAGTCCATATTTTTTCCTGTCCTAAGTAAATTATTTTCAACGTTGGATGCACATCAATTGCTAAAAATGATATAGACTGACAACCTAAGTTATTTTTTATATATTACATATTAACCATGAATAATACTTTCATAATGTATAAATTATTTGAGACAAATTTTATTTACAAACAGATTTATATTTGGAATATGAATGAATACATAAATATACAGAAAAAACTCGCACAGCAGATACAAAAACAACATATAGTTTATTTTTTCGGTGAAGGAGAAAAGGTTGGTCTAGCTGATGTGTGTATATCAAGGAAAAAAGGATCTGGAGAGTGGAGTGCAGCCCCTAGTCAGGAAAGCCAAAATCACATGGAAAGAAAAAGGGAAAAGGCACAATAATTGTATCCCAGCTTAGAGGCAGTTCCGATGTGCACATCATGATGGAATCCATCCTTAAAAAAACTTAGTATATGAACCTATAAGCTTAATTAAATTCTTTCAGCATGTGGTGTGAAGTAGCAGCAGCGAGCACTATTAAGCAAGGACGGTAGCCGTTATGGCCATTTCATAAAAAAATAGTCATCGAGCAAGCATGCATGATTAGAACAGCGAAACTATGGTGCTCATCATATCATATTGTTAATTGGTTTGAGTCAAAACTTTAATTGTTCATGCCCGACGAATCAAATTAAAGCAGATATGTGCTTCTCAAATTTCGGACACAAGAACATGCTTGAAAATCACATAGTAAGCAATTGAAAGAAGCATAAATTAAGAATGGGGATTTGTGGAGAAAAAACTTACCCGGCCATATCGACCGGTGGGGTCGGTCTCGACGTATCCGTTGCTGTTATCCCCCACCACCGCTGGCCTCTCCGGCCGCCGGCCGCCGCACCGCCGTGTCCCAGACATATATAGCTGAGCTTGCTAATTGCAGCAGACAGAGAGACAGGACTAGCTACTTGCTGCCGTGTATATATGGAGAGAGAGAGAAGCTGCTAGTCCCAGGAAGCCTGTGTTAGAGGCCGGGATTGGCGCAGCAGTCGACGCGGAAGAGGAGCCAGGTGAGCCTGCTGCTGCTGGAGGAGGAGTCAATGAGCGACCACGCCATGGACGCCCAGGAAGCGAACCTGATGAAGGCGCCGGAGCAGCAGGGCCGTGCACTCATCTGACGCTGACAAGTTATGCACCACGGATACTCAGCAGCACAAGCGACTGCTAGTATTTGTGGCAAGGACACGCACACCTGCCTGGGTTAGCGAGGAGATAATAACTGACAGATTTGGTGATTGAGTGATGGAACTGGATGCCTCCAAAGGACTGTGCAAAGTGGAATTCTATTCTCTTATCCGTCGATCACCTGGCTTAATTGCGCACTCACCAGTATCCCTTTTGATTGTGATCTGCGACAAGACGACACGGCTGATATACAGAGAATGAAAAATGGAGGAATAATTGATGGATAATTACTTGTGGAGAGAATATGTATGTACCGATTGGTGAAATGAAATCGACCTCTCCCTTGCTGTCACTAGCTTGTCACCTGGAAGCAGAGGACTATGTGTGGAAGAACTGAGACTGATGGCTTGGCTGCTAGACGCAGAGAGATTTTTGTTTCTTTCAGGTTGTTCGGCGGATCAGATCTTGGTCATTCATTCACTCGCAGACTGCAGTCACAAGGAGATGCAGAGGGGGGATGCACATGACACGCGGCTCATCTGAACTTGAAAAATCTGTGCCTCGAAGTCATTATCTGTGTGGTGGATTCCTCTGCAGCAATTTCAGCAGAGCTTGAGCTTATGCGATTTGGGTGACCCTGTGCGTGAAGTCTATTGCTTCCAGAAGGGAGGATGCAGATGCTTCACAGTTGAAATATGTAGAGGGCGATCGGAGGAAGTCGACGGAGCTCGGGGAGACTCTAACCAATCCAATAAATAAAGAGCAATATGTCCTATTCTACATAAATAAATAAATTATGCAACATGATTCTGGTTATAGTTGACTTTGCTTGTTCCTCAGTGAGGCTGCCATATTTGTCAGAGGAACTTTATTTTCGTCTGAGAAAAAGTACCAAAACTTCAACGTCTTTAAGTCTCATGCTTCAAATATATTCAATTCTTAATCAGACAGAATATAGATCCATGGAATTAATTGATGACTTCTAGACTGAAAATTGTGACATATTATTCAGGAACACAATTAGGTTCAAGATTCCTCATGAGTCCTTTTCATGTCCAACATGATCCCTTGTGGCCTTGTGGGGTAGCACCACCATCAGCGGTTCACACGCTTCTCCTATGATTGCGACAAAATTTCACTAGTTAATAGCAATCATCTTCCAGCGGGAGTGTATGTAAGGCTTATACGTAATCATCATCTACTAACAAAAAAGTCTAAGCCTGCACCTTGAGAGATGTCATGGCTCTAACAAAAGCTTCGTCGCCATAACTTCTGATTGCCACTGGAACACAGGCAAAATGGATTTGGGCGGCCCCAACATGACCAATAGATATGCCCGACAAAACATAGTTTGTCTCTCAATAATTCAGAGAGCTCCAATTAAACGACCGTATTTATTATCCACTAGCATAATGTTGTGATGGATTTTAGCGTAAAGTCAACTTTGCAATATAAGTAACTCTCTTATGCAATTGCTAAAAAATATGCCCCAATAACTGATGTAAGGATACACTGTTCATTTGGACTTTGTGAGCCAAGTGATCGTACACATACCGTGATCTTTCAAGAATTGGAGGCAAAAACTGGGGGGTTTCACTGTCTCTTCAAAGTGGAACAAGGATTTTGACTAGTTGTGCTGCCGAAATGGTAAATATAGGAAAGGCAGAAAAAATATAAAAAGTGGCAGCGGTATCAGTATTTTGTTCACCGGCCAAAATGGGACATCATTTTTCCCTTTGGCATGACAAAATTAGCTATCTTGACTAGACAGCGCCCTCTGTTTTTCTAAAGACTGACTGCAATAATTCAGGTACCAACTCTATTGCAGATGTAAAACGTCCATGCAAAAAGTATTATATTATATATAAATGTAAACACGTGTAATATACCATCTCAATATAGTTTTTTGTGAAAAAAAAAGTAGAGAGCGCCCTCTGTTTTCATATAAAATTGGAACTGTTTACAACCTACCATAAAAAAATTACAATCAGATTTACTTTTCAAGAGAGAAAAGTCAGAAAGGCTTATTCGCAACTTTAAGATTTTTCATCCATATCTTTTTTTAGGTAAATTTCATGCATCTATACTTTGCTAAAATGAGCTCAACTTTTTTTTTTTTGAGAAACACAAAATTAGCTCAACTTTTGCTTGGATCAAAGAAATATAGGCCTACAACAGCAGTCAGGCACGCACGCAAAGCCCCTGCCCTTCACGACGACGACGCTGCACGAGTCGTACACCTCGGCCGCCGTCCTCCGCATCCTTCGCCGCCTCCCTCGTCGGAGCGCCGCCGGCCACCAACTCCAGGCGCTGCTCACCAAGCTCGGCCTCCTTCACGACCCTGCCTTCTTCCCCGCTCTCCTTTCCCGCCTTCCAGCTGCCTGCACCTCGTCACTCTCCCTCCTCCTCGCCGCTCCTTCAGGCGTGCTCTCCCCGTCCCTCTTCTGCCCCGTCATCGCCGCATTCTCAACCTCTCCCGTACCGTCTTCCTGTCTAGTCCTCTTCAACCACGTCTCCTCCCTCTCCCTCCCCACCCCGCTTCCCACCTTTCCGGCCCTCCTCAAATCCTGCGCTTGCGCTTTCAAGCTCAGCTCTTGCGCCAGTGTCCCTGCTGCATTTGCTGCCAGGGGCGCCGAGCTGCATTGCCGCATCTTGAAGCTGGGATGCGTGCAAGATCGGTATGTGCAAAATGCGCTCGTGTCTATGTATGGCAAGTTTGGGCTTCTGGAGGACGCGAGGAGAGTGTTCGATGAAATGCCTGCAAAGAATGCCGTCTCTTGGAATGCGCTGATGAGTGCTCATGGTGCCGCTGGGGACTTGCAGGGCGCAGATCGTGTCTCTCAGGAGACGCCAACAAGGAACATATCGTGGTGGAACACTGAGATCGTGCGAAACGTGAGGCTTGGGAATATGGCTGAGGCAGCAAGGATTTTCAGGGAGATGCCTGAGAGGGACACGGTGTCTTGGAACTCCTTGATTGGTGGCTATGCAAAGCTTAGAATGTATAGCCGAGCATTGGATATTTTCCGGGAGATGCAGCACAACGGTATTGAACCAACAGAGTTGACGATTGTGTCGACTCTCGGGGCTTGTGCAGAGATGGGTGAGCTAGAGCCGGGGAGAGAGATCCACAATTACATTTTGAGCAAGGGCATTGCAGCTAATGGATATGTTGGAAATGCAACGTATGCCAAATGTGGGAAGTTGCAGCTTGCCCGACAAGTTTTTGACAGCATGTCGATCAGGGATGTTACATGCTGGAGTGCGATGATTGTTGGGTTGTCAGTCCATGGCTACTCGTGTGATGCACTCGACCTCTTTAATTCGATGAATGAGCCTGATCATGTCACATTTGTTGGTGTTTTGACTGCCTGCAGCCACGGTGGCCTAGTGGATGAGGGGAGAGCGTACTTCAATAGCATGATTGAAGACTACAAAATTTTGCCCAATGCGAAGCACTACGGCTGTATGATAGATATGTTATCCCGCTGTGGGAAAGTCCATGAAGCTTATCAAATGATCAAGGACATGCCTGTAAAGGCGAATTCTGTGCTATGGAAGATGGTTATGGCTGCATGCAGAGTGCATGGGCACTTTGACCTTGCTAATAAAGCTTATCACGAACTGCGTCAATTATTGCCAATGGATAATGGAGATGTTATCACAGTATCAAATGTTTTTGCCGAAGCAGAGCGATGGGATGATGTTGAACATCTGAGAGCGAAGGTTATAAGTTGCAGTGTTTCAAAGCATGCTGCACAGAGTGAAGTTCATGTACGATAGCCAGGCACTATATGTGTCCCAAACTGCATGGAACAATTATCAGATTCAAATGCAGGAGCTATGACCTGTCTTAGGTTTTAATTGCAGGAACATTATAGCTACATTTGCCTCATAGATGGTAATTTATTCTTTCTTATTAATTTCGTTGCAGATTCAGATAGTTGATAAGCCTTGTATGTTCTACTAAGGGCAAGTTCCTTTTGCTTTGTAGGCTATTTCTGCTTCTCTCCTTGGAAAGTCGAAGTGTATATTTTTCTGTGGCGGTACAGCAAAAGTGATAGTGGTTCTGTTGGTCCATGATAGAAGTTTCTATTCCGAGTAATTCTCTAAACTCCAAAACCTTGATTGGTCTCAGTGTTGCTTTATTGGACACCATGTTGTATAAGACTTCCTGTTTGGGGTCATAACTGATTGTCCTAATCTTGCATTATATTAACTCCAATGCTTTAGTCTTTGTACTGAAATGAATCAAGCAAATTCTAAAATAGCTGATTCTTTTCTTTAGTTTATAGATAAAATCTGTCCATATCTAAAAAACTATCGAGAATTGGGCAAGTGAAAAGTCAATTTGACCCCCACTGAAAAGTCCTTACCAGTAAAAACCTTGTAACTGTTAATTTGTTCAGCTAAAACGCTTTTTTTCTTGGAACCAGTTCAGCTAAAAATATTTAACACAAAATTGTGCTTCTACCATGGTATACAATATTTTTCATGATATTCAGTTGCAATGCCCAGATTCAGGTTGGGGTAGGCTTTGATGCACATGCCTTCCTTTACTTTAGTAGATAGACAGATACTGGATTGCGAGACAATATATTGATTTTCAGTTTTGTTGTGATCCTTATTAGGTGGCTATGACCCGTCTTGGGTTTTAATCACAAGAATATTATACCTGACGACCCCACAGTGGCACAATCCACTCTAGGACTACACTACTTATAAACACATGCAACGCTAAAAATACCCCATCTGAATGACTGAAGGTGCGCTGAAGCATGGACCTCCTGGTGGGTTCTGAACTTCTGATTATCAGTTCTCATGTCCAACAGGGAGAAAAGTGTTAGGAGCCTCCGCTCGTGCTGAAGGCCCTGTTTAGCACTTTATTGCGCCCAAGCCCCTCCGCTTGGAAGTGTGTATGTTTACCTGTATGTTGAAATTTTCTGAGGTGTCATTGATAGGGAACTTTGTGTGCTAAATGACATGTTTAATTGATGAGGTGAACACAGCCTTTGCTTATTTTCGTGTCATCTTTTAATCCAATTGGTTCATTTGTTGCTCAAGACTTTTCTAGCCATCAATTGTAGATTCTACCTTTCCAAATAACTCGACCATTTCATTGCTGATATGCGTAGGTTTAGAAAAGTGGAAAACATGGGCGAGCTTTCCGGCATGCTGAAACAAACAAGACCATCGGTTTTCTCATTGTGTACTATATTCTTAAATTGGTGCTAGTTCTACCTGAAGCAAGAGCTAGTGTTGACTATTGAGAGGGTATTTTCTTCAATGAATTTTGTGGCGGAATAAGCTACAGAATAGAATGGGAGATCAGGTGTCGAATGATTGCCTCAAGCTGGAGTTTTCAATAAAGTGAAGGATGAAAGGAGCGCAGAGTTGAACTGTATTGATATTTGCAGCATGGATAATATGTAATATCGCAGTAGTACGGAATTTGCTACTATGAACCATTACTTTTCCATTGACTTTTGCATCTCAGCGTGCAATTTGGCATACTCGGGCGAGAAAATTTTGTCCGCCAACGGTTCATTGACGGGGGTACACGAGGCGTCCAAGCGCTCAGAAGTCAGAAGCATGCATGCCCTCCCTCAAATCTGAAGACAGGACGCCATTATTCTTTGAACTTTGAAGACGTGTAGTCGTAGTTTCTTCATAGGGTCGACGTACTCTTGCAAGTACGTTGGATCAAAGAGTAAACAAACTATTCACCAAAAAAAAAAAAGAAAAAAAAAGGTACACAAACGAGGGATATATGCAAAATATTCCCACTGGTACCAACGGTCCAGAATTCCATTTCTTTGCAATACGAAAAGACATTAAAAGCCCTCCGGCGTCACTATATAAACCGACAGCTAATCAAGGCACATTGCTGCCTGAAATACGTTCGAAGCTGATCGATCTGATAGAAGCCATGGCTCGCCCTGCTCATCAGCTCGCGGTGGCCGCAGTCGTCCTTGTGGCGCTCCTGCTGGCGGCGGCGCCGGCGGTGAACGCCGTGATGACGTGCGGGCAGGTGGCGCTCACGCTAGCCCCCTGCGCCAGGTACCTCAACGTCCCGAAACGCATCACCTTGCCATCTGGAATCTCATCGTCGGCAGCCGCCAAACCTCCACAGCTGACCGCCAGAACATCTGCAAGTGCATAAGCCAGCAGAGCCTTGGCCTTGACGGCCACAAGCTGAGCCTCATGGCCAGCCTCGCCGGAAGATGCCGCATCAACATCCCATACCACCCCATCAACTACTTCAGCACCGACTGCTCCAAGTAATTTCTGCAACTGCATAAATGCTTGTTCTGTTTCTAGCTTGCATGTATGCGCATCTTTGATCAGCAGCAGCGTTACAATTAATCTTTGGATCTTCCTACCGATTTATTCATGAGTCGCCGGCCATGCATGCAACGCAGTCTATTCCGAGTTAATTATCGTCTTTACTTGCCATCAATTTTCCAGAGCACTTGTACCGCTACTGCAGAGGGTTTACTCAAAGTCAAATAAAGACCCAGACAATCCAAGACATTTTGTACACCATGTTTTTTTTTTCCCTCTCCGAATCGTACACCATATATTGTTGGCACACGTCTTTGACATCCACATTCTGGCACATTCATTCGTTCAAACAAAATTGACATCCACCATCGCATGCATCTTATACCTGTGAAATGGGAAAAACTCCATTTTGATCCGAACTACTGAAGGACTATTATGTGTGAAAACCATGTATCTGTTAATGTGTTCGCCTAACACCCCCCCCCCCCCCCCCCCCCCCCCCCCTTTTTTTTTTTGTTCTTAGAACCAGTTCAGCTAAAAATATCTGAGACCATTTTTTGTTTATACTTTAGTGTTATACAAAAATTTCTTGGTATTCAGATGCACATGTACCTTTCTTCCTTCACTATGTTTTGGGGGAGGCTTTCGCTGCAACCTCTTATACTATATTCTTCTTCTTAATGAAATGACATGCAATCGCAAAAATAAATAAAATGAAATGACATGGAGCTTCATCTTCCTCATCTTTGCTAAAGAAAAAAAAGGATTTAGGGAAAGTTCTTTGAGAATAATTTGTTCAACATGAAAATCAAGTGGGCCTACTATTCGTGTTAGGGCCTAAATTTGCTACATGGATTAACGAGAGATGCACATATAGAATGTGCAAGTATCGTCTCCAATCCAAAGGAAACATCGCCCCGGCCCATCAACCTTTCCCTTGTCTCACCGTGCCAGCAGTATACAGAGACATTCCCTCAAAAAAAAAAAAAAGCAGTATACAGAGACTAGCGACTACAGCAGGTGGTGAGGTCTGAGGTGTGGGTTCGAGATCGATCGATCGATCCTGACACCTGGAAATGGTCACAGATAATGTGAGCACGTGATCGATCAGGATGAGGAACAGGAGACTGGAGTAGACTACTCACTGCTGGACCGGACCAGAGATCATGCATCGATCGAGGTGTGACCCATGCCTGCACGCCGACGATCGACTTGATGGCTTGATCCATGGGCCCATCCGGCTGTGCTCAAAATTAGTACAGTGTGAGATGCTCCTGGAGGTTGACGAACACCACCACGTGTACGTGCATGTGCCACACGAACACCAAACCGCGGGTTCTTCTAGCTACAAGTAGTCATGCACATGGAGAGAATCTTATTCTTAAAAGGTAAAACCAAAACCTATATAAACTTACAGTATGTTAACCTCGGACAAAGAGATCGATGATGAGCCATTCCTCGGTTCTATCACCTGTTTCGTCATCCAGTACTAAGTAATTAACCTTGATGGTGTGCTATGTTTCCTTTGTTCATGCAGTGCTATGCAGGCGGCATGAATGCTAGTACAAAGTAACGAAAAAGATCCAATATTATCCCAACCGCCACCAACTCTAGTAAAAAAAAAAATCAAATGAAAAGCCCTCAGCGTCCCTATAAAAACCCCAGTCCAGTACTCCAGTTCTCAGTCGGCAGCAGAGCACCACTCCAAGCGCCAGAAGCAACACTCAGTAGCAGCTAGCACTAGGTAGAGGTAGCTCTGATCCGATCGATCGAGGAAGCCATATATCACATGGCTCATCAGGTCGCGGTGGCCGCCGTGGTGGTGGCGCTGCTGGTGGCCGCGCCGGCGCCGGCGGTGAGCGCCGTGACGTGTGGGCAGGTGGTGAGCATGCTAACCCCCTGCATGGGGTACGCGATGGGCAAGGTGCCCACCATCTCGCCGTCCTGCTGCAGCGGCATCAGGAGCCTCAACGGCGCCGCCCGCTCCACCGCCGACCGGCAGACCACCTGCAACTGCCTCAAGCAGCAGACCAGAAGCATGGGCGCCCTCAAGCCCAACCTCGTCGCCGGCATCCCCGCCAAGTGCGGCGTCAGCGTCCCCTACGCCATCAGCCCATCCACCGACTGCTCCAAGTAATTTTATTGTACTGTTAATTCTAGCTTAATTAATTTGCATGTCTATAATCTAATCTAAGCTTACACATGCATGCATCTTGATTCTTTGATCAGCAGCAGTTACAATGGATTTCACTAATTTGATAGAACGAACTGTTCTTTCAATTTGATTTATATGCAGGGTGCACTAAGATAGTACTATGCGTATGAGAGAATAATGGAGATCGACGCCTGGACTGGAACTTCCGGTCGATCTGTTGTGCCGTTAACGTTCTTGCGTCAGCCGGCCATTTTACCTGCTTTAGTTGTCATCTTTAATTTTACTTGCTGTTCCTGAGCACCTGCTACTGCAGAGGGTTCATACTAGCTTGAATAAGACCCCGGACAATCCATGGACCTTGTACACTGCACCATATGTATTGTTACAAATCTGTCAATCAAGTCAAGTACAGGTCTTATGATGATATCCAAAATCAGATATCTCGAACGTCCGTAAATTTACCTCGATATGCTATTATGCCACTAGTATTTGCCAGTTCACACACAAACTTTTGAAGGGAAAAGAATGGCAAAGTATCATCAAACAGAAATTCAAAGTATTTTGGGCCAAGTTTTTTTTCCTTTTTGAGAGCGAGAGAGACAGTATTTTGGGCCAAGTGCAGTACATACTAATGCATTCAGTACAAACAGAAAGCAGGCTGCAACACAACGCAAAGAAACGAACAAAAGCCCAGTGATCCTGACTAAGTAACAGAGCAAGCTCGCCCCCATACGCAAACAGAACCAACTAACGCATTCAGCCGTTTTCGAAAACGCTCCGCAAAGCACCCGAGTCCCATCCGCACTGCGCGGCGAAGGGTTCGGTTGCTCCTCTCGACTCTTCTCCCCATCTACAGTAGATCGGGGCGAACTCAAGGCGATTCACCGTCCGGCGTCGATTTCGTCGCGTCCCCTCCGCCTCCGGTGGCCTCGGTGACACCGGAGGGTGGGGGGACCGATGGATTCGGCGGCCGGTGTACATATCCCACTATACTAGACTTAGTCTAGGTAGATTAGGGTTAGTTTTCTCCATGTTGTTGATGCGATGTGGAGCCTCCTTCCTCTACTGGTGCGTCTCCGGTGAGCGACGTCTTGGATGCGAGGATGAAGATGTTGAGCTGAGCTTTGGCGAAATCTTCTCCGACATCCTTGACGGCTTCCCCGACTCGATGGGCGACCACGGTATGAGGTATAGGGTTGGGTTGTTTTCCTCGTCGGTGTCGTTGCCGATTGGAGGATGTTTGTTCTTCGATTTCATCAATGGTGTCATCTATTGTGTGAAGTCGAGGATTTGTTTCCGGGCCAGAGATCTAGTCGATGGTGCCGGTATTTTGTCCCTCCAAGAATCCTCTGGTGTTTCTAGAGATGTTCTTGTGAGGTATGATTTCCTTCTTCCCGGTTGTTCTGGGTTGAAGTTTCCAGTTCCCGTTTTGTGGTCTTCGTCTTCCGTCGATTGGGGTCAGTCATGGAGGCGATTGGCGTCTGATCCCTTTCTGCGTGACGATGATGCGGCCAAGAGCGGGCTTCTTGCCGGTGCGTTCATCGATTCACGGCACGATCCGTTGTTGATCGTGCTACTGCTGGCATTCAAACTTGATATGGCGTCGTCAGTTGAGGTGTCGGCTTCGAGCTTCCTCCTCGCAATGTTTCTCTGGTGCTGCTATCGGAGAAGAGACGAGAAGAGACGATTCTGGTCGACAGAAACGATGACCGTCAGGGGCTCCTTACGAGGACTTCAATGTAATTTTCTTTTCATTTGGGGGCTCCTTTGCAAGGGGCTGGATGTAAATTTACCTTATAATTAATATAATCCAACCCTTTTCTCAAAAAAAAAAAACTAACGCATTCAGCCCAACTCATACACCTCAGGATATTGGGCCTTTTTAAGTCCTTGCTCTCATTATAACAAAAGAAGAAGAAGAAGAAGAAGAAGAAGAAGAAGAAAAGAAGAAGAAGAAGAAGAAGAAGAAGAAGAAGAAGAAGAAGAAGAAGAAGAAGAGGTGTTTTTAAAGTAAAAAAAATTGCCACTGGCCTTGGGAATTAATGCCACTAGAAAGAAATTTTTT
The DNA here is from genome assembly GCA_012490785.1 of Eragrostis nindensis. Classification (NCBI taxonomy): domain Eukaryota; kingdom Viridiplantae; phylum Streptophyta; class Magnoliopsida; order Poales; family Poaceae; genus Eragrostis; species Eragrostis nindensis. Next base: position 902,872 of record JAAXCT010000153.1, on the reverse strand, counting down.
GTGGCATTTTAGTACCAAGATAATGGTTGAAGCAGTGGCAAATTACAAATGACCAGAAGAAAAATGTTACACCCTATCTCAAAATCTGAATGGTAGCTCAGTGTTTAAGTTGGGCAACCACCACACCAGATTTTGTTGACATCAAAGATGTGAGCATGTTTGATATTCAATGCTCAGCCAAAGGCAAAATTAATTGACAACTTTGCCTTTCTTTGGCTACGGTTGCCGTTCTGGTTTCTGCAGGCTCGTAGCACAGATAGATGCAGTCCCCGTTGTATGTCTAATAACTCGTCTCAGATCGACCAAGCACAGCACTAAATATACCAGGATATTGATGTTGAGTTAGTAGCTGCCAACTCCTTTGACGTACTAGTATACGTATCTATCTTGGCCGTCCGAGATGCATCAAACTGATGGCATGAAACTGGCAGTCAAGGAGGACACTGCTATATTAGCTGTGTACGTACGTACGTATATACTCTTGCATGCGCATACTAATATGCTCGCCTTCTAGATGGATGGATCGAAAGAGGTGGCACACAGACCAAGCAAGTGTGCAGGGTTTTGGATGAAAAGTCCGAATGCAAACGAAGCAGGATCACATGCGTGCATTGATCGGATCGTACGCACGGTCCCGGGCCTCCCGGCTGCTGGTGCTCAAGCTCAACCACCGGTGCTTATTATCACTGCACCCTGCAGCTGACCCCATCAGCTCACATGCATTGCAGTAGCCACCCTCCAGTCCAGTGCAAATTAACCTCCTATTTATACCCTACCCCTCACGCCTCATCATCTCAGGCACCTAAATCTACACTTCACTCACTAGCAGTAGTAGCAGCTCGATCATAGTAATAACTTGCAATGGCTCGCCTCGCCGTGGTCGCGGTGGTCGCCGTCCTGGCGGCGCTGGCGGCGTCGACCAAGACGGCCTCGGCGGCGATCAGCTGCGGTGACGTGACGTCGGCGATCGCGCCGTGCCTGGGGTACGCCATGGGCAGGGGCACGTCGCCGTCGGCGCAGTGCTGCAGCGGCGTGAGGTCCCTCAGCAGCCGGGCGTCGTCGACGGCGGACCGGCAGGCTGCGTGCAGCTGCCTCAAGAGCATGGCCGGCAGGCTCGGCGGCGTCAGCATGGGCAACGCCGCCAGCATCCCCGGCAAGTGCGGCGTCAGCATCGGCATGCCCATCAGCTCCACCGTCGACTGCTCCAAGTAATTCATTAAGAACCATATGCACGGCAAATCAATTATTACTATCTCGAACTAATTTCCTTGCAAATGCAAGAGCTCTAGATCAATCGATCCTCATGCACTGTTTAATTATGATTAACCATGCTGCAGGGTTACCTGATGATAAGGTCGTCGAAGCTACGTACGTTGGCCATCTATCTATCAGTCTATGTACCACCTCGTTGCAGCTGATGGATGATGCGCACGTACGTACGTGCAAGAGAAGACAAGATCGTGACGGGTCGATCTACCTACTTTACACCGCCTCCTTCGTTAGTTTACCTTTCATCTTTAGTGGTGGTGTGCTCAATCTCTGTTCTGTTGTGCCCTGTTGCTTACTTATGTTGCCTTACTCGTATCAGCAATAAAAGTAGTACATGCCTTTGGTCTTTTGAATCATATACGTGAGTGGGCCATCCCGCGAGAATGTGTAGCAGATGTATAGCGGGCTGCGGACTGCCTTGCGTCCCCGGCAGCTTGCTTTATATAGTTGCGAACGGTGCGCAAACTGCCTTACTCGTATCAGCATTCAGCAATAAAAATGCAGCTTCAGCTGGGCTGTACAAAAGCAGAGGGTTGAAATTAAGGATGGTCCTATGTATACATGATTATTCATGACCTGTGGCCCAACAACATTACGTCCGGAAATCATCGGGCTCATGTATGGGACCTCTTGCATGAATTTCCGATTTTACACACCAATCAGGTCAGATTAATATAGCGTGACTTGACTTGTACGTAAAGCACTCTAGCAATAGCCAATAGGCAGAAGCCAATATAATTAACTTCGTAATGTCATTCTCTAAAGAAAACACCGTAATATCCACATCTATATTCAGTCGAAGTACAATTATACGTGTTAACCAATTTGAGTCTAGGAGATTAACAGAGCTGTCTGCACCAGAAATTATTAAGAGAAGCGGTTATTATACTTGTCAAATTACTATGAAAGAAGATATGAGGTGAAAGGGATCCCGGACATGAGAAGTTAACTCATCATGCTATAGCAACAGAAATTAACAGGAGAATAATTATATTTGTGAAAATTTCCATGCATTATGTGGAATCTTGAAAATCCTCCTAAATGTATACAAACTTAAAATGTTTCTGAAAATATAACAATGCATTGTAATTTTCCTCAGAGATTTAGATAAAATATCTTGACGTGTTTAGAGTTAGACTTTAATTTAGAGGTCTTTTATTCTGTATTTTTTTTCTGTTCCAAGCATGTACAAATGGACACGTGTCGCACTGTGGTGGCATGGGCTCACTAGCATTAACTGAGGGCCGTTGGCGAGCAGATGGAGACGACCGACGACATTGGTCAAAAAGATGGTTTGGACGGTAGCCACCGACGGATCACGGACGACGTGAAGAGCTTGGCAGCATTGGATCGGCGGTGAACAAGTACAGTATAGTAGTAACACGCAACATGTAAATGGAAATCCAACCGCCCGTGTTGGGCTTGCCTGTAATGACGATTTGACGTATACGTACGGGGAGGCTGGTGCCTGGTAGACGGGGCAGGCATGGACAAGCGATGATCATCAGCGGAATTGGCAGTGTGTGGCGCATGTACAAGGATATGTACGATGTACAGTGCAGAAAATGATTCGTATGGGATATGTATGTGGCGCCGTACGTACGTCCATGGATGCGGAGGCATGGACAAAAAATGCTGATCAGATCGAGCTACAGCTAGTTCGCAATATGCATCATCTACGGACGGATATACACCCCAAAGACGGCCATGCATGATGCATTGTTTTGTTTATGCTGCATAAATCGAATCGCCCTCTGATCCACTCTTATATATGTGAGGACCGGTTGGATCATGCATTACCGTAGTACTATAAACTTCGCGTTATTCACATGCAAGTTATGCTCTTATCTCGCAATATCCGTGCTTAATTTCGTTGCTTTCACGATCCATGTCTAACGTGTTAGTAGATGTATTGGGTTGTTAATAATTTCCATGGTTCTTCTGCATCACAGCAGCAGACAGAAAGAGACATACTATGCGGTAGTACTACACTTGGTGGACAATTAATTACCTTTTGTGTACGTTTAACTGCCCCGGTACTACGTTTGTGGTTGTGGGGAGACACCCGGCGCTGGAAGGATCCATGGACAGATGCATGTGTTTATTGCTTGATAAGCACTCAGATCCAACGCCAAACACGCCCTATTGAACTTGAATGCGTTCTTCATCAACTGCATACCGCAAACCAGTTGCGTTGATTAGGCTACTGTGCCTATGCTAATTAAACCACTCTCTCAACCAACTAACAAATTGATGATCTGCCCCAACATCCAACTGCTTCCTGCCCGGCTATTAACTCCGTCCGACGATAGAGGCACCGACGAGTGGAGCCGGCCGAACAACATGCATGCATCCATCACAGTTCACTACTGTACTACTAGTTCACTTCACACAAGGATCGATAGATGTTCGATCAATCGAAAGCCTATTTAAGGAGCGACATTCCCCTCTGTATTCTCCACACCAGCACTTGCTACTCCATCTCTCAGCCAACAAAGCTCTTGCTGCTACGTGTCGATCGCATACAGAGCTCAAGTGATCTCTCGATCAAGACGATGGCTCGTGCTCAGCTGGTTCTGGTGGCCCTTGTGGCGGCGGCGCTGCTGATCGCGGAGGCGAACGCGGCCATCAGCTGCGGTCAGGTGAGCTCGGCGATCGGGCCCTGCCTCTCCTACGCCCGCGGCACCGGCTCCGCCCCATCCGCCAGCTGCTGCAGCGGCGTCAGGAACCTCAACGCCGCCGCCCGCACCACCGCCGACAGACGCACCGCCTGCAACTGCCTCAAGTCCGCCGCCGCCAGGGTCAGCGGCCTCAAGGCCGGCAACGCCGCGAGCATCCCCAGCAAGTGCGGCGTCAGCCTCCCGTACACCATCAGCACCTCCATCGACTGCTCCAGGGTCAGCTGAGCGATCCATGCATCGATCGAGAAGCCACCCGGCCGTCTCCATACATATACCATACATACATACATACCTACCCCCTACGTACGTACGAGTCGTCAGAATAAGATCTCTCCGTCGTGTACGCTACTATTCGCTTGGTACCGTACGTGTGCGCGAGAGAGGAGTCACATGTGACCTCTGCAGCCTGCTTGTTGTATCGTGTTTGTGTCATTCGGTATTTTCTTGACTTGGACGAGACCTACCTGATGAGATCTAGTTTGTGTACCATGTCCACTGCCACTGTTTATGGTTTTCGTATATATATCTCCTTTTGGTACATCTATACGTACTCGACATGCATGTTTTTTCCTCGCGTACGTGTTTCTCCGCCCCAACTGAAATTGCTTTTTTCTTTCCTGTTGTTTTCCTTTTCTTCGATCGATCGCCAAACATGTGAAACTCACAAAAAACAGATCATATATATGACCCATACAAATTGAACCTGTGAAACTATATCTGGAGAAATTCCCAAAAGAACATCATAATAATATACATAAACACTGCATGAAAATTTCATGGCCAGTACGAGAAACTTCAAGTCAGCCACGCGCCGGTCGGGTATTCTGGAAAACGTAAGTATGCATGGAACTCTTCCATTTACTGCAAAAAAAAAAAAAAATGGTGCATCGTTACTTTGGTCATCCTTGGAGAATTGTCCTAGGGGCAAGGGGGTTCACATCCAAAGTGAAGGTGACGGGGGAGCCTCCTGAGTCTCTTGGCTTTGATACGGCTCACTTGTCCACTTTGTGTTTTCTCTTCTACACTTCTTGTGTATGGTGGCTCGATTCCCTGCGTTGCGCACACACCTTTTTTCTTTGATTTTTCTCATCCACAACATATGCACTTGTGTGTCGCGCAGTCCGTTAAATTTACCTGCAAGCTACCTGAAGGAAGTACCAGCTGGGTTGCTAGTCTCAAATCGACACTGATGCAGTGCAGTGGTTATTCACATGGCAATATTCTATATTTTTAGATCAAATTTGAAAGTATTGGCATTTCCAAATTTTATGATGGGAGTTCCAAAAATCAAGTTTGAGCCTGGATTTTCATTGTGGAAATCAAACTAATTTCAATTTTTCCTCAATTTTACAATGATTGAATGTCGAGATTGAATTCATTTCCTATTCAGATTTGAGTTGAAACTCACGGGTTTTAGTTTCAATAATTGTTTCCTGAATTTATACAATAATTATTCGAGCCAATCCCCAAATGTCCAACAAACAACAGTTGACACTTCAGGCCCACTACCCCTATTTTTTTTCATTGTTGAACAGACAATCAAACTTGTTCTGAATTCTTTATAATTAAGAAAGGGGCCCACTAATGAAAAAACCACACACATTTCATCGATTCGTGACCACGATCTAAATGCTTGAATATAGAAAAGACAACATCTGCAGAGACTGAGCTTTCTTGAGACCAAGGTGAGCCATGGCCCCCCTGGCCCAATAAAAAAATTGATTTCACCATATAATTGGCTAGCCATGGAACTTGGCCCATTAGCCGGCCCCCGCTCCAAACCAGTTATGCGGCCCATGGCCCCACTAGAAAGACGCCCAAGCTCAGTCATTGTACATCTTCTGTCAATCAAGTTATGATAAATTTGATCATTGATATGGTAAACAACCCTAGATTCTTGGTACATTTTTACTCAGATAACGATATAGTTTTACACTATTGTAAAAGGGCCAGGGTGTCACACATCACTTTACAAAAGGATAGAGGAAATAATTGATGTTGCTTAATTATGTGTTTTCTAGATGAATCCTTTTGTCACATGCCTAATTGAAAGATTAAGGGCGAGCCAACAAATTGTTCGGCGCTGGACACACTAGAATGCATGATGTGAGGATGGAATTGAAGTTAGTTGAATCTTGAATGCATTGGCACACATGCCTTGGTTGAGAAGCATCCACGCGGGTAATAGTCTAGAGGCAGGGAATATCCATAACGGAGCACAGACGAAGACGTTGCAAAATAATACCATAATTTAAAGCTAGCACTGTCGATGATTAATGAAGAGCAATAGAAGAGGTATACGCGCTAGTTGACACACGAAAGGAGAATCAGTACTTGCATTGCATGTAATGTCTCGATTAGCAGTACGCACAGTCATGGTTGTCACAGACTTTTATTATCAGAATCTCACCCAAAAAAAGAAGAACTGTGCTTTGCGTAGAATTCTCTCGCCACTCCATTTGTTTCTTTTAACGCCCTCAGAGGAAGAGCATTTTTTTTAGATAATGGAAACCAAAGTTCCCGGCCTCTGCACAGCACGCAGCCCAGTTTTTGTTTTTGTTTAATTATTACATAACCGTCAATCTCCTGATTGACCGAATGAGCTTAAAACATAAATAAATAATCATTAAGGAGGATAAAGTCTATTATTAAATCTCCATCCATGAGAGGCGAAAAGCTCCAAAGCAGCGACTTCCAGTCCTGCGCTCACACTCTTCATGTGGTCTCTAACCTCCTCAGGCTGCAGCAGCGCCCAGTACCTCATCCAGTAAGCTCATCTGAACAAAGCCTGCATAAACGATGTATAGTTGACATTATCAAAACAAAGATCATTTCTACATCGTCATATTGCCCAGCACATGGCAGCCGCCCCCACTAGAATAATTTTACGCTTGTCAGGGTTTAAACTGGGCAAGCCAATCCCCTGCAATATGGGATATTGATCTAGGTGGGTTAAGACCTGTAGCAGTCTGAACTACCCTCCAAATGGTTTTAGCATGATGGCAGTCAAAGAACAAGTGTTGAATTGTTTCATTACTGTTACAAAAACAAAACTTCTGGCTTCCTGACCAATTTCGTTTTGCTAGTTATCTTTGGTTAAAATGACACCCCTAACAAGATACCAAAGAAAAATTTTAATTTTTGTGGGTAGTTTCAACTTCCAGATTAACTTGTGTCAGAAAGGTGTGTCTTGATTCATTAACAGAGCATACATAGACCGGGTTGAGAACACCCCACTCCTATGTAATTTCCAAGACACAGTATCCCTGTCCTCAGTTAGACTAGTAGTTGAGATTTTAGCTAACAGATCATTATACTCAGCTTTCCCGACGCTTCCCCCTTCCACAAATTTTTCCACCCATCGACACCATTTAGCGGAGAAACCCTTCATACGAAGAGCTTGCTGAAGGAAAGACCATTTGACTTGTCATATGCTTTCTCGAAGTCAATTTTAAAAATGACCCCATTCAGCTTTTTCGTATGGAGTTCATGGATAGTTTCATGAAGAATTACCACTCCCTCCATTATGTTTCTCCCAGGTATAAAAGCCGTCTGTGAAGGCTGTACTACCGAACCCGCTACCGTGTTAATTCTGTTGGTGCCAACTTTAGTAAAAATTTTAAAGCTGACATTCAACACACAGATAGGTCGGTATTGTTGGATTTGCTTCGCATCGTTAGTTTTTGGTAACAGAGTAATGATACCGAAATTTAAACTGTACAACGGAAGCTTTTCATTATGGAAATCATGAAAAAGGGCGAGTAAATCCCCTTTGACTACTTCCCAAAAAACCTGGTAAAACTCTGCCGGAAATCCATCAGGCCCCGGAGACTTATTGTGCTCCATTTGGAATACAGCCTCCTTAACTTCCTTCTCAGTAAAAGGAGCAGTGAGGATCTCATTTTCAAGCATAGTGACCTGATTGATATCCTCAATGTGATCCTCCCTAAGATGGACATTATAATTATCAGGAGGACCGAACAAGCCTTTGTAATAGCTTGTTATATATTCCTTCAGCTGTTCATCACCAACAATGACACCATTTTCTTGTTCTAATTGGAAAATGTGTTGCTTACGATGTTTACCATTGGCCACTAAATGGAAAAATTTGGTATTATTGTCACCTTGTAATAAAGCGGTGACCTTAGCCCGTTCATACCACTTAATCTCCTCTTCCCTCAGAAGAGTTGCAAGGCTTTCCCTCAGATAATGTTTTAGGTTAATCTCATTATCATTCAGAGGAGAAATTTCTGCTTTCTTGTCCAGCGAGTCAATTAAAGAGATTAATCTCTTTTTCTCTTTTTTATAATGACCCGCTGTATTTTTAGCCCATCCCCTGAGGTGCTTACGAACCGCTCTAATTTTATTTTGCCACCTCTGAAGACTATTGTTTCCATGATTGGTCGATTGCCAAATATTCGCCACCATATCAAAGAAACCCTCACGGAGTAACCAACCCCTCTCAAATTTAAATAAGGGAGGACTAGAACCATGAGTAGAGGCTCCTGTGTTAATAACCAACGGATTATGATCCGATTGTCCTCTATTTCTCGTTTCAACGGTGCATAAAGGGAACTTCTCTTCCCAATCCGTGCTTACGAGAACTCTGTCCAGTTTCTCATGTGTAGGGTCATCACCATGACCAACCCAGGTATAATGGTTACCCGACATCTCGATCTCTTTAAGATCTAATACCTCAATGACCTGATTAAAAAGATTAGGCCATTTCGGATCGAAATTGTCATTACTCTTGTCTTGAGGTCTTCTCATAATATTGAAATCACCACCGATTAAATAGGGTAGCGATTCACGTGAACAAGAGTTTGCTAGTTCTGCAAGGAAGGCCTCTTTATTTTCATACTGGCCGGTCCATAGACCACATAAAGTACCCATTTGAAACCATCCTCCTTATTTCGAAGAGTGAACTTTACATAATAATCACCTTCAGATATGGATCCAATATCAAAAATTGAAAGATCCACGCCCTTGTTTCATGCAGTTGGACAACGAAGATCAACTATAATAATAATTCTTACTTAAAGTTACAGCACTGCTAGTCCAACAGCCAACGACATGTACAGTGACAGCCATCAATAGAATTCTTCATCCTATCATTCATGCAGAGCACGTGGAACCTCTATTTAAACCCTCCTGTATCCTGTTCATTCCTCCACACTCAACAAACACAGATAGAGCAAATTAACTTGCCAAGCTAAGAGATCTCTCACCACCATCACACGAATCGTACCTCAAAACAGGGCAGATTCGATGGCCGTGAGCAAGAAGACCGTGATCGCCTTCGCAGCCGTTGTGGTTGTGCTGCTGGCGTCGGAGGCGTCAGAGGCGGCGATCACCTGCGGTCAGGTGGGTTCGACCTTGGCGCCGTGCATCCCGTACGCGACCGGCCGTGGCACTCTCACCCCGGCCTGCTGCAGCGGCGTGCGCAGCCTCAACAGCGCGGCGCGCACCAGCTCCGACCGTCAGGCGGCGTGCCGGTGCCTCAAGAGCCTCGCCGCCAGCGTCGGTAAGATCAACATGGGCACTGTCGCCGGCGTCCCCGGCAAGTGCGGCGTCTCCGTGCCCTTCCCCCTCAGCCTGTCCACCGACTGCAACAAGTACGTAGTTAATCATCTTAATTACTCTCACTCATCCTCTTGCATGTCCTGCATGCTACATTAACTTACTTGATGACCGTATAAGCAGCACTGATCGATCATTTATGTCTCGATGTACTGGTTCATGCAGGGTTCACTAGATCCATCCCAGCATATAATACTACGTGATGGAGGAATGGATCGAGCAAGCTAGCTAGAAAATAAAATGAAGTGTGGCACTACCGTCGTCAGTTTTATTATATGTATCAGCTGCTTGTTGCTTCTACTCTTACTATGGTTTACAGTTCTAGCTTGCTTCTCTGTTGTAATGCGCAATATATATGTCTCTCTCGGGACTGTGTTTTTGAATAAAATCGTTTTTCTTTAGCTTATCGTTATGCGTTGTTGGTGCCTTTATTAGTAGCACTTATACTGTTATACATGCTGGTCCATCCACTACAATATGTTACTAATTTATTAAGGTCTTACACAAATGGCTGTTACTTTTACTTCGAGCTATGTAATTTTCTCAAGCAGAGGAGGATTTTCTATTCTAAATTTGACGTTTTTCTCTCAAATTTTTTTAACGTTTTCCAAGAGTGAAATAATTTATCAGCCAAGATCATCGATTAAGAATCCCCAACAAAGATATCACCATCGGCCATTTAGTAAGTGATGCTCGGGAAATGTCCAACAAGAGTACCATACGCTTGTCCATTCAAGAAAATTTATATAGGACAATAGCTGTCGATCAGTTGTTCAAAGACATTAGGCAAAATTAAACTTAGAGATCTTATTGCGGTCTCAAGAACAACACACTAGGCCATGCCCTACTGATCCCGACCAATTCTATCCACCAATGAGAACATGCACGCTAAACCGTTGGACACACTTTGTTCGTAAATTAGAATGATTTGACAAGCAATGGAGAAAATGGAATCAAATCTATCTTAAATTTTTGCAAAAAAAAGGCGACTCTATGTTCATTCTCAATATCTAGAATATATGTCACTGACTAGAAAAAAAAAAGAAAGGCAATTACTCCTACACATGCTCTTTTTTTTGGAATCATATACGTGTTTATAAATTCCAACCACTACCATGGTAAAATATTTAATCCAGAATACCTCCATACATATGTTTCTAAATGATTCACATTTTCATTAAAAATATATATATATATGCACGTGGACATGCCTCAATTGAAACATTAATGATCCAACAATCTATACGGTGCCAAACATAGGGAGGAATGCATGAGGTGTAGACGGGATTGATGTTAGTTTTAATTTACGCACGTGAACACAAACGTTCGGTAAGAACTTTCTTGTAAAACCAAGTCTTGGCTGAGAAGCGTCCACGCAGAGGTGACGGTTCCATGGACGAGAGCTAATACGCTACTAGAGAATATTGCTCGCGAGTGATGGAGAATGAGGATGTGCTAACCACCATACCTATGTCAGAGACGTGAGAACAAACAATTTAAAGCCAGCACTGCTAATGATTCATGAGCTACATGACACATCATACTAGCTTGTTAGCTTAGCTGGTACATGAAACGAAAGTTACTTGTACACATATTGTATAATTTTTTGTACGACGTAAAAGTGACAGCTACATGGAATGGGCATAGTCACATCAGCATGTGGCATCCGTAATTCTATCTCTGGTAACTTAACTGTGGAGGTGCCGCTTCCTCAGGGAACTGAAGAAAATGCCACATCGGAAGGCCGTTTTGCTACACGCCACCCTTCCTCGATCGTTACTTGTCAGCATCTGCGTAGTAGGATCGATCATTATGCCAGCAGGATATATAGTTCAGTGCCGTAGCGAAACGGGCGTCACTTTGTACTAACTGATGGTGAAATTTCTGGCATGCTGCTTGCAAGACAACGATTAAACATATAGTGTAATTTGCATCAATTAAATTCTCAAGAAAAGTTCTAGTATAATATCGTTGATGCAGCACCAGCATGTGTCCATAATTATCAAAGAGAAGTTACATCTAGTATACAGTCAGATCAGGATGTGGCTTCCATAATTCTGTCTTTGGTAACTTAACTGTGGAGGTGCCGCTCCCTTCGGGGAAGGGAACTGCTGAAAATGCCACAGAGGAGGGCCGTTCTGCTTCACCCTCGTTAATTGTCAGCATCTGCGTAGTAGGATAGTTCAGGAGGACAGTTTTTTTCTACGCGCCATCCTCCCTCGTTACTTGTCAGCATCTGCTTAGTAGGATAGTTCAGTTGCCGTGGCGAAATGGGCTGCACGTACGGTGATCAGTCCCTTAATTTTGTGCTAATTGTTGGTAAAGTTTGTGAAATGCTGCTTGCAAATTAAACAACAATGAAGCACACTGTAATTTGCATAAATTAAATTAGGAGCTCAAGAGAAGTTCTACTATATTACCGTTGATGCAGCTGCACTATGAGCCGAAATCATCAGTGGTAGAGTGATATATAATGCTTCAACTGCCAACAACCTGACCGCGACGGCCATCAATGATCGATTATTAATCTTCCAATCAACACGCATTGATCTGCTATATAAACCCCTCGTAGCCACCTCGTTCTTCCCACACACAAACGAACACACTACTAGCTCATCATCACTCTGCATCTCACTGCCTAGTCATCTCGCCCTGCAAGCAAGCTAGAGATGGCTCTGAACAAGAAGCAGGCCCTGGCGGTGGCCGTGGTGGCTGCGCTGCTGCTGGCGACGGAGGCGGCGATCACCTGCGGTCAGGTGGGGTCGAGCCTGGCGCCGTGCATCGCGTACGCGACGGGCAGAGGCTCGCTCACCTCCGGCTGCTGCAGCGGCGTGCGCAGCCTCAACGGCATGGCGCGCACCAGCGCCGACCGTCAGGCGGCGTGCCGGTGCCTCAAGAGCCTCGCCGGCAGCGTCGGCAAGATCAACATGGGCACCGTCGCCGGCATCCCTGGCAAGTGCGGCGTCTCCGTGCCATTCCCCATCAGCATGTCCACCGACTGCAACAAGTACGTAACCAAACCATGCGTGCTTCTTCGTTCTTGACGCTCCGTTGTATTTGTTACTGTCCAAATTTAAGGCGCATTCATATTATTACATTTACTGAACACATGTCTATCTCCCCTGTTACTCTTGGTGCATGCAGGATCAACTAGATCAATCCTACAGCATCCATGGTACATGAGAAGCAAGAGCTAAGCTAGCAACAAAAGCTAAAATAAAGTTGTGTCCGCGTCTATATCTACAGTATTATGTATCAGCTTGTACTCTGTATGTGCGCATATACATACGTATGTGCTGCACAGATCATACTAGCTTGGATCATTGTTGTGAGCCCATGTAAACGTGATGTCTGACGACGGTTTCTGTACTGTTACTTCCGGAACTTCCACCAACTTATTCAGATATTAATCGTTTCTCATTACTACTGCTCTAGGTGGTGCTTACTATATTAATATCAGTAGATGGTTAGTGGTGCATCTCAACCGTTTTATCCAAGAATTCAAGGACTTCTTTTGTTGAAAGCACGAATCTGCTCAATATATGCTCAAACAATCAACTTAAAATAGGTCTACAATAAGTTACTTGCGCCTTAATTTGTGGCATAGCGATTTTGTATACAGTTTTTTGGCTTAAATTAATTAAGAGATGAAATGGATTATAAAAGGGGCCCTTTACCACCCCAAACGGTAAGTTGCACTTTACTCCTGTGGTTGAATCAGAGGAGGGATCACATCAGTAAGCCTAGAGGGGATGAAACCAGTAGTCAAATAGGAATTAGAAAGAAATGGTAGAGTTGATCGTGAGAAACTGTATATCCTGGACATATGGACATGCATATGGGGGCACCAATCTAGAATCCATCCCTTCGACAAGAGTATAGTGAGCGCGCCCAACCGAGACGAGCTATTTGGACGCAAATCAAGAGTACTTTACTCACCTCGCAATCATAATGAGACACTTCTCAAACACACACATACATCTCCATAAACCTATTTCATGGTACCTTTGTGAGGCACAACGTGGGACAAAACTAAACGGCTATATATTCATTACCGCGCACAGAGGTAGAATCAAGATATGATTATGTCTGTATAAATTGTTTGGAATTGTTTGTGTCATCAATATTGGTCTTGAGGGGACAAAAAAGTCATCTTGAAATTGCATGAATTAATGGTTGTGAGAAATAATTAATAATAAAAGGGGATATTATTTAATATCCGTACAACTAATGAATGAATGAGCTTTCTTTTTCTCTTTTGAGATAGAGCCTTGTACAAAGGAAAAAGATGGGGGTGAAACAGGAATATACGAGCTCGTACCCTCAGTGAAATAGCGATGTGAGAGGCCCCTTAATAGCAAGGGAAGTCTCATTTTATTTTTTAATTTTGGCTCCAAGATATATCTAATCAACGATCAAAATCACATTATGTGACACAAATAATACCGGACATTTTGTGTAGTGGTCACTTGCAACAGCATTTCTTTGTAAATGATAAGAAGTCACAAGATCATCCATTCACATTGTTGATGCGCCGGTAATAGCATATGGAGTGCAAGCAAAAGATGACATGGGTATTGCAACATTTGTGTTGTAACCGCATCAAGGTATCGATGAAGATGGAGTGTAGTATGAGCAGGAAAGTGGTCCTAACTGCTTCTATATTTCTTGGATGTTTGAGGCAAGAGGTTCGGCCCCCTTTCTGCAGTTGGACTCACACAATTAGCGTTGTTACTTTTTTCGCAAAAAAAAAATTAGCGTTGTTCCTTGTTTATACAGCGAAATTAGTGCAACCGTACCAGTCTAGCTAGCCAACCGTTGTTACTCCTTGAACCAAAGGCACAATGATAATGCAAGAGAGGAGAATTGCAGCAGCTGGTGCTTCGCTCCATGCTAGCTGCACCGCTTGCAGGAAAAGAGAAAATGTGCAATGGACCAAATGGAATCAAATCTACCTTAAAATTTGGCAAAAAAAAAGGAGGCTCCGTGTTCATTTCAATACCTAGAAATTACCACATTGATTAGAAAACAAAAAATAAAATTACTCCTACATGTGCTCATGTATTTTTTTTTTTGGAGTGAATGCACTAGGAGTCTTTGAACTTGTATCGGATTCTCATCTAGGTCTCGGTATTGTTAATGTTGTTTCTGGGTCGTTGAACTTCTCTTAGGTTATCATCTAGGTCCCATAATTTGCTAAGAAGTCTCATCTAGGTCAATATAACCATCCATATAGGAAGAAAACATTTTCATATTTCTAAAATACAAAAAAATGCAAAATCAAAATTTCATAGAACAAAAAACGTTTTTGAATGTTAAACATATGTTTTTATGTCATGTATGCTGGACATAGAGAAAACATTTCTCATTTATTTAAATATGAAAAATATGTGGCATCATGAAAGGACTTCTTAGCAAGCTCTGAGGCTTAACTGAGAACTCAAGGCAAGTTCGAGGACCCAGAACTAACGTTTGAGAGTACCGGGACCTAGACGAGAACCTAAGACAAGTTAGAGGACTCTTTCTTTCTTTCTTTTTTTGAACCACATACGTGCTTATAAATTATCCAACACTACCGCGGTTAATATGGAATGCTTCTATATATATGTTTCCAAATGATTCACACTTTTACTAAATAAAAAATATATTATTATATTATGTGACTTTGTCACATGCCTCAATTGAAAGAGTAATGATCCAACAATCTATACGGCGCCAAACACAGAGTTGCATGAGATGCACCTGGGATTGATGTTAGTTTTAATTTAAGCACGTGAACACAAACGTTGGCTGAGAACTTGCTCGGAAAATCAAGTCTTGGCTGAGAAGCGTCCACGCAGAGGTCACGAATCCATGAACGAGAGCTAATACAAATGTCAATTAGCTAGAGAATTCTGAGGATGTGCTAGCTAGCGGACCCTACCTATGTCAGAGATGTATGAACAAACTATTTATAGCTAGCACTGTTAGTGATTCATGAAGCGAAAGGACAGTATGCTAGCTTAGATTAGTTTCGTACATGAAACAAACGTTACTTGCATCTATATTGTATAAATTTGTGTACGACGTAAACGTGACAGCTACTTGGGAATGTGCATAGTCGTCACATCAGCATGTATTTCACTATCCTTAATTCTGTCTCTGGTTTACTGTTGAGGTACCGCTCGCTCACGGAACTGCAGAAAATGGCACATGTGGGGCTGCATACACGGCATACTCTCTCGTTGCTTGTCAGCACCTGAGTAGGAACGATCATTTCGATCGTTTTGCCAGCAGGACATTTCAGTTTTTTCTCTTTCTTTATTTTTTTTTTGTGAAGAAACTGGAGGGGAGGTCCCCTACAGATTATATTTATTAATAAAAGGGAAATCTAGGTTTGTACATAAAAGGACCAAAGAACAGAAAAAAGAAAACCAAGTTACCTATATATGTTCTGCAATCCATGATTTCAACTGATTCATCAGCGATAACTTAGCAGTTCAGTTGCCGTGGAGAAATGGGCGTCACGGTGATCAGTCCCTTTTGTGTTGATTAGTTTATGGTAAATTTCTGAAATGCTGCTTGCATAACAAAACAATTAGAGCACAGTACTGTAATTGCACCAATTAAATTCTCAAGAGAAGTTTTAGTGTATTGTCGTTGATGCACTGTGAGCCGAAATCATCAGCGCAGTGATACTACTTCAACTGCCAACAACCTGACCACGACGGCCAGCCAGCCATCGATGATGGATTATTATTGATCTAAATCGAAACGCGCGCGTTGGACGGCTATATAAACCCCTCGTAGCTCCCTCGTTCTCGCCACACACTATCTAGCAGCTCATCATCACTTAGCCATCTCGCTCTCCTACAGCGATCGAGTGCTTAGCTTAGCGTGACCACCGAGCTAGATGGCTTTGATGACCAAGAAGCAGGCACTGGCGGTCGCCCTCGCCGTGGTGGCTGCGCTGCTGCTGGCGACGACGGAGGCGGGGATCACCTGCGGTCAGGTGGGGTCGAGCCTGGCGCCGTGCATCCCGTACGCGACGGGGCGTGGCTCGCTCACCCCGAGCTGCTGCAGCGGCATGCGCAGCCTCAACAGCATGGCCCGCACCAGCGCCGACCGTCAGGCCGTGTGCCGCTGCCTCAAGAGCCTCGCCGGCAGCGTCGGCAAGATCAACATGGGCACCGTCGCCGGCGCACCCGCCAAGTGCGGCGTCTTCGTCCCCTTCCCCATCAGCATGTCCACCGACTGCAACAAGTACGTCGTCGTAACCTTGCTAATTACCATGCGTGCATGCTTCTTTCATATATACCTACAGTTTATATTTACACTGTCCACCCGTGCATGTTGCATATATATTATATTTACTGAACACATGTATATGTCTCGGTTCTTATTTCGTGTGTGCAGGATCAACTAGATCATCAATCCTACAGCACACATGCTACGTGATGGATCGAGCTACCAACAGAAACTAAAATAAAATTGTGTCACCAGCAGCATCGTTTATATTGCTACAGTACTATATATGTATCGGCTTGTACTCTCAATGTGCTACACTGTTGTGAGTGAGAGCATGTGTGCGTGATGCTTGACTACTGTTTCTGAACTGTTCCATGACTTCCACCTACTTATTCATATATTAATTAATCGCTTTTCATTACTGCTCTAGGCGGTTCTTGCTATTAATATCAATAGATGCTGGTGTCTCTCTAGAACTTTATTCAAGAATTCAAGGAGTTATTTTGAAAGCACGAATTCTGGTAAGAAACCAGGGCAAAACAATATGAAAATCAATAAGAATTTGAAACGAGAGATTATGATACTACTAAATTTTATGAGGGTAATAAGTTTTAGTCTCATGTTAGAATTCTTCTGAAATTTTATTAAAAGTCAGTATTCAAGACAACACTATTGGGATTTTCCTTATAAATCCAAACCCCATCAAAATTCCTTGTTTCCTTCTTGTCCTAAGCTGTTAAGAAAGTTTCCTCAGTACACACCAACAATACTAACATATCTACATGGAGTTCCCTCAAAAAAAAAAATATCTACATGGAGTTGCGCCATAATTTCACTTAACTTAGGCAAGGGCTGGGGGCCCAAAAAAGGATAAGGATGATTTTGTATTGCATATAGTTTTGTTTTGTTTTAAATCATTTAAGAGTTGAAGCTTGAAATGGATTATAAATAGGGCCTTTTCCCACACAAACAATAAGTTGGCTATAGTTGGGAGGTGAAACAATAATTTTAAGTCCTTTATGGTCGAATGAGAGGGATGACATCATAAGCCAAGACGGGACGAAACCAGTAGTCAAACAGGGATTACATAGAAATGATATATCTCCTATGTGGGGTTGCCAAATCTAGGATCCATCCTTTCCACAAGAGTATAGTGAGAGTGCACCCAACCAGTAGTATTCGTGGAGAAAGAACCAAGAGATGATGATGCCTCTCCCAATGGTTTTGATGACCTTGGTTTGGGTCATCAAGATTGCAGAGTCATCTTGACATTTTGCATGAATGGTTGTGAGAAACAAATAACAATGAAAGGAGAATGTTACTTAGGGAAAATTGCAAAAACCCACCTACATGTCATAGGGAGGGACGGGCCCCGGGGGGGGGGGGGGGGGGGGGGGGGCTATATAGCCACCTACAAAAAGTTTTGTTTCAGTCTCCCCCCTAGAAGTATCCATTTATTTCCATATTTGCCCTTAATAGCTTTGACCTGATGACGTGGCTCGCTTCCCATTCCCAGGCCTTTGGGATTACCGCGGAGGCTCCACTATAACGCAGTTATCATCTAATCAGGTGTTACACAATTAAAATTTACCAAACTGTCAAACATTACGTTAAAACTAAGCCACGACACTATGAACAAAGTAGTGAATATTAAATCATAGATTCCAATTTCTTTGTTTTACACAATATCAAAGAGTAGAGAGGTACAACATACCACCTGGAGCCGCATTGGATAACATATATACAAAAGCCACGTCATTCGGTCAAAGGCATCAAGGGAGATTTTGAAGCCTCATGGACGCTTGTAGGGGGGAGACTGACAAAAAAAATGTAGGTGGGTATATGAACCCCTCCCTCAAAAAAAAGTTGTGAGTGAAATTTTGCAATTTTGCCTATAATTTAATATCCATACAACCAAATTACATAAGGACAAAAGAGCCTTTTTTTTTCTTTTCTTTTGAGATAGAACCTTGTACAAAGGAAACAGATGGGGTCAAACAGGAATATGAACTTGTACCCTCAGCGAACTGTGATGTGAGGCCTTCATGATAGGAATGGAAGTCTCATTTTATTTTGAATTTTCCATTCAAGACATATTGTGTCGTGGTCACTTGCAAGAGCATTTGTTTGTAAAAATGATAAGAAGTCACAAGATCATCCGTTGACATTATTGACGCGCCGCTAATTAATAGCATATGGAGTGCCAAGCAAAAGGTGATATGGTAAAGCATCATTTTTGTTGTTACAACTTGCAATCGCATCAAAGTATCGATGAATCACACGGAGCTTATTGTGACTTGTGAGAAGGGAAAGTGGTCCTAACCGCTTCTATATTTTCTTGGATGTTTTGAGGAAAGAGGTTCGCCCTCTTTCTGCAGTTGGACTCACACAATTAGCGTTGTTAGTCGTTTGTGCAGAGAAATTAGTGTTCCAACCGTACCAGTCTAGCCAACCGTTGCTATTCCTTGAACCAATGGCACAAAAGACAATGCGAGAGAAGAGAGATGCATCAGCTGGTGCTTTCACCATCACTTTCACTCCATCCCAGCTGCACCGCTTGCCAGGAAAAGAGAAATTGTGTACGTGGACTCAAGCAAGACGCTTATCATTTTGTCTAATAAATCGAATCCCAGGTGTTGTATATATGTGAGAAAAATGCCAAGCAAAAACTCTCCTTGAATTCGTTCTTCCTCACACACATGATCCATGCAAATGAGCTCAGGTGCAGAGCGACCATGACACTTGCGGCAGCAATTCAATAGCCAGGCATAGAGCAACTAATGTCGAGGCGCGTGCTCAGCGACAGAACCTCCGGCGACGATGCGTCGACGGCGCCGCTGCTGGTCACGCCGGCGGCGGCGACGGCGGGCGGGGCCCTGCTGCCGGCTGCGGGAGGGGACAGAGGCAGCATCTACCCGGACTCCAACATGGTCATCATCCTCGCCGCGCTGCTCTGCGTCCTCATCTGCGCACTCGCCCTCAACTCCCTCCTCCGCTGCGCGCGCTACTGCGGCCGTAGCCTCGCCGTCGGCGAGCCCACTGCCGCAGCCGCCATAGTGATCACCACAGCTCCGGCCGCCGCAGGGCTCAACAAGAGGGAGCTGCGCAAAATTCCGGTGGTGGAGTACGAAACCAAGGCCGGTGTCCCTGGCACGGAGTGCGCCATCTGCCTTGGCGAGTTCGCCGACGGCGAGAAGGTGCGTGTGCTCCCGAGGTGCCACCATGGCTTCCATGTGAGATGCATCGACACGTGGCTTGCAACACACTCGTCGTGCCCGATATGCCGTAACTCGCTTCTTGAGGATCATGGCGCCGGCGAGACAACGGTGGCAGGGGAAGCAACATAACGTACAAGAAGAGGTTGCTCGTTGCAGGGCTTCAGTTTCATATACTTGTTAGCATGGGGAAAAAAATCCCAAATTTTGCCCATTTTGGCTCAGCTCTGGCATTTGATGTTGCCCGTCAAAATCGACCAAGATTGTTAAATTTCGATAAGTTTTATTATATTCGTTGATTATACCAGTCAATTTTTTTTTGCTTTACTGTTGCAACAAGTAAGTGGCATGGACATTTTGTGAAGATATAAGGGGTTGGTACAATTTTCCAGCGTCTTTGTCACTTCGATTTGCCATTTGTCTACTTCCATGATTTTTTCTGGGGAACATTTGAGATTTTTCTAGTTCCATCTTTTTTGTTTTACGTTTGTGGTGGCCTTTGGTTTGGCGCAGCCTTCTATTTTCTACCAAAAATAATACTCTTGAGCAGTTTGGACAAATAGCAAGAATTAGGACATACATCAATAGTAAAATGTGAAGATGCCCATGACAAAACAAGTTAGAAGCGCTTCAGTTTACGTTTTAGGGGGGAGAAAGCAAATGAATTTCGGAGGAAAAAGAGGGTAAGTTGGATTGCATTGAACAAAAAAAATGAAATGAGGATTGAGACATCATGTGTATTTTCTAAGAAAAAGGGCATCTAGGAGCATGCACATTTTATAGGAATTAACCTCAAGGCTTTTTAAGAACAGTTAGGATTCTAATAACTATTAGAAAAATAATTATTGTGAATAAAATCCCCAAACTCCTAGGGAAAAAGTAAGGCCTAAAAAATGCCATTAAAAAAATAGATGCATAAAAAAGGTACATTATAGGAAAGATATTTGTTTTTACAATATGAAAATAGTTTCCACCCTTTGCAAGGACGAAGAAGACATAAGTGTTTTTTCTTTGGTACGTTAGGGCGTATCTGTGGATCTGGTATTTTTTTGGATGAACTGAACCATTTTTCTATAAAATGCCTTGCATATATGCTTTTCAATTTGGTCCACCAATGTACAATGCATTTCATCATTGTTTGGCACATGTTGCTATCAAAGGAATTCCAGTGTCATTTTCCATCTTTATTGAAAGCACCCAATACTAGTCTGTGCTCACCATTAATTAGAGGAGTACATATTTCATTTGATGCCTGACGACTCTAGAAATTAAGGCAGAAAAATACTGAGAAACCGAATGCTTAGGGCAGAGAAGTTCTTCCTTTACTTTAGAATTTGGAGGTGCCAAGCTAAGCAAGCAAGCGCGCAAATTTTTGCTCAAATCCAGATAGTTGAAAACCAGTATTATTCGCATTTCGATGCAGCACACGAGATGAGACTATGAGAGGACTTTTTTTTCCAGACGTGGGCCAGCAGAGGGGCCCACGGACGCCAGCACACTGCCGGCTGGGGAAACGGCACGAGGAACCACCAGTTCAGGCCATTTCCCTGGTGCCGTGGATCGAACCCGGGCCGGCTCAGCGCAACCATGAGACTATGAGAGGACATAATTCACGAGTCTTATTATGCTGGAAACAAATTAATAAGCACTTGCAGAGCTGTGATCATGTGGAGAGCAATGGCGCGAGATGATCAGCCAGGCTTCGCACGGTGGTCGGAGAAACAGCCGATGTGCCGCCGAGGTACCATTTCTGGATCATCCCTGCCACGTTCTCATTCTCCACAGTAAGCTTCGCCTCATCCTTGCCTTCCGTCGCAAATGATATCTGCACGCATATCCACATGGTTTGGGCAAGAAACAAAATTTGCAAACTTCAGATGAGCAAACTTTTTTTTTTTGCGAATTGAAAACTCAAGGAAAAAATGATTTAATTTGTACGTGCCTCGGCTGGTCCAGGGGTAGTCGGGAAGTGGAACGTGACGACGGAGTTGGGCTTGAAGTACTTGGACTGGAAGAAGTCGGTGACCTTCTCGAGCGCCTCTTCCTCGTCGTCCTCGTACTTGTCCACGGCGACGAGGCGGTCGCGGACGGAGCTCTCCAGCTGCACGCCGTACTGCGACCCCTTGATCTCCTTGATCACCACCACCCTGAACAGCTTCTCCACAGGAGCCGAAACGACGGCCTGGTAGAAATCGTCGTCTTCCGCCAGCTCCTCCGCCTTCTTGCCGTTCCATTTCTGCAGGTGCTCGAGCAGCACGCCGTTCTTCTCGAGGTAGATGCCGATGGCGTTGAACTTGATCTGGAGGAAGTGGATCTCGATGTCCGTCAGGCCTGCATGTGATCAATTGGGGGAACATGATTCATGACCAGGAACGATTACAGCTTGTGTGATGCAGAGCAGCAGAGGTAGGAAAAAGCAGAGGATGAACAATACGTTACCGTGAGCAAGGAGGGTGAGAGGCTTGCCGCTGGCGATCTCCGACGGGAATGTGATGCCTTCCACTTCCACGTTGTTCTTCTCAGCCTCCGAACCCACTGCACATGCAACATGATCAGGCAAAAATTTGCAAAGCCCATAGTACACTCTTTTTCAGATACTACTGCTCTGCTCGTCTAACAGGGCACAATTTGTAACTTGTAAAGCCCCCTGACTATTCAGAGGCTTTTGTTTTTGTTGTACCAATTACTGTTCATGAGATTGGAAACAGGAAATTTGATAATTGAAATACGAACTTACTTTTTCTTTCTTTGGTAGAGGTGCCTGACAGCCTGAGGCGTTTCGCGTGCTTGAGCAGGGAAAACGAAGAGACCTGAAGAGGGATTAAAAGAGTGTGACGCGAAGAGGCCGGCTACATATTTTGTGATGTCAACTGGTGTGGTGCCTCGGTGCATTGTTGAAACGGGGAGTTGAGTTAGGTAGAAGGAGAGGGCAGGAAGACAGGCAGGTAGGTGTGCATCTACTAATCCGATTGATCTCAGTAGCAGCAGCAACCTACCACCGTCGTCAGCTGGTCGAAACAAAACAAAGTGAAGGGTAGGTAGGTGCATGCTGTGGCCAGCTACTGCTCAACCTCCGTTTTTATTTCTGTAGTTTCCTCAGAAAAATAAAAGAAGAAACACTGAGGTCTGGGATAAGTGAATGATGTTCAGTTCATGTTCGTGGAGAATCAATTGGGAAGTGATGGTTTTCATTTTTGATCGAACAAGTAAGTAGGGGTATTCAGAGTGTGTTCTGGTTGTAGTGGGAAGGATTAGGGCGACAGATTGTGTTGGAGGGCTGGAGATCGGGGACTGCTGAACTGAAGGCATACAGGTCGGTGATTGTTGGTAGG
Source organism: Eragrostis nindensis (assembly GCA_012490785.1). Classification (NCBI taxonomy): domain Eukaryota; kingdom Viridiplantae; phylum Streptophyta; class Magnoliopsida; order Poales; family Poaceae; genus Eragrostis; species Eragrostis nindensis. Next base: position 879,568 of record JAAXCT010000153.1, on the reverse strand, counting down.
ACGTCGCGTCCTCATGACTTCACAAGTCACACAGGCACAGATCAGTGCGCAAGCTAACAACGGAGAGCCCATCCGGTCCGTTCCATTTTACTCTTTTGAGGCCCACCATAGGAGTGTGCAAGCGACGAAAGCCTTTGGGCCATGTGATGGGCTCCAAGTCCAGAGGGCTACATAGACGCATTGACACGCCTCAAAAAAAAAAAAACATAGACGCATTGACAGGTGGGCCCCGTCTCCCGTCAACACATCCCCCCGGCTTATCATCAAAAACCCACTCGTCTCACCGGAGCAGCCGAGAGGAGGAGGAAGCCATGGCTGCTCTCCGCCACCTCGCCAGGCCAACCAACATCCACCACCCCCACGGCGTATCTGCCGCCACCACCTCCCTCCAGCTCCGCCGCACCTCCTCCTCCTGCCCGCGCCCTCTCCGCCCCGCTCCCCTCCGCTCCCGCTTCACCCGTTCCGTCCTTCTGCTCTCTCCTCTGAAGCCACCACCTCCTTCTTCAATGAGACCATTTCCTCCTTTTTCTTACTCCGTGGTTGTTGCTTGCAGGGGTTTACGCGCTCTCCAGCAATGACATCAGGGTCGGCACCAACGTCGTGGTCGACGGCGCGCCCTGGAAAGTTTTAGGTAACAGCCAAACACATTTCCTCGCAAAAAAAAAAACACATTTCCAGTGCATTTCGTTCTTGCGAGGCGTAGCCAGTTAGCAACTTACAAGCATAGCTTTAGAAATCTGGGCAATGCACCTCTCCTCTCAACGATTATTCGATGGTCCCTTAGTTCTAGCTTTTTTTAAGATTTACTAAGAGAGGAAAGGTTCAAAGAAACATGCAACCTTATTTTTTAGACATAATAATCGACCTCTGTGTAATTAGAGGACCTGTAACCTGAGCCTCTGCACAAAAAGTCTATCAGTGCCATGACAAACATGTCAATCGTTTTCTCCTCTCAATCAAACTTTCTCCTCTCAATCAAACAACAGAGTTCCTCCACGTCAAGCCTGGAAAAGGTGCTGCTTTTGTCAGGACAAAAATGCGAAATTATGTCACCGGCAACACAGTTGAGAAAACCTTTCGAGCTGGAAGTACGGTAATCTCACCTCGAACTCAGAATCTCGACCACAGTTTAGCAGCTATTTACCTATATTTTTCCTTGTTTAAACTACTATACTCATGCTTTTCCTTACTTGACAAAACACTCGCTTTGATCTTCTTTACCATAGTTTCTGGAATTATACATTCCATTTCTTTCGCCTGCCATGGATTGCCTTTCCTTCACCAAACCATGTGTAATGGTAATTGCCTCTCGCTCAGTTATACAACAACTGACAGTCACTTCTTTCGAAAACTTTCAGCTAGAGGAAGCATCCCTTTCAAAGGAGACTAAGCAATTTACATACAAGGATGGCTCCCAGTTCGTGTTTATGGATCTGGTACATGCTTGAATTTTTTTGCTTAAATGTCACCAGTGAAAGCACTAGTCAGCTGCCATTATACTGAGCACATTTTTGTCAGTTTTTGGCACCTGACAATTTGTATGTAACCTTTTGATAGCCCACTTCGCCATTATTCGGAGATTTTTTTTCCCCTGCCCCTGTGGGGGGGGGGGGGGGGGGGGGGGGGACCTCTGTTAAATATGGAATTTCGTCAAACTGGTAATCTGTGGGTGGAGCTATCAAAAGGTTACATACAAATTAGGGAAGCAAAAGTAATGGAATATTCAGCATCATCACGTCATTATAAGATTTCCTGGGGCTTCAGTTCTGTGAAACCTCCAATTTCTGATCAACCAACTAGTTACTATTACAAGTCAATAATTTCATCAGTTTCCTAGTGTAAATTGTTCTCATCATTTTCCATTTGCAGACGACCTTTGAGGAAAGTAGATTGAATGAGTCAGATGTTGGCGACAAGCAAAAATGGTTGAAAGAGGGGATGGACTGCATTTTGCTGTACTGGAACGGACGGGTATTTCCAGTTTGTTTTCACATCATCTGGCGTCACTTATCCAATTAATTACTAGATTACCTTCTTAAATATTTTCCATAGCATGCTAGCTGATGGTGTGATTTGTTCTTGCACAGCAAAAATATTGGCCACTAAAAAGGATTTTTTTTTTTTTGTAGATAATTGATTTTGACCTCCCGATCACTGTTCGACTGACTGTAACTGACACAGACCCAGAGCAAAGTGACAGTGCACAAGGTAGGAAATTATTTACTGTGTCTGCAAAAAAATTTCTGCTATTGTTTAATCACGCATGTTGCTAACAAAAGCAACCACGTAGGTAGGAAATTATTTACTGTGTGTCTGCAGAACGTTCCTTCTATTGTTTAATCTTAACCAGAAACCATTATTCTTACTGTGTTTTCTATTTTCTAGGAGGGTCAAAACCAGCAACCCTGGAAACTGGAGCCGTGGTCACTGTACCCTCCTTTGTGAAGGTAGGCGATGATATTCTGGTTGATTCAAGAACTGGCCAGTATATGAACCGAGCATAGAGGATTGATGAGGATGCTAGACATCAAGAGAGCATAGTTTTTGTTGGCACATTTTTGGCTATTCACCTGTATAAATGTTCGGCATCTTTTGGACTGCAAAAAAACAGCTTACATGTTCGTTGCATCTAGATCCTCGACACCATTCATAAAAGGAAAATTGTGTTAAAAATTTTGAAGTCTTGTCTGAACCTTATGCATCCCTGATCACAAACCTTGCAACAAAACCCTTCACATCCTTGTTAATTGGAACCCAATGGTCTGTTCAGAAATGGAGTTTGACACATTTTTATAATGGAGTGTTAAACACTTTTAACAACTGAAGAGAAATAAAGGCAACGCGGAATCGAATCGAAGGGAGTAATACATCTTTCTGCTAGACGCCAGCCTCAAGTGTGCCACACACACACACACACACAGGAGGCTTCAATTCCCTGGTCTGCCAATACACAATTTTTGGATGACCATCTTTGCGCCAAACAATGGAGACCACGCACTTTTCTGTAATGTTAGCTCAACTTGCTCCCTCTCCAAACGAAACAACAGTAATGCCCGTCTGTCATCTCTTTATTGCTACTAAAACAAGAGATGTCAATTATAACTAAACAAGACCGTAACAGGGTGCAGCCTGACCCAAAATCCATGCAGATATAAAGCCATCCAGAATTCTTCATTGCACACTACACATAAGATCGTACAACCGTTATACACATCTATCACAAGTCTATCTGCAGAGCAAGTGGTTCGGTCCTCTCTCCTCAGGTCTTCATCCTCTTCCTAAGCTAACTGTTTTGCTGTTCACATCTCAATATGATGAGAATGGTTTGGAACGTCCCCTTGGTTATCGAGGGGCATGTACTGGGCCATGATGGCACGGATCTCTGAATCCATATATCTCTGTAAGCACAAGAATACAAAACAGAATCAGATACTGGCCCAGAATTGTGACAAGATTATGATAAACGTGTATAGGTTGTTCATATTTTACCCGAATCCGGTACTTGTAAACTGCATATCCTGCAATTCCTGCTGCTACAAGGCCGAAGAAGATGACCCACAAGAAGCTCCAACCTACTTCTGTTGCTCCATTTTTGCCTGCGCACAATAAATGTTCAATCAGCAAAACTTTAAACATGTGTTGCCACTTTTATGCTTTCAACTCAAAATTATTGAAGACAAAACTATCATGATGTGCCTTAAATTGACGAGCATTACTAAAAACATTAACTCAAAATGTTAATTGCATTTCGGTAAAAAAATGTTTATTGCAAGTCAATAACAAGCTGACAGTGTAATATACGGGGACTGTACATACTTATGCATGTATCGTGCTCCTCCATGTACAGCAAGCCTCCACTGCAGCCGCACTCATAGCTTCCCCAAGTGTTCTTGCATTTGCATTCTTTACACTGACATGCAGTCCTCTCCTTGCATTCATCAATATCTGTCAAAATATTTCACATCAGCATCACACCACAAGAGGAATACCGAAAATATACGATATTGCTTGACCAGAAAGCCAGTTTTTGGATTCAATATTCACAATAGTGCTCTAGATCTGAAGTTTTGAGGCATAGGCAAGCACTTCTATAGCCTAATGGAGTCCATGAATATACCTTCACATTTGTGGATACCATCACCCTTGAACCCATCCGGGCATTTACATCCATCATCCTGTCAAATTGCAGAGACCACAAATATAGATACAGGTATTCATAATTGATAGGGCATTATAAGTAGGGCAATTATCATGCAAAAATCAAACTGATACTTACACTGCAAGCGGAGTACGTCCGGCCATGCCTGGTCTCTTTCCAACATCCTCCGTTGTTAATTTCACACCGTCCAGATCCCGAAGCTAAAATGACAAAAAGCATATGTTATAACTCAGAAGGCTCTAGTAACAAATGTAAATCCCCGTCGTCCTATGTAACATCATAACAAGCATAAAAAACAAGGAAAATGTCAAAAACATATCAATTAGCCCCTTTACACAGTACCTTCACAATGAGTGTAGCCATCACCAACGAATTTTACACCTTTCACAACTGGACATTCACAAACTCTTCCACGGAAAGTATCCTACATGTACATCAAACAAATATGATATGCATAAGTTTAACTAAACACCAGAATTCAGAGATAAAATTTAACACTACAGGAAGTACCTTGCATGCAGTGATGTTAGCAGCCTTATCTTGCCAACAGCCACCATTGTTCTCGAGGCACTCATTTGTTTGTATATCTAAGGTTTCACATAATATTAAGGTAAGATATTTCAGAGAAAGTTTCTTCAAGTTCACACAAAGTATGATCAAAATATAGTATATATAGAAAAACTAGGGGGGTCAATGCACCAACCTTCACTCAAGCAAACAGCTGGCTCAGTAGTTTCTCGAAAACCAGCACAAAGTGCTTTAAGAACTGCTCCTTTGTCAAGCTTACCTGAGAAACAATAGTCAGATAAGTTCAATTGGCCATCTGAAATGACATTTTTTATAGTGTTTTTACCAGATAGAGAGCACATACCTCTGTATTGCCTGTTGTTGATTACTAGAGTCGGTAGGATGGTAACATCACCACGAGAGCCCTTTCCAATCTATGTAATGTGGTGAATGATGATATATTCAGATGAACAATAGAATGGATACAAAAGATCATGCATTCACAACGAGGTACTAACCTGTGCATCCTGTTCTGCTTTCAGAACAGGGTTTTCTTCATCAGTATCTGGGTTACCAATACATTTATCTATTGCTTTATGATCAAGACCTGCAAATAATAACCCAGTTCAGTACAGCTGCTGCGAGTCTGTGCTTCACCACAGAACATTAAGAAAAACATATGCAAATACAACATACCAAGTGACTTGATAACTCCATCAGCGCACTCCTTAGTATACTTCTTCTCCTTCATTGGGCACCGAATTGCAAAATCAGTGACATAGTCCCACCATAACCAAGGCTTCTTGTGCTCCTTAGCAACTTTAAACACACAAACTTGCCGCAAATTCTGGACCACCACATCTTTCCCATCATATCCTTTGCTAAAATCCTGTTCCGGGTCAGGTGCACAGTATCTTCCATGATTGATGCACTGCGACTTGCACTGCTTGCTCAGAGTGAAGGCCTCTGGGCAATACCAGGTAATGTAATGGGGTGTGAACTGTGTGTAGCCCTTCTTCTCAAGTACCTGTGCTGCTCCTTTGAAGCTCTTCACAAATTCAATCTGGCTATCACATTTGGGGCCACATTCATCATTGCTGTTGGTCCAAAATTCATACTCTACACGCTCATCAGGATGGGGCAGGGCCTCCCTCCAATCCAAATTCACATTAACCATTTCACCATTGTTGATTGCTTTCTTGAGCTTGTCCCCGAAGCTTTTGGTTATCAGTGCTGAAGGAATAGTGATGTTCTCTAAATAATCTGCACTCCCTGATTCCTCAGGGGTGTCCATTGTAATTAGAGGCTCATCCTTGTCATCAGCGACAAGGATAGCCGCCGCTCCAGCATTCTGTGCATTCCAAGCCTTCTTTGTGAAGTAGCAATCTGAATACAACCACAAAAACAAAATTATGTTATCCGCTGTGTATTTTAACTAACCAAGTAGAATGTAATGTTCACATCAGACAGGAATGAGTGTTAAATAAATAGCAAGTTGGTTGAAAACAAAATCAGTGGAACATCATTGAGAGGTCAACTAAAACAAGACAATGACATTGCTACTAGAAAAATGCTGCTGGCTGCACATATCGAGCCAAGGATTTGGTCCTTGTACCAAATTGGGTCAACGAACATTCAACTCAATCACATCAGCACATGCAGATCTAATCTTCTATTAGTCTAACTAAATACCATATGACTAAACAAAAAGTTGTTCACTTCGGTCCAACTATACATTCATCTACTCTACTAACCGGGGACTATAAAGGCCTAGGTAACTAATACTCGCGAAGTCACACATGGATAACCTAACAGAGACCAAGTAAGTACTACCACAATAGCTAGGAGAAGCAGCAAATCTTGTGGATTTCTCACCTCCCCTGTCGACGAGCAAGAAAGTGGGGAACGCCCCCGGCTTGGACTTGTAGGAGATGTCGAAATCGTCGAAGTCCTTGCAGGCCTTCTTGTTGGCCTTGGGGTAGGCGACGAAGCCGACCATGGTGCCGCCGTACTGGGGCACGCCGAAGTTGCCAATGGCGCACTCGTAGGTGCCCTTGATGTCCTCCGGCGCCGTCACCTTCAGGCTGTTCTTCTCCACCACGAACCTCCCGTGGCAGCAGCCCAGCAGGAACACCGCACACACTAGTAGCCACAGCATCGTGACAGCGGGTCGGAACCCCATCCTCCGATCCACGGCCGGCCCTTGCGATTCGCTAAACCCAGTTCGTGTTGGAGATTGGATTGGATTGGATTAGATTGCCAAGTGCGGTTCGATCGGGAAGGAAAAAAGAAAGGAAGGCCGTTCTTGGGGCGACTACACGGGCGAATATGAAGTGGGAAACGGCAGAGCAGGGGAAAGATTGGATTTTTATCGGGCAGGGAAGGGTGTTTGGACTTTGGAGTCAGGAAGCGGTGCTCCTTGGATGAACAACAAGTTGGAGTGGGAGAGATTTTCTGGTTCCCTCTTTGTTTTCTTTTTGCTTGGGAAAAAGAATTTCTGTTTGCTTCTGGAGGTTTTGGGAGAGGAAGAAGGGTGAGGGAGGAAGGAAACGGAGACGGTGAGTCGGTGAGGTCAGGTGAAGGCGAACCAAGAGGGCACGTGACCCACGTGTTGTATCGCTCCTGCGTCTGGGCCGGAGACCGGAGTATCGTAGTGTTGCGCAGCTTTCGGCCCAAAATAGCCCAGTGGAGACTCCAGGTCTGTGTGTAATGGATATAAATCCCCAAAAAAAAACTTTCAGAAGAAAACAAGAGAAATACTAGTAGCATACTTCATTCACTCTCGCTCTCTCCATTGTCTTTTTATGTGCCTAAGTGTAGATTTTACTAAATAGATTGTCTCGATATAAGAAATAAAAAATAGAGACAATATTTTATATTAGAAGCTATCAAATTTAACTAATACTTCCATTATCTTGCAACATAAGTAATCAATCGATAATAAGCATACTAAATCATTGGTGGTGCGCTTGCAACAATGAACTCAAACACTTCCATAATCAGGAGAGGAGAGGGGGGGTGCTTGAGAGCCAAGGTTTAGGATCAAGTCTGCACAAAGGTTGAACAAAAGAAGATGATAGTGCTGGCATATGAACATCGAATGTGTACGAATCATACATTGAAAAAATATTTACTATGTAGGATGTAAAAATTTACATACAGTTAGATTATATTAATACTAATCATGGAACTAGTTCTTTCTTTCTGTTCTTTTTTCATGCTAGAGTCGCTAATTTTGGCGATTAATGCAAATTCTTAATTTTTTTCCCCTTTCCCAAATAATGAAGGGAGAGAGAATTCTTAGGGCTGGGCATAGAAATATCACACTGCAAACTCATTGAGACATTTCATTTTCATCTGAATCTCTCCCTCCTGGAAAATTGTTTCAAAGCCTTGTGTAAAACTTATGTAGCTAGTAATACTTGAAGCTGTCATACAAGAGGAGAAGCTCGAGATCTTGGAGCTCAAGGTCGTCTCCCATCGGTGGTTCCATCATGATCTGTCCCAAATCTAGTTCATCGCAGGACACACCGGTAATGCCTGAACTATCGCCGGCGCTTGTTGCCGACAGGACAGTGACATGATGATATGGAGCTGCATCAACGATAGGAAATGGCTCCTCGCGCGGCATCCGACGACGATCGACCACCAAAGGAGCGGCAGGAACGTCCACAAGAGGCGGCAACACAACATTTGCTTCTTGCTTGATCATGACGTGGCCGTTAGGAGGACTGACAGCTCCTCCTGTTGGAAGATGGTCGTTACAGTTATTTTTCTTGGCAGGTGAGGTCGCAGAAGTGCAGTTGCAAGTGTGCTCGTTGTTGTAGGTGACTTGAAACACAGGTGGGTCATTGTTGTCCTTCTGTTGGATGTACTTTGTGGCCGGGCAGCCTTTGTCGTCCTTGTAGGTGCACCTGAAGTAGCTCCTGCAAAACGGCATAACAAGCTTTCATCAGGCCATGCATCTTAAGGAGAGGCAGAAGAAGAAAGAAAAGGGTAAGGATCCCACCTTGTGAAATGGGTGCCGTTGATCCTCTTCTCGCCGTATTTCCTCCACTCATAGCCATCCTCATAAGGAACGTTGGTCAAGTTGACCCATGATGAGTTCTTCGTCCCTTGAATTACCGATCTGCAATAAGATTACGAACATCGGTCGATCAAAAAAGGCAGGCACGCACTCGCACATCAATTAATCCATACCTTCTTCTTTTGAGGCTTCGCTTCGCCGATGTGCTCGTTGCTCCCTTGGAATCGGCTGCTTGGGTACTTTCAGGGCTGGACGACGACAGCTGAGGCGAAGCAGCTGTGTTACTACTATCTTGTTGTTGCTGCTGCTTCATGACGGAAAGGGCGATGTTAAGGGCTCGCAGCGCCTCGCTGAGAAGGTTGTGCGCCAGCTTGGAGGATTCATGGCCATGGTGGTGGAGGAAGAGAAGCGGCTGGTGGGTCTTGATGAGCTCGTACACCTTGGCAACCTCCCTCGCCGCGCCCTCGCGATCATCCGGCAGGTAAGCCGCCATGGTATCTGCACACTGTATTCGATATGTGTGGACTGATTAAGCTTGAGTAAGGAGGTGTAATTAAGGTAGTCGATGATGACGGGCAAATTTATATGGATGGACGCAGCTGGCAATAGCGATGTATAGACCAGTGGTGTGGAGGAGCAGGTGAGCTCACTACTAATACTATAATCAATGGTGCGGGAAGATGGGTATTGAAGCAGATTCGTTGAAGCTCTGTACTCGTCTGCAGTTGCTACGGACATAGAACGTTCAGTCAATAACCAATGTTTTCCCTTGTTCAGTGTTGACGACGCGTAGAGAGCACACGCAAGTGGAGTACGATGTTGTAACATAGTATGCTCGTGGACTGGACATACTACCAACCAAATTTAGTTCGCTGAGCAGGGACAAATGATTGCAACGAATTATCCGTCAAACCTGCATGTTCCTGACTACTGGAGTCAGAATTACCATAGTCAGACTCAGAGCTGATGACCTTCACGGTCGTGGATGGAGGAACTAGCCAAATTACGGTTCTTATTTTTTTTTCTTTTTTTTTTGGCTATGAAATTACAGTTCTTCAGATTTCAGGAACTGACTGTTCCCCCCCAAAACAAAAAGATTTCAGGAACTGACATACAGTTTGATCAAAAAAAAAAAAAGACGCCCTCATAAACTTGTACTGCAGCAACTGCCGATGTGCACCCTGAGATTCATAAGAAGTCTCAGTAAAGATTATTAACACGTGATGCAAAAGAGGTTAAAAAATGTTGTCTGACCAGGTTGGAATAATCAACCGCACTTGATTATGCACTTGATGATGTAGTATAGTAATTTGGAGAGAAAGGTACGTGCGGTCCATCAAATAATAGCAACTTGCTGCATACTGTACTATTAACACCGTAAAAGATCTCAGTATAGTATATAGTTAATTTAAGTACGTACATGTGTATATTAACCGTTGCAATAATCAGCTCGCTCCCTCACGTTTCAGTATTGCAGTTGCCCTTTGGCATTCAGGACATAACCCAATGATCTGATTAAAAGCGATGTCCTCCTGTAAGTTATGAAATACTTTAAACATGGAAAGCTTTTCTCTAAACGAAAAGAAGTAATGCCAGAAGCTCTGACGTTTAATTTAATATAAGTAGATGTCTCAGATTCTAACATCTCGGAAGAGCCTGGATTACAACAAAGAGAGTGCTGGTCCCATATCATGGAAATGTTTGGGACACGGAATCAAAATGAGAGAGCAAATTAAACCAGGCTGCGATTTTGACATCAGAGCCACGCCTAAATTTGACATCAGCAGGTGCCTGTCATGCTTACGCTCAGAGTCGTAGTAACTTCACTTTCGTGCAACGACAACGCGGATTTGCTAGATCTTCTCTTGCCACTTTACCCCTTTCTGGTACTTTGCTGTCTGTCTCTTTTGCTATATATATTATTTGTACTGCCACACCTCAAGTATTAGCTCGGATCAGTCCGTACTTGATTTCCACACGCGGTACACACAGATGACTAATATATGTACTTTACTTTCTACGAGCACTTGCTTTCCACACGCACTCTTTGTTCTGTGGTGCAGCGTGCGTTCACATGAGCGTGAACACGAATGAGTGGAATTGCAGCAAAAGACCTCCTCTCGGAGATACAACGTTCACGTAGCTCATTAGCTCCTTCTTCAGAAACTAGTCTTGGTCAACTGCGACGCAGCGTGAAAATAAAGATGGATCAGTTTTAGGCTTTAGCTAGATCTGATTTTGCAAAGCATGTAGTACTAAGCATCATCTACTAACTGACGAAGAACCAGTCAGCAAGGACAGGGATGTTTGTAATGCACATGAATGAGAGTAAAGGGAGAGGCGCGTCAGTCCCCTACGGCCCTACCTGAAGCTCGGCTGCATTCCTAATTATTTTCCTATGGTACATGTCAACACTGGGGAATTGAATTGAAACGCTTCACTGCTTCTCAATCGACCATGTGTTCCCCTTTCCTCGTTTCAGACGCGTACTGCATATTTGGTCGCGGTCAGTCAAAGTAGCTCGCTTGTGTCATTCTTTCAGGTTGGACCTGCAACGCCTGATGCTTGCTTTGAATAGATACGATATTTCAGTAGTACAAATCACTGTCTTTGATCCGTTAATTAGCATTGGAATCTTGCGGTCCTAGTAGTAGTATATTGCAACAGGTGGTATGTCCATGGGCTGTTCTGTCGAGAGCGGCTCCTGTCCTCCGCGGTGCTATGCATCCGGATATCTGTACGGCTGTTGTTTCGCTGAGATGTGTGCCCAATAGTGGTCCGGTTGTATTTGCCGACGTATCTTGCTCCGTATACTGTATGAGGCAGGGGGCTAGGAGTTAATGCAAGAGTGTGGAACGGTGGAGAATGATGAGACGCTGGACAACATTTTATATGAGGGTTGTCGGAGTATGTATTGGCTGGTAGGAGTACTTCGTTTCCTTTTTTTTTTTTTGCGGTGGAGTACTTCGTTTCTACAGCAGCCCATGAGCTGAATAAAAATGGAACAAATGGATCGATGTTCTAAGTGGCTGAGAAAGTGTAATAAAATTCCAACAAAGGGTATGGACGTTATAAATTATCATCATACAGAGAGAACTTTCTGTGCTATCACTCCTCAAGGTGCTACCGTACTCCAAACCTAAGTAGCACCTCATTGGATGCATAAAAGATTACAAAAAAAAAAATAGATAGTGTATCTCATAATCTACCCTCTTGAAAAATTTAAGATGCAACAGACACTTGTGCAAAGAAAAACAAAGAAGTGAAATTAGCATGTGAATAATGCGAGTTGTAACTGTTTATCCCAGACCCACAACCCGTTACTTTTCACATGTTGATTTTTATTTTTTGTTTCTTCTTACACATATATTCGTTTCATCTTAATTCTTGTAACATAGTAGATGATGGCATGCACTACACATTCATATTTTTGTTACAATTTTCGCGCATCCGTTGCGAAGCTACCGGCGTTGGGAGCACGGTAGCACTAGAATTGTTCCCTCATCATACAATATTTGAGATGCAACAAGTATTTTTACAAGAGTAATGAAAACGAAAAATTTGCATTTGAATAGTTGCGGATTGCGGGTCGAAAATGAACAATTATTTTCTTTTCCAAAATGTGTCTTGCACAAGTATTTCGCCACAAGACAAAAAACAGTTCCAACAAAGTGGATACACTGTGCATGTTATCAATTATTGTCGTGCAATATTTAAGAAAATTTGCACTTGAATAGTATAGTGGATTGCGAGTCCGAAATGAATAGTTACAATCCTCAACTATTCAAATCCATTTTCTTTTTTTTTATGTGTCTTTCACAAGTATTTAACCACAAGATGCACCATAATAGTTGCATAAAATTTTCAACAAATGTCTTTGCATATCAAAAATTTCGCAAATTTTATGATGCAATGCATCATGGTAGCACTAGAACACCTAAAGCTGCGTGAGCACCATGGTCCATAACATGCACAAAGCACATAATATAAGAGAAAATAAAAGTGGTTCCGTCTATTACAAGATGGATATGTTTTGGTAACAAAAAATTACACGTGTGTTGAATTTGTGCATCATGATCTCTAATACACACGATTCATCATTTATTTGGAAAAAAAAGCTCAATCGTTTTAGCAAGATGCATGTGTTTTCAGCGCAAAAATAGTACGAGTAGACACAGTTAATTTTGCACATTGTATCTCATAACATGCACGAAGAGTACATATTTTGGGGAGAAAAATAAATCATTGTTTCCATCCACAAGATGCGCGTATTTTTTTAAATGAAAAAATGAAATGGATGCACTCTTTGTTTTTTTGTGAATTGAAATGGACGCACTCAGATTGTGCATCATGTGCCATAACTACAAGAAACTTACTTCCCTCCGTTTTCAAATAATCGACAGCGTTGACTTTACTATTCACAATTTGACCGCTTAATAACTTCTAAATTACTTAGTTAAATAAGATAAACACATGACTGGTAGATGTATTGTAGATGGTACTTTAGCAACATGATATACTTATGAGTGTTTAATTATGCAATAACAAAAAAAATTATAGTCGAAGTTGGAACAGTAAAAAGTCAACGTTGACAATTATTCAAAAACGAAGGGAAGTATATTTTTGAAAAAAGAAAAAACTCAACGATTAGACCCAAGATGCATATCCATTTTTTTATGTCCAGAGACAAATTGAAGTAGTCGGAGCTACGTTTGTGCACCATGTTCTGTAATATGAAGTACACACACACACACACACATATTTTTTAAAAAAAAAGAAGACTCAGCTCTTTGCATTTCAACCCACGCTGGTTTGCACATAATACTCCTATTACTATTCAACTACTACTAGTACTCCGTATCAACAAGAGATGTGTACAAACCTTTTGTCCTCCCACGTTGCTTTTTGTGTTTCACCCAACAAGCGATCTGTCATGTTCTTTTAGCTTGGGGACTGTTCAACGTTGAAGGCAGGGTACAGCAGCGAGAAAGCAAGAACACTTCTCAGAGGGCCACCGAAAAAAAAAAAATCTGTGCCTATCCTCGTGTAACCGCGTTACTGATAGTCGAACAGTAGCTCATGGGGTCCATATGCGCCACCTGTACCAATTGGTGGGCCCGTACAAACCAGATGCGCCGTGTAGAGAAATAAAAAAATCTATCTCGGGCACACATCCCCAGGAAACAAGGACGGGCTCTACGCCGTGGAGATAACCGGCGGCATAGCCGCGCGGAGAACAGGCAAAATTTTGCCTGTTCTTTGTCAGCTGTCACATTCCTCAGCCCAGTCCACAAAGATCCTATACCACAAAGATCCATGTGATCACTTGCTATGAGACTAGTGAAGCATCTTTCATATTTTCTCTCTATAATGGGTTGGGCCACATCAACTGGCCTGTTTGTTTCCAAAGCCCGTAGACATTTCGAAGTAGTACTAGCCTCAGCCTGCAACTGCAACCTTCGTGTGGGTGGCTTCGTCAGCATAGTGAAGCGACCACCAGCAGACACCAGACGGATGTGCTTGTCAGGATTTTGTGACATTTCACCTGTTTGCAACAACAATTGGTGCTGTCCCACTCTAAAAAGGAAAAAACGAAAATGGTGCTGTCGCCAAATAGGTCCCTCCTTTATTTTTATTTGTGTGTGTGTGCGGGTCATTCGATTCTTGTTCTTGACATCAATCAAGAACAGAAACATGCACCATACAGACACGGTTATTGAATTGTCGGCGGTCGCCCAGTGGCCACTGTACCTACCACTAGGGAGGGGAGCAGAGCAGAGCGCCATGGCGACGTCGGCAACGGCGGCGGCGCCGCACGTCCTGGTGGTCCCTTGCCCGGCGCAGGGCCACATGCTCGCTCTTCTGGACCTCACAGGCCTCCTCGCCTCCCGCGGTCTCCGCCTCACCGTTGTGACCACGCCCGCCACCGCCCCACTGCTCGCGCCGCTCCTGGCCGCCCATCCCGCCGGCGCCGTCCACGCGCTCACCCTCCCGTTCCCGTCCCACCCCGCCTTGCCCGCCGGCGTCGAGAGCGGCAAGCACCTGCCGCCGGCGCTGTTCCCGTCCCTCATCGTCGCCTTCGCGGGGCTCCGCGGCGCCCTCGGTGCCTGGGTCCGCGCCAGGTCGGACGGCCCGGACCGCGTCGTCGCCGTGCTCTCGGACTTCTTCTGCGGGTGGACGCAGCCGCTCGCCGCCGAGCTCGGCGTCCCGCGGATCGCGTTCTCGCCGTGCGCCGTGTGCGGCACCGCCGTGATACAGTCGCTGTTTGGCCGGATGCCGCGGCCCGAGGCGGAGAACGACGGCGAGAGCCTTATCCCCTTCCCGGACCTCCCTGGCGCGCCGGCGTACCCTTGGCGGCAGATCTCGATGCTGTACCGGACGTTCAAGGCGGGCGACGAGGTCTCCGAGGGGCTCAGGAGCAACTTCCTCTGGAACCTGGACAGCTCGAGCTTCGTGCTCAACACGTTCCGCCGCCTCGAGGAGAGGTGCCTGGAGGCGCCGCTCGCCGACCTGGGCTTCAGGCGCGTGCGCGCGGTCGGGCCGCTCGCGCCGGACGCCGCCGACGCCGCCGCCAACCGCGGCGGGGAGATGGCTGTAGCCGCGGCCGACCTGTGCGGCTGGCTGGACGGGTTCGAGGACGACGGCTCCGTCGTGTACATCAGCTTCGGGAGCATGGCGGTGCTGCAGCCGCCGCACGCCGCTGCTCTGGCCGCCGCGCTGGAATCCACTGGGGTGGCGTTCGTGTGGGCGGCCGGGCCGGCGGCGCCGCTCCCGGAGGGGTTCGAGGAGCGCGTCGCGGCGGCGGGAGGCAGGGGCAGGGTCATCCGCGGGTGGGCGCCGCAGGTGGCGGCGCTGCGGCACCGCGCCGTGGGCTGGTTCCTCACGCACTGCGGCTGGAACTCGGTGCTCGAGGCCGTCGCCGCCGGGGTGCCCATGCTGGCGTGGCCCATGACGGCGGACCAGTTCGTCAACGCGCGCCTGCTCGTCGACGACCTGCGCGCCGCCGTGCCGGTCAGCTGGGGCGGCCTCAACGCGGCGCCGGAAGCCGACGAGGTCGCGTGGGTGCTGGACGCCACCGTCGTCAGTGGCCACAGGTTCGTCGGTGAGGTAGCCGCTCGGGCCAAGGAGCTCGCGGAAGAGGCGGCGGCCGCGGTGCGCCAAGGAGGCGACTCGTGGCTGGAGCTGGCGGACCTGGCACGGGAGCTGCGCGAGCTCGGGAGCGACCCAAAGCAGCAGCAGCAGCAGTAGGCTTCGGATTCGGACCTCGCTTGCACCACGGTGTAATAATAACCTCATTGCATTCACTCTCTTTAAGCTGGGAAACTATTTCAGCAAAATTTCATTGAAATTTTCAAAAATTTGAATTTTCCGGTGGGGTCCGAAATTGGCCAAAACGAACAGTACCGGCCCAAAACGAACAGTCCGAAATATCGTCATTGACAACCTTTACAGGTCCTTGGAAACTTAGGACTAAGACATGTTGTGTGAGACACAAAAATCTCTGATCTCAGAGTTGATCTCTTTAAGATCCACTTGCACTTCTGCACGTTACTTACAAGACTAACCAGAAATTAACCTGTGGTTTCAGTTGATATAGGAAACCAATTTTCTTCTGTAACAGAGGCCTCCCAACAAAATAAAAAATAACTGTAGACAATCCAGCAACATTCAGTATTTCAACAGTATCAGAATAGCCAGCAGGCCCAGCAGGCAAATTCTGCTGTCTGGGCTTCAGACACACTAGTATAATCTCTACAAACAAACGGTGCTACTTGAAGAACCCCCTTTTTCTCTGTATCATATACTACCAGATAAAGAAAATCAAATGCCATCATTCTTGCCATTCAAGTACGAAAATGTGGCTTGAACCAGAATGTAAAGAGGTAGTAAGGAGCAAGGATGGTAATGTCTATATGGGGACGATTGGGGATCAGTAGGCCTGGGACGGCGATATTGCTTCTAATAACTCAAGATACAAACTCCACTCGGCGCTAGAAACATGCACCAAGAGGCTTCCCAGGAAATATTTCTTTTGCTCCCCTGAACATGATCACAAGAAATGGAAGTACTCGATGCATCTGGACTGACCGATCGGTAGCAATGTTCTCGGCAGAGCACCGGTGCTGCTGGACGACCTACTTGATCCTGAAAATTTGTCAGCCTGTGTCTTGACCGGACCGTTGCTTGTAGGAGATGATGTGCCTGTCAAATGGAATTGGTGTGCGTAGGCGCTTCTGTCAGGCTGTTGGTTGGCTCTGTAAGACTGTCTGCTTGGCGACAGTGGTGTAGCCGAGGATGTCAGGAATGTGGGCTGCTCACTGCTGCTGTGAGCGCTGAAGGAGATTGATACGGCCTTCTTTGAAGGTGACTGAGCAGCAACATCTCTAGTGCTTCCTATGGGATTTGAATCGGCGCGGCAGGTGTGTTGGTTGAAATAAGTGACGGAGAACAATGGCGGATCACTGGTGTCCTTCTGCTGGACTTGCTTTGTGGCGGCACACTTCATTTCGTTCTTGTAGGTGCATCTGTAATAGAACCTGAAAATGGAATAATATGAATCCAAAATTCCATTTTAAAAGCAGAGAATAATTATTCAACCACGTGCATCATGCAAACTTAGATATCCAAACTGAACAACAGAGACTGTCAAAGGGAAAGTGAAAGATTGCTCAAAAAACTTAGAGTAAAGTGAAAGCATGTCTTCCACTAGTAAATTAGAAAGAGAACATAACAAGATGACGGCAAGGTGTGGGGGACTTATATTGGCACTTGCATTCGGCTGGTATTTGAAAGAATGTCCCCGATTGTCATTAATTTTTCATTAGTATGTTTTAACTTATTAACAAACCCGCTTTGCTGTTGCTGAGTAATAAAAAAGAGCGCTGTCTTAAAGTAACAAAAGATCTTTTTGACAGTTGAACAACATCTTCTAAAAAGGCTTCTTCGCACCTTCAGTGTATCAACTTGTCTTATTCTTCTTAACAGTTCTATAACTGAACTTTTGCATTAAAGTGAAATGTCTCAAGGGTCCAGTTCCCTTTAACCTCAGCTAAAGGAAAAATATTCGGAACACTGTTTATGTCTCCTCCCACGCCATTCACATTCAGTTTACCTAAATTAGGTGGAACAGCATTAAGAAACACTTTTAATACCTCTTTATCCACTACAATCACTGCCTTTATGAAAAGGAAACTTTAGTTGCCCATCTATTGACGAGCTCTTGACCGGTTAACAAGAAAGATGGGGTCCGCACCCATGCCATTAACTTCCCAAGAATGTAAAAAAGAGTAGCCCAGACTGTCGGTGCTTATGCTAATAGTTGGAAACTTTTGGACAACAAGTGTGCGAAACAGATGAGGGCGGTTTTTATTTCCTAATAGAAGTATTAAATTTCAAACTAGTTGCAAACGACAGGTAATAAAGGTGAGCAAGTTGTCAATTCTATATTCATAGCCAGCAACACTTTGAAGTTTTTATTTGTCTTTTTGAGTAGTCAATTAGAAAAGAAACTGCCGTCGTGAAGGTTCTTCCCCTATGGTCAATACATAAACTTTTTTTTAATTGTTATACATTTCTTTTCTTTCTCTCAGCTAGGGTATTGCCGACACTTGTCCACCTGACAATTCTACAAAGTAACAATTCGTAGAGAGCAGCTCGATTTGATATGTTAGAAGAGCTTTTGTTGAAAAATCCAAATACATTGACCAAACCGTCCGCTGACATACAACGTTAGGCGCACTAATCGGTGATGTGATTTTGGGACAAAAAATATTGGCCCACCAGCTGCACAGACAAAGACTACGAATGGACCGAAGGAAAAACATTTGTTTCTTTTTTGGGCATGCTGAAGACATGTGAATTTGGGGGCAAATAGGACTAAATGGGCTATGGTGGTCTGTATTAGTACCACCAAGATAAAAGGAAAGGACCTTGTGAATTGTCATTTGCCATGCTTGTGTCCACAAGATGACTGGGAAATCAAGAATACACAATGAGCACATGAGGTGCCCAGATTTTTATTTGTGCACATGGAACCACCGTAACATGGCTTATTCCAGAAGAACATTACTACAATATTGAAGATTCTAATAATTTCTAATCCATCTTTATATGTAATATAGGAACGACCCCAGACGCCAAGATAGCATCGAGATCCTAAAGCTCTACTAAATTCTTGATGTGTCAAAAAACGGTGGAACTTATTTTCTATGTTGGGTTTCAGTTACCGAACCAGAGCTCCTGCAAACCAATTTACTAGATCCGCTGCGTCGCGCAAAGAAAGAGATGCATGCATGTACTACTGACAAACAAGCATGTAACTTGGGGAAGGAATGGTATGAAGGACCGAGAATGACGAACCTTGGGAAGTTGGAGTTGGAGAGCTTCTTCTCGCCGTACTTCCTCCACTGGTGCCCGTCGTTGTACGGCGCGTATGTGTCCGTCGTCCAGCTGCGCTCGTCCTTTCTGCTGATTGCAGAAATAAAATCAAGAAGAAGCAAATGAACCAGAGGAGAAATTTTTTTGAGGAAACCAGAGGAGAAATTTCTCAACAGAGACTACTCACGAGTGCGTACCTGATTCTTTGGTGGGTTCTGGTAACCCGGCTGGATCCCAAGCTGCCGGGGTAAAGAGAAACAGAGTCCAGAGCCATGGCGAATCGGCGAGGATGAGGTAGAGCAATGGAGAAAGGCCGTTGAACTGAAGAGGAGAGGAGACGTTTCTTCGGGGAACTCGGCGGAGAGTCTCTGACTACCTTTATTTATAGCATTAAACAACGACGGTGCAGGCGCACAGGAGGAGGAGCATTGTTCAACGTTAACACGCGTCGCCACCTCTGAAACGGTGTTTCCATTCGTCGTCATGCATTTTTCATTCTCCTCTTTGGCTCCTTTCATACATAACCAAAGAAAGTTTGGCTCAACAACATTATGTTTCTTTTATGTAAAGAATATATACATATAGCAAACATGGCTGGAAAGAAAGAGATGTCCTTCCGAATTTCTTGCTAGGGGATGATGACTCTAACCTAGGCCGGTCAAGAGTACATAGGAAATATGGTGAGATCACCTAAGGACAGCTCTAGCGTTATAGTTTTGCTATAGAAAGAGACAGAAAGGAACATAGACAAATGTTAGATTGCAAGATAAAAGTACGCGAGAATTCAGAGAATACCCTACAAACTTTCTATACAAGTAAACTAAATTAAATTTCTACATCCTTCATTTTTACCTTGGTGTCGGTCAAATAATTTCAGGTGCAATATTAGTAACACGGAGGAGGAGATGATGAATCGAGACTGGCATCAGATAGCCGGCCACGTCTGAATAACATAATGCAAACTTCAATGCAAATCCATGTGCAAGAGAACAGCTGATTCCCTGGCTCTACATTTCTTTACATTTCTCAGAACTCTTTGCTTGGTCTTATATTACTTGTTAAATAAAAAAGGAGGCATAACTTTACTGCAAAATCTTGGGTTTGGTGGATCAATCCCACCGCCACATGCTAGCACTGGAATTCATAGCTTATAATATTACTCGTCTCTTTGAACAAACTTCCACCAAGTAGTCTTTTTCAAAGCAGTCCCAAGAGAGAGAAACACAAAAAAGAAAAGGAAACGATGTCTGACCTCTTTGATTTTGCAATACCATGCTAATGACATACATGATGTAAATACACCATTTATCTAACTTTGCATAATAGTACAAACATCATTAGGCTAGTTGAGTGCTGATTCTAATCTCTTCTGAAAAGATTTTTTTTAGGCCTCTTCGGAAAAGGCTTGGGTACACATATTCTATAGCAGCACCGCTGTTAACTAAGGAAGTAGCGAGTGGCATTTTGTAGTACATTTTTTTACTAATAAGTTTTGAACCTTCACATTTTGGAACTCCCTGGCTCTGCATTTCTTCACATTTTTGAACGTGACATGCCAACAAAGTTGATGATATATAGATCTGAAAGAGGTCTGCTTGATATGGTTTCTCTTTTTCTTTTTAAAACATGAAAAGGAAAAAAAAAGAGTTGTGGGGTCTGTTCGTCTCACAATGCATAGGCCAGAAGTTTTTTCTGTTATCTAAATGCCAACAAAGTAAATGAAGAGTATTCTACATGGACATTTTCAATGTACATATATATAGTGATTATTTAGCATCTACGTGACTAACTTTGGATTGCTATAAAAAACATATCGACTTCAACCCAACTTTAATGACAATATTTTAGCCATTTATATTGTGGCAACAGAACTGGCCACATCATCTCATCCATTATTTTGTTGCAGAACTGGGAGAGCTGGTAGACTTTCTGGTGACAGGTTCAAACAGTCAATCTTACTTAATGTGCTTCTAAGTTCTAACACGTCACATATGAAGAAACAGATCACCCAATTACTATTCATTAATTTCCCCCTTTATATGCAAAATAAGGAAGGCTGTTGTATTTTGAATTGAAAATCTGGGTTAAAAAATGTAATGCAGTAGCAGCTGCCATCTTCCCTGGCACAGTACCACCTTTTTTTTTTTTTGACTGGAGCATAATCTCACAAGATTCAGGGAAGGTGCTAGCAGACCTCGATAAACAATGGGGCAAATGCCCTCAAACCTGCAAGCAGACCTTGATTGAATCATTAAGGCCTCCTTTGGAACGCAGGAATCGCA
The DNA here is from genome assembly GCA_012490785.1 of Eragrostis nindensis. Classification (NCBI taxonomy): domain Eukaryota; kingdom Viridiplantae; phylum Streptophyta; class Magnoliopsida; order Poales; family Poaceae; genus Eragrostis; species Eragrostis nindensis. The sequence continues at coordinate 858,216 of JAAXCT010000153.1, read as the reverse complement.
CAGGAATTTCACAGGAAACAGTTCAATTTCACAGGAAAAACGCAGGAAAGGAAAAGTTTTCCTCCAATCCAAACGAGCCCTAATTAGAGACTAATGGAGAGAGGGGAAAAAAGACGATCTAGTTGATCTGATATGTGCGAGTTGGTGCTTGTATATACAAACTACAAAGTGCTTCCATGTGCTGTTGCGCTGTTTGCGTGCAAATTGCTTGATCTTAATCGATCCGCGGGAAGCATCTGGCTAATTATCTAAACAATTTCTGAGGGCGGTGCGATGGTTCCAGGAAGCTAAGATCGCGTATGAAGACTCAAGATAGAAATTAAGCAGTGCTAACTTTTGACAACTGCTTACTTTGATGTAAAAGCTAGCATGAGAAAAAATAGCCGAAGGAAGATATTGTTCCAGCTAGCTGGAATCAACTAATAGTTCCCTGACTGCATCAACATCGATCCAATGACTTGTAATTTTGCCATATGAATCTTGTGAACATTTTGAACCATGAATCATTTGCGAATGGTCTCTTGAATCAAACTCTGCGTAAGAAAAGAATCTGTTCTCAATGACGAATACAATACCCCAGTAATGCCGATTTGAGGGCATTTGCCCAATTGTGTACAGGGACCTAGGAATCAATTGATAGTGGGGATTTTCTTCTCCTAATTCAGATGTTGGGTTGGTTTAGGCTTCCTCGTTAATTAGTTTATGCAGACAGCATTGTCATCTAGAAAGAAAGACGAAGCAGCTTGGGACACGGCAGTCTTCAGAAATTAGCTGGTACTAAGTTATCATTGAGGGTGCAGTCCAACAATATTATATCGGCAGACTTGTGGCGGCAACGTGACACTGAAAATAACATATTAGGACTCCGTGGTGTCGTCAATGAGAGCGATGGGGATGGATTTCTAGGCATCAAAAGGAGTTGAAGGTTTGAAGCAGTGGAGAAATAATTTTTCGGGAGAAATGTGTACACTGGGGACAGAAAAAGACAGCAGCGGTGTTGAGCGTGAACAAAACTGAGGGAGGTTAATGCATTCGGAACTATCCACCGGCAGCCCGGCAGCGGAGGGAGGCCGAACAGTTTGGGTCCGGCTAGAGCAAGCAGGAGAAGTATCGTTCTTGGGTCTTAACCATGGCCCATCTGTCGTTCGACTGGACAGATGGGTGAAGAACCATGTTGAGATGTGCCATGGTTCGATGATGATGAGTAATTGACAACGCGGTTGATTGGCGGAGAAGGAGAAATGTGTTTGCTTGTCTAATGATGTGTAGGTCAATGGAGTCAACTTGATGGTCAACGGCGGGAGGATCGGGACCAAGCAGGAGGCTTGGGTCCGGACGATCGAGAGGCCGGGTGAGGTCAAGGGTGATCCACACCGTACACGTGGCGGACAAGAAGCACGAAGGGTTTCGCGGTTTGGCCTCAAAACCGTGGAGGTGATGAAGACGGCGGGTTGACCAAGTCAAGGCGAACGGGAGGCCGAGTCAAGTGAAGGGTCCCGACGGGCTGGGACGAGAAGACTTGACGGCGAGGTTCGCGGGACGAGGTGACACGCGTCGACATTGAGGTGGTTTCCCGGTTTATGCCTCAAAACCTGCGGGCGGACGGTTTCCCGGTTTGGGCCTCAAAACCGGCGGCGGCGGATGGTGGTGCACGTGGCACCATCGCGAAGGTTTCGTCGAGGCGAAGCAAAGTCGTGAAGGGTCCGATGGCATTCGGGCGAAGGAGGAAAAATCGGACGATTTTGCCCCTAGTGGTAGGTAGAAGTGTATTGTGTCTAAAGGGTATTTTGGGAAAGAAAATAGAGTAGATAAGGGGGAGAGAAGGGCTGGGGCGTGGGTCTGCCCTTTCCCCACCTCCTGTTCACGTGGAGATCCAGAGTGAGGTAGAGAGAAGAGAGGGCTAGGGATTGAGAGAAATTTCTGAGAAATTCGAGTTCTAATCAAAATGAGGGAGGGAGGGCGGCGTCCTCTGTGCTTGTAGGTCTGAGAATCTCATCAGATTTCAATGGAGAAACCAATTTTATTTTCGTTCTTGTTCCCATCCTGATTTTTGTTCGTCGATTTTTCTGTGATTTGGGGTCGGATTTCCATAGGGCTTTGAGTGCTAGGACATGTGAGTAGCCATCTGTGTCATCGATTGATGGATTCCACTCACGAGCACTTGTAATTTTGGATTTCCCCAAAATTTCCTCATTTGCTAGGGTTTCCCGAAGGTCTGGAATTGAAGCTAAAATCAAATCTTTCTGGGAGCTTTTTCTTGTAATGGATCATACACGATTGGATGATGCTGCAGTTCAATCTTTGTGACTTCTGGAGTTGAACTGGTGAAGTGGTATTTTCGGTCAGGGCCAACCTGTTCGCTCTCTGTTCTCACGCTGTGTTCAGTTGGTTCTGCTGGTCATCCTTCAGTGCAGATGCACCTGGCTCAACTTTGTTTTGGTTCAGGCTTGTGCGAAAAAGCTCCAGTCTTCTGCTTCAATTCTGTTGCTTGACCATCTAGAGCGAGCCTCCTCTGTTTGCCTTTTGCTGTGTATGCAGGATTAACAAGCGGCAAGAAACGGCAACGAGTTCAGGTTCTTTGCTCCAGCAGATTCTCGACGCAGCGGTCTGAAGGTCTGAACATTTGTGGAGAGAGTTCTGAACTCAGGTTGCAGCTGTAGCTCTTATCAATCGTTGCTCCTGCAGGTTGCTGTAACTTGCATTGCTTTTTATTTTCTCATATCTAGTACTGATCGGAGTTGCATCTGTTCATGTATGCATGACTGCAGTTCAAGCACTAGTTAAATATTCCTTTGCTTGCTAGTTGTTGTGAACCGTCTCTTTGTCGAACAGTAGCAGTGCAAGTTTTAATATTTGTTTGCAGGTCTTCTCGAAGCTCTATCTCAGTTCACGAGCAGTTCAGTTTGGTTTCAGAGTGAAATATACCAGCTAGTTTTGCTCTGTTTATTTCTTCACTGCTTCGATAAGCTTGCCTGTGCTTTTATCTGTTGCCTGTGCTGTTTCTCTAGAAACTGTAGCAGCTCCAAAATACTTTGTTTTTCCGGCATTTACAACAGAGTTTGAGGCATCTTTATTGCATAGCAGCAGTCTGTATTTTTGCTTCCGCATCGGGTCGAAGCTTTTCCTAACTTGGTTCCTAGGGTCAGTAGTTTTCCTATAGCTACGTGATCTTGGCCAAGTGAAGAGAGAGGTGCGTTGGGTTGTAATTGGGATATAGGCCAAGTTCTATTGAAGAATTTTTACCGGCTCCCATTCACCCCCCCTCTGGTCGCCTTCTCGGTCCTTCAATTGGTATCAGAGTCGGTTTGATCACGTGTTGAGCTTAACCGGCTTTGTGATCCGAAGGCGACATGGAGAAAGGTGCGATCAAGCTCTTGGTCTTCGATGGGGAAGATTTTCCCTATTGGAAGTCTCGCACTCAAGCTTATCTCATGAGTCAAGGCATTGGGATATGGACCATCGTGCAAACCGACTACGAGATTCCGGAGAACATGGAGACGGCGCAACAAGGTGCGATCGCTCAATTCGATAACAACTCTAAAGCTGTTAACATCTTGCTTTCCGCCATCGGTAGAAAGGAGTACGATCGCATTGCACACCTTAAGACCGCGCATGCCATATGGGAGACGCTTTGCTCCTATCATGAAGGCACTAACCAAGTTAAGACCATGCGTAGAGATTCGTACAACAGGCAGTACCAGACCTTTGCACAGCTGCCTGGCGAGTCACTAGATGCTACGTTTGCTAGATTCGAGTCCATAGTGTGTCATCTCAGGGCATGTGGTGATCTTGTTTACACTGACAATGAGCGTGCTAAACAATTGCTTTACTCACTAGATGAGAACACTTGGGGTGTGAAGATCTCCGCACTGGAGGAATCCCCCGACTTTAGCACACTCACTTGCGAGCAGCTCTATAGCAAGCTCAAGTCTCACGAGCTCTCTAGGAAGTCACGTCCGAACCACAATGCATCCACTCGTATGGCTTTGATGACTGACTCTCATGGTACTGCATCTTATGGAACTAATCCCTCTCACAAATCTACTTTGGAGTTTGCTCTTTCTTCTTTGGTTGCAGCTTCAGATGAACAGGTGGAGTCCCTTCCAGAGGAGGATCTTGCCTTGCTGATCAGGAAGTTCAAGCGCTCCTTCAACAACAGAAGAGATAGGAGAGGTGGTGATTCCCGTAGCTGTTACGAGTGCGGCGATCCTCGTCACTTCATCGCCGACTGCCCCAAGCGAAAGAAGAAGTTCGACTACACCGACCGCCAAGAGGAAGAACCCAAGAAGAAGAACTACTTCTCCAAGAAGGGCAAGAGCACTAAGAAGAAGATGGCGAAGGTGTTCGCAAGCGCACTCGTGGCTTCCCTCAGCGACGTCCCTCAGCGACGTCGACTACTCTACGGGCGACGACATTTCAAGCGCTGAGGAGGAGATGGAGAAGCCGGAGAAGCCAAAGGACAAGAAGAAGACTTCCGACTTCACTGGGCTCTGCTTCATGGCAAAAGATGATTCCTACTCTGACTCTGACTCTGAGACAAGCAAGGTATCACAAACTCGTGAGGAGCTCATCTTTCGAAATGATTACTTGCGTAATGCCTTGTTTGAGCAAGATAAGAAGTTAGTTGAGGTTGTGCGCAAGAATCGCAAGCTAAAGTCTGAGCTTGAAAGTACCAATGTTGATCTTGCTTTTCTCAAGTCTCGTGTTGATGAGGATAGGGTGCTAGAGTGTGAGTCTTGTGATGTTGTCATGAATGATCTAGTGTCTTTGAAAGATGTGCATGCTCAAGTTGCCAGTCAGCTTGAGAGTGCTTTGAAAGAGATAGAGGAGCTCAAGGCTCGACCTCTACTCTTGGGTGCTTGTAAGGCTTGCCCTAAGCTCACACAGGACTTGGATAGTCAATTGTCCAAAGTCAAAGAGCTAGAGGCAAAATTGCTAAGTGGTTCTCGTGCTACACCACCACCATGTGTTGTGTATGTTTCTCTGAAAAGTGATCTTGTCACCACCAAGGATGAGAACCTAAAGCTATCCCAGGAAGTTGAGTACCTCACCACTCGCCTCACTAGAACCAAGGAGAGTGAAAAGAGAATCGAGAGTGACTTGCTGAGGGTTAAGGAAGGTTCAACTCAAGGATACAACTTGGGTTTGGGTTATGAGAGGTGTGAGAAGGAGAGTGAAAATGTGGGTAAGTTTGTACCAAGCTCCAACCTCCAAGATGAGAGTGAGAAACTCAAACCCACCGACACTTACTACCCATCAAACCCAAAGCCATCCTTTAACCCAAAAGAGGTCAAGAAGCAAAAGCAACAATCCAAATCACCTACACAACCAAAACCAAAACCCAGGAGTGTGTTTACTTGCATGTTTTGTGGTAGGGATGGTCATTTAGATGAGTTTTGCTTTAGAAGGAAGAGAATTGAAAGGAGGCAAGCTGAGTTAGCTAGGAATGCAGTCTATCATTCCTATGTTGACTATCCGCCTCACATCCCTTCTCGTGCTTACAGTGGACTTGGTCATTGCTCATATGACTTTGGTTCACGAAACAGAGGATCTGAGTCGCGACGCTTTGATGGGCCACGTTTTCCCTTTCGTGGTGTCCATCCGCAGCGTGGATATGGTCATCCTTCGTATGACTTGTATCCCCGTTACATGAGGAGTGAGTCTAGACGCTTTGACGATCCACGTCGTCCCTATCGTGGTACTCGTCCCGTGCGTTCCAATGATCAAGTGCATAGAACTGTTTTTACTTCTGCAGGTCGTGTGGTTAGGTGCTGGATTCCTAAAGCTTATCTCTCTAACCCCAGCACTGAGCCCTCGATCTTTTCTTCACGTTCTATGTAGGTAGCTGATGGAGGCCTGGAGGACAAGTGGTTGATGGACTCCGGTTGTTCGCGCCATATGACCGGTGATACTAGATGGTTCTCCAGCCTCACTCCCGTGAAGCAAATTGACTATGTGACATTCGGGGACAACAAAAAGGGTAGAGTAAAAGCAATTGGCGCTGTCAAGGTAAATGACTCCTTCACTCTCAAGGAAGTAGCCCTAGTAGAGCATCTCAAGTACAATCTGCTTTCTGTTTCTCAATTGTTGGATGATGGCAATGAAGTGATTTTTAAGAGGAATGCATCTCGTGTTGTTGATTCGACTGGTGCTTTGATTTGCAATATTTCTCGGATTGATAGAGTTTTTCGAGCTGATTTTGTTTCTTCCTCTGGTTCTCACAAGTGTTTGTTTGCTCAACCCTCTTCTGAGCTTTGGACATGGCATAGGAGACTAGGTCACATGAGCTTTGACTTGTTGTGTCGCTTAAGTGGCCTAGGCCTTATGCGAGGATTGCCTAAGCTCAAATTTGAGAAAAACCTTGTTTGTGCACCTTGTCGTCATGGAAAGATGGTTGCCGCTTCTCATCCACCAATCAATTTGGTGATGACTGAGCAGCCTGGGCAATTGCTTCACATGGACACTGTTGGTCCTGCTCGGGTTCGTTCAGCTGGTGGAAAGTGGTATGTTCTTGTGGTCGTTGACGATTTTTCTCGCTATTTTTGGGTCTTCTTTCTTGAGAGCAAGGATGAAGTGTTTCATCACTTTCGGAGCTTGGCTTTGAGGTTGTTCAAGGAACTCCCTAGTGCATTACGAGCTATCCGCAGTGATAATGGCACCGAGTTCAAGAACTCCTCGTTCAGTGCTTTCTGTCTTGAGAATGGTCTTGAGCACCAATTCTCTGCACCTCGTGTTCCTCAGCAAAATGGCATAGTTGAAAGAAAGAACAGAACCCTTGTTGAGATGGCCCGGACGATGCTTGATGAGCATAGGACTCCGAGGCGGTTCTGGGCTGAAGCCATTAGCACCGCTTGCTATGTTTCTAATCGGGTTTTCTTGCGCTCAATTCTTAATGTGACTTCTTATGAGCTACGTTTTGGGAGGAAGCCAAGTGTTTCTCATTTGCGTGCTTTTGGTTGCAAGTGCTTTATTCTCAAGCGTGGCAATTTGGATAAGTTTGAGTCAAGATCTTCCGATGGCATTTTTCTTGGTTACACCCCACATGGTCATGCTTATAGGATTTTGAACTTAGAAACTAACACCATCGTGGAGTCCTGCGATGTAACCTTTGATGAATCTATGCCTTGTACAAGTGGTGTTGTTGAGTGTGCAGGTGACAGGGAAATGGAAGAGAGCATCTTTGTAGACGGTGATCTACCGGCTCCAGGTGAAGATGAGGATGAACCACTACTTCCTACTACTTCGCCTGCTCCTGAGCCGGTCTCTGCTTCCACAGTTCAAGCAGAGGGTCCCGTAGCATCTACATCCTCTTCGGCGGCCGTCGATCCAGCTCCAGCCGTCGTCGAGCAAGCCCCAGCTGTTATTGAGGGGGAGGTACGCTCCGAGAGAGAGGCCCCTCGACACATCCAAAGTCGACATCCTCCCCACCAAATGATCGGTAATCTAAATGAAAGGACAACAAGGTCGAGGTCTGCTCATCTCGCATGCTTTACAAATTCTGCATTTGTTGCCTCCTTTGAACCTCGAGATGTTGGACACGCTCTTTCTGATTCCGATTGGGTCAATGCCATGCATGAGGAGCTAGAAAACTTTGAGAGAAACAAAGTCTGGACCCTTGTTGAGCCTCCTCCTAATGTCAATGTGATAGGAACCAAGTGGGTGTTCAAGAACAAGCAGGGTGAGGATGGTCTAGTTGTGAGAAACAAAGCTAGGCTTGTGGCTCAGGGTTTAGCCAGGTTGAGGGCTTAGACTTTGGGGAAACCTTTGCTCCTGTAGCGCGTCTAGAAGCCATTAGAATCTTGCTAGCCTTTGCCGCGTCTAAGGGCTTCAAGCTTTACCAAATGGATGTCAAAAGCGCTTTCCTAAACGGCTACATAGAGGAAGAGGTTTATGTCAGGCAACCCCCAGGCTTTGAAAATCTCAAGTACCCAAACCGAGTGTACAAGCTTCAGAAGGCTTTGTACGGGCTAAAGCAAGCACCCAGGGCATGGTATGCTAGGCTGAAAACCTTCTTGCTAGAGCGCGGGTTTAAAATGGGGTGTGTGGACAAAACCTTGTTTACTCTCAAGCATGGCACTGACTTTCTTTTGGTTCAGATATACGTGGATGATATCATCTTTGGTGGTTCATCTCATGCTCTTGTGTCTAAGTTTCAGGCAATGATGGAAAATGAGTTCATGATGTCCATGATGGGCGAGCTGACCTACTTCCTTGGTCTTCAAATCAAGCAATGCAAGCAGGGTACCTTCATTCATCAAGCCAAGTACACGAAGGACTTGATGAAGAAGTTCGACATGTCGGATGCCAAGCCCATGTCGACCCCGATGGCCACTTCCACCGTGCTCGATCCGGATCTTGATGGTGAAGCGGTGGACCAGCGGGAGTACCGGAGCATGATCGGCTCCCTCTTGTACCTCACGGCGACAAGGCCCGACATACACTTCGCGGTGTGTCTTTGTGCTCGCTTCCAATCTTCACCAAGGGAGTCTCATCGTCAAGCGGTGAAGCGCATTTTCAGGTATCTCAAGTACACCCTTGAATTCGGCATTTGGGTACTCTGCATCATCTACCCTTTCTCTTTGTGGTTATTCGGATGCGGATTTTGCCGGGTGTCGTGTTGATCGGAAGAGCACTTCGGGTACTTGCCATTTTCTTGGATCTTCTCTTGTTTGTTGGTCTTCTCGCAAGCAATCTGGCGTAGCCCAATCCACAACCGAAGCTGAGTATGTTGCTGCTGCTAGTTGCTTATCCCAAATCCTATGGATGACTTTCACTTTGAGGGACTATGGGTTAACCTACAAGAGTGTTCCACTTTTTTGTGACAACACAAGTGCCATATGCTTATCCAAAGACCCAATCCTACATGGGAGAGTCAAACACATAGAGGTGAGATACCACTTCTTGAGGGATCATGTTGCAAAGGGGGACATCGAGCTTACATACATTGATACCCACAACCAATTAGCCGATATCCTCACCAAGCCCCTAGACGCCGAGCGCTTTGCATTTCTTCGGGGGGAACTTGGTGTTTGCTATCCTTATGGCATTGTTTGAGGGGGAGTTGGTTTCTTTGTACATACGTATCTTATATTCTTGCATTTGCATTGCATTGCATTGTAAGATAAGCATCATGTATAATATGCATCTTTAGAAGAAGTTTCAACCTTTATGTCTCCTTGTATTTATTGTTGCTATGATTGAGATTGAGCTAAGTTGTGTGATTGTTAGTAGCAAGCTTTTAAACTTAGGCTCTTTTAGATAGTATGGCATAGTTTCATTCGAGCAAGCTAGCTAAACTTTGAGATGAAAATTGGCTTTTGTGAGGCTTATGATCTATGCATGCCTATGTTTGTTCACCATGTGTATGCTTGTTTTTATCCTTGTCAAGACTTGTTTTAAGGCTAGTATTAGAAATGTCTTGATTTCGGCAACTTATTGTTTGGGGGATGGATTTTGGCAAATGTTTAGCTCATGATGGGACTTTGGGGGACAAATGTCCTTTTGCCAAAAGGCATACTCATTTGCTTCTTGTGCTTAATTTCTAAAATCAATTTGATCTTTTGTGCAACATGCTAAAAATCCAATACGGTGCCTTGAAACCTCGGGGTGTTTGCCGTAACCAGTCGTGCGACCCTCCGCTTGGATAAGAGGTTACTTGAGGATGAAAAATAAAAGACAAGCAAAAGCTTGCAATCTTCACTTGATCAAATTGAGTCTTTGTTGCATATGTGAGCGTTTGTCAAAACACATCTTTCCGAATGTTTGTTGCTTGAGTTGAGATTGACACTTACTAGTTTTCATGGATTCACTTAATACTTGTTTTGCCTTGGATAGGGATGATCATACATGTGGTGACCATGCTTTTCATGATATAGCAAATTTGATCTATCTTGCTCAATTCAATCTTCATGCTTAGCTTGTCTAGCTCTTTGCTTTTGTGCTATGCTCTCTATTATGGCCTTCATGCAATTGTGAGCTCATGCTTTTACACTTCAAGGTTCTATGCTTGTTCATAGCAATGATAAATGCTTGTTGACATGATTGATGAAGCTTGGTAGGATTCCCACCTCATGCATTGCATTTTTGGCTCTCTTGTATTCTTGATGAGTTCATTGCCAAAGGGGGAGAGATCTCATGGGAAGTCATGCACAACAATGTCAAAATCCGAAATGTTAAGAAAATGACTCCTAGAGAACATCTTTTGCATTGCATGAGTAGTATAATAATTTAAGGGGGAGCATCTCATCAAGTCATCAAGTTCGACTTTTTCTTGAGTCTTTTGTGATCTTTGCGACTTTGTGCCGCTTTCCTTACCAACTCTTGACTTTTGTGATCCTTTGCTACTTGATGATCATTTGCTTTCATTTTTTTTGGTTTTGGACCATCTAGTTAGCTTTTTTGGTTTCGCATTTCAAACTTTGAATTCTTGTGATTGGTGTTGTTGTCAATGTACTCATCAAGGGGGAGATTGAAGAACCATGTTGAGATGTGCCATGGTTCGATGATGATGAGTAATTGACAACGCGGTTGATTGGCGGAGAAGGAGAAATGTGTTTGCTTGTCTAATGATGTGTAGGTCAATGGAGTCAACTTGATGGTCAACGGCGGGAGGATCGGGACCAAGCAGGAGGCTTGGGTCCGGACGATCGAGAGGCCGGGTGAGGTCAAGGGTGATCCACACCGTACACGTGGCGGACAAGAAGCACGAAGGGTTTCGCGGTTTGGCCTCAAAACCGTGGAGGTGATGAAGACGGCGGGTTGACCAAGTCAAGGCGAACGGGAGGCCGAGTCAAGTGAAGGGTCCCGACGGGCTGGGACGAGAAGACTTGACGGCGAGGTTCGCGGGACGAGGTGACACGCGTCGACATTGAGGTGGTTTCCCGGTTTATGCCTCAAAACCTGCGGGCGGACGGTTTCCCGGTTGGGCCTCAAAACCGGCGGCGGCGGCGGATGGTGGTGCACGTGGCACCATCGCGAAGGTTTCGTCGAGGCGAAGCAAAGTCATGAAGGGTCCGATGGCATTCGGGCGAAGGAGGAAAAATCGGACGATTTTGCCCCTAGTGGTAGGTAGAAGTGTATTGTGTCTAAAGGGTATTTTGGGAAAGAAAATAGAGTAGATAAGGGGGAGAGAAGGGCTGGGGCGTGGGTCTGCCCTTTCCCCACCTCCTGTTCACGTGGAGATCCAGAGTGAGGTAGAGAGAAGAGAGGGCTAGGGATTGAGAGAAATTTCTGAGAAATTCGAGTTCTAATCAAAATGAGGGAGGGAGGGCGGCGTCCTCTGTGCTTGTAGGTCTGAGAATCTCATCAGATTTCAATGGAGAAACCAATTTTATTTTCGTTTAAGAATTCAGGATCTGATGGTTTAAGAATTCAGAACTGCTTCTGCTCTCCTCTGCTTCCACAGCCTCTCCTCAACTTCTTTCATGTGTGGTCTGTCATTACGGGTAGGAGCAACACTTCAAAATGCCACATCAAAGATTTTGTTCAGTATATCCTCGTTTACTTCTTCAGTTAAGATTGGATCCAGTATGTCCTTAACTTTGCCTCTGTTATATTTACCAAATGCCTGTGAATACCAAACTAAAACGCAACAATGAAAGGGCAGGCATGAGCTAGATGTGAATGCCAGAATGACAGAAACGATGCACAAAAACACATCACAGAAAAAGCAGAGTACTATGTTCAGACTTTTTTTTTTTGGTTTTGGAATCAATTTCTGACTTGTAAAAGCAAACCATCCTGATTTTTGTTCGTCGATTTTTCTGTGATTTGGGGTCGGATTTCCATAGGGCTTTGAGTGCTAGGACATGTGAGTAGCCATCTGTGTCATCGATTGATGGATTCCACTCACGAGCACTTGTAATTTTGGATTTCCCCAAAATTTCCTCATTTGCTAGGGTTTCCCGAAGGTCTGGAATTGAAGCTAAAATCAAAATCTTTCTGGGAGCTTTTTCTTGTAATGGATCATACACGATTGGATGATGCTGCAGTTCAATCTTTGTGACTTCTGGAGTTGAACTGGTGAAGTGGTATTTTCGGTCAGGGCCAACCTGTTCGCTCTCTGTTCTCACGCTGTGTTCAGTTGGTTCTGCTGGTCATCCTTCAGTGCAGATGCACCTGGCTCAACTTTGTTTTGGTTCAGGCTTGTGCGAAAAAGCTCCAGTCTTCTGCTTCAATTCTGTTGCTTGACCATCTAGAGCGAGCCTCCTCTGTTTGCCTTTTGCTTTGTATGCAGGATTAACAAGCGGCAAGAAACGGCAACGAGTTCAGGTTCTTTGCTCCAGCAGATTCTCGACGCAGCGGTCTGAAGGTCTGAACATTTGTGGAGAGAGTTCTGAACTCAGGTTGCAGCTGTAGCTCTTATCAATCGTTGCTCCTGCAGGTTGCTGTAACTTGCATTGCTTTTTATTTTCTCATATCTAGTACTGATCGGAGTTGCATCTGTTCATGTATGCATGAGTGCAGTTCAAGCACTAGTTAAATATTCCTTTGCTTGCTAGTTGTTGTGAACCGTCTCTTTGTCGAACAGTAGCAGTGCAAGTTTTAATATTTGTTTGCAGGTCTTCTCGAAGCTCTATCTCAGTTCACGAGCAGTTCAGTTTGGTTTCAGAGTGAAATATACCAGCTAGTTTTGCTCTGTTTATTTCTTCACTGCTTCGATAAGCTTGCCTGTGCTTTTATCTGTTGCCTGTGCTGTTTCTCTAGAAACTGTAGCAGCTCTAAAATACTTTGTTTTTCCGGCATTTACAACAGAGTTTGAGGCATCTTTATTGCATAGCAGCAGTCTGTATTTTTGCTTCCGCATCGGGTCGAAGCTTTTCCTAACTTGGTTCCTAGGGTCAGTAGTTTTTCTATAGCTACGTGATCTTGGCCAAGTGAAGAGAGAGGTGCGTTGGGTTGTAATTGGGATATAGGCCAAGTTCTATTGAAGAATTTTTATCTGCTCCCATTCACCCCCCCTCTGGTCGCCTTCTCGGACCTTCAATGGGCCTGAATGCGATGAACATGGACCTCGAAGCAAAACTAACTTAGCTCTGACGACGAGAGTGGCCGCAGTGAATTGTTTCTCAGCCCAACAAGAGGGAGACTCGGGCTTCGGCGCCGGCGCCGGCGGCCTGTGCTCAAGCGACGCGACCGCCCTGGTGGAGTTAGCAAGATATAGAGGATGCCCGGCTAAATCTGCAATCTCTGTCAGTCAGGTCCTTCCACTCTCCACTCTCTCATCATCGTGTGATTCGATTTTCTACTGATCGGCTCCGTCTGTGAATGAATTAGTTCAGTAGATCCCCGCGGTTCGCTTCGTTCTAGCTTCAAGCTCAACTGGTCGATCCATTCCGTAAACAAAACTTAACTTCTAGTAGTAGTAACCATAACCATTGCCGAGGACATCCTCTGAATTTCCCCTCACCTTACTCCGGGCAAGAAATAATTTCATTTCACCCCTCAAACTTCCCGATCACCCTGTTCTACGGAAAAGAATACCAACAAATAATTATATATCTATCTGGCTCTTACTTCAACTCTGACAGAGCTATATAGCTGAGGATATTTTATAGATATGCAACCGTTTCTGTCAGAAATAGACACTATATATATTGGCAATTTGACATTATTAATGTCATCATCGTCTGGTTTGGATCCAGTCAGGTGTTTGGTGAAATGACGTACACGATTTAGTACTTACTCTTGGTTCCATATTCTGATCATTTTGATGCAAGCAATTATCCTACATATTCTACTCTCTACAAAGTGCTTCCATGTGCTGTTGCGCTGTTTGCGTGCAAATTGCTTGATCTTAAACGATCCTCGGGAAGCATCTGGCTAATTATCTAAACAATTTTCTGTGGCACACCTTGCTAATTATCTAAACAATTTCTGGGGCGGTGCGAGTGCGATGGTTCCCGGAAGCTAATATCACTTTGAAGACTCAAGATAGAAATTAAGCAGTGCTAACTTTTGACAACTGCTTAATTACTTTGATGCGAAAGTTAGTATGAGAAAAATAGCCAAAGGAAGATATTGCTCCAGCTGGAATCAACTAATTTAGTTCCCTGCTGGCTGCATCAATATCAATACAATGACGTGTAATTTTGCCATTTGAATCTTATGAACACTTTTAACCATGATTCCTGGACTCTTGAATCAAACTCTGCATAAGAATCTGTTCTCAATGATAAATACAATACCCCAATAATGCCGATGTGATAATATAAGCCCCCATGTGTATAGAGACCTAGGAATCAATTGATAGTGGGGATTTTCTTCTCTTAATTCAGATGTTGGGTTGGTTTAGGCTTCCTCGTTAATTAGTTTATGCAGACAGCATTGTCATCTAGAAAGAAAGACGAAGCAGCTTGGGACACGGCAGTCTTCAGAAATTAGCTGGTGCTAATATTATTCTAAGTTATCACTGAGGGTGCAGTCCAACAATAATATATCAGCAGACTTGTGGCGGCAACGTGACACTGAAAATAACTTATTAGGACTCCGTGGTGTCGTCAGTGAGAGCGATGGGGATGGATTTCTAGGCATCAAAAGGAGTTGAAGAGGTCTGAAGCAGTGGAGAAATATTTTTTTTTGAGAGAAATGTGTAGACTGGAGACAGAAAAAGACTGCGGTGTTGAGCCTTGAGCATGAACAAAACTGAGGTTAATGCATTCGGAACTGTCCACCGGCTGGCCGGGCCGGCAGCGGAGGGAGGCCCGAACAGTTGGGTCCGCCTAGAAGAGAGCAAGAGAAGGACGCGGGGGATGGTTTGGGCCTCGTAAGGAGAAGTATCGGTTATTATCTAGGTCTAAAACATGGCCCTTCTGTCGTTCGACTGGACAGGCCTGAATTTTTTCCTTGACGCGTCAATGCGATGAACATGGACCGGAAACCCATACGAGAGTGGCCGCAGTGAATTGTTTCTCAGCCCAACAAAAGGCAAGCGAGTCTCCCACAAGGGCTTCGGCGCCGGCGACGGCGGCCGGTGTGTCTCAGGCTCAAGCGAAGCGACCGCTCTGGTGGAGGTTAGCAAGATATAGAGGATGTCCGGCTCTCTCTGCAAGCTCTGTCAGTCAGGTTCTTCCACTCTCCACTCTCTCATCATCGTGATTTGATTTTCTACTGATCGGCTCCGTCTGTGAATGAATTAGTTCAGTAGATCCCCGCGGTTCGCTTCGTTCTAGCTTCAAGCTCAACTGGTCGATTCATTCCGTAAACAAAACTTAACTTCTAGTAGTAGTAACCATTGCCGAGGACATCCTCTGAATTTCCCCTCACCTTTTTGTGCCTACTCCGGGCGAGAAATAATTTCATTTCACCCCTCAAACTTCCCGATTACTCTGTTCTACGGAAAAGAATACCAAAGTAAAAATAATTATATATCTGCACTATCTGGCTCTTACTTCAACTCTGACAAAGCTATATAGCTGAGGATATTTTATATATATGCAACCGTTTCTGACAGAAATAGACACTATATATATTGGCAATTTGACATTACTAATGTCATCATCGTCTGGTTTGGATCCGGTCAGGTGTTTGGTGAAATGACGTACACGATTTAATACTTGCTTACTCTTGGTTCCATATTCTGATCATTTTGATGCAAACAATTATCCTACATATTCTACTCTCTAGGGAATAGAGATAGATCAACTTGAGGACTAAACTAAACTTCTGCCCAACAAGTATAGCCTTGTTGCTAATTTCTGGTTGCAACATCAATTCTATGTACAACTCACCATACCTGCACGTGGAGTGCGAGCATATACGACAAACTTGTGGCGGCTGGGGGTCAAACCCCACTATTTATTATTCAATTATCTACTTTAGATGTCATCAGAGACTAATTAACTATGCATAGTTGCTCGCTGTTGCCAGACATGACTGTGGACATTGATATGATTTCCAGTTTGAGGTTGTACTAGAGTACCCAAATATAGAATGGTCCGGACCAATCACAGAACATTTTGAGAATCCGATTCCTTTGGTCTAATAGATGATTCTAACAGATGGGACGAGTTTTGGCATCTGCTTCTTCATGCACAAAGCAGTCACCACGTAGTACTAATTGTTGCTTTCCCATCCATTGCATTATTTCTCTAATTTTTTCCTTACCCTTGTTATAATCTCCCTACCCTACTCTCCATCCCTAAGTGGTGAATATGTCCATCTATAGAAAATTATGTGGTGATAACAAGCTCATGATGCTTATTCAAATTATTAGTTAAAAGAAAATGGTCGGCGAGTTGTGACACTCTCCATCTCTCCTCATGTGTGAAAAGTATTTGTGAATGAAGATAATATCACTCAAACTGATCAAGTTGTTAACTGAATCTGCACTGGGTACGTGATATGAGCAAATTTGTAGAAGTAATGCAGTCATTGTCTTGCTTGGATCCGGTCAGATGGTGCTGAAATGGAACTAATTGGTATAGTGTAAGCAAGCGTCTCCTCACATCTATTCATCAAATCATTTGCGCACTTAGGTTTCTCTCACCCTTTTATATTTGCAGAGTTCAATCAACTATTGTGGATACTATTGTCACCACTCATGTACCAACCAATATGCTAAACTAAGTATATTACTCTATATGGGAGTGCTACACAATAAAACAAGTTGGTATATGGGTCCAGTTAGCAATTTTTTATTGCAAGTTGCAACATATTGATCTGACAAATGACATGTGGAGATGAATATTTTACAATCACATACGACAATTTTGTGGCGGCTGCAGGTCAGAACCTTACTATAGTACTACAACTAATTAACTATTATCAGTTGCCTATACATCACTCTGATGTTTATCGATGCATAAGATTAAGTTAGTACCAAGCATGCCAAAATGATCCAATATGCTCCGAACAAGATCATTATTGGAAGAATAACATGTTAAGCCTCACCGATTTATCTTTTGATTCACTGAGAATCATGTTGATTTAGAGAAATTCCACTTTATAGATGTTCTCGATGGTGAGAGACTCAGAGTTCAACATATGACTCAAAACCGTTTAATTTTAACTCTCAAGCTCTCAAAAACCAGTGCCTCGATTCAGCCGTAGTTTTATAGCATTGCATCTCAGCTATGAAATAACAAACTTATAAAAGATAATAAGAATGACATATCGAAAATGAATTCAGTCCACAAGCACACAGAAAATTGGGAGAGAAATAGAGTTTTACATATCTGCCTAGAAGGACTAGAGTTGTTTCTATATTTTTTATGCCACTAATTATGATCTATATGTGTGCTATCATGTCATACATGTAATTTCAAAACAGTTCTCAAGTGGCTTGATGGGTTATGAGACTTGCTTTTTTTCTAAGAAATGTGATTTAGACAACCTTATGGTGTAGGTTGTAAAATAGATATTTTTCTGTTCTCTCATTAATTACTTCTTGATACATAGACTACAAATGTTGGCCAGATAAATATTTTTCCGTAGATAACATAGTAGAAGCTTATGATGAGATATATCTTTTCAGGCTTGTTGCAAGATAAACGTACAAATATTCATACTCTGCCGATTGATCACTAGCTCGTTCACCTATGCCTTAATTATCAGGCACCAAATCTTAGGAGTGCATCCAATTCCCAACTGTCCAAATCCAAGGCTGCAAACACAGTCATGTCCAATGCCTCATCCATGTTATTTTCTTTCATTGAGTCTGTAGATTTGTCGATCGGCTTATTACCATCTAGGGGCATCTGATGGTCACAGAGATCTGAACAATTCCCTGAGATGCTGGATTGGCTGTCACTGCTGCTTTGCTTTGTTGTGTTCGTTTCAGAGTCATCGATGCCTGAATGCCACCATTGTTACCCATACAAGTATGTTGGCCGATGTAGACAACCGTGTACATAACTGGATGATCAGCGCCAATCCTCTCATCTTGTTGTTGTACTGTCTTCGTTGCTTTGCAGCCTTGTTCTTGTCTGTAGGTGCATCTGTAGTAGCTTCTGCATAATGAAGTTAATAATATTACAAGTTAGTACAATTCAATAACGTGTTTGTTTATACATGTCACTTTATTGGAACAACATGGAATCAAGAACACATATTCGACCAAGAAGGGAAAGAAAAAGGAAACCTTGGGTGTTTTGCTTTGTTGATGTGCTTTTGCCCATATTTCCTCCATTGACGGCCATCATAGTGTGGAACAGGTGTTTCAAGTGGCACCGAGTCAGCAAATCTCCTGCTTAAAAATGGTTTGTCGATAAAATCGATAAAAGCCTTAATCACATACGACATATCAAAGCATCAGGAATAAAGCAATAATTTCACTTGAGTGTACTAATTTATCATATCATGCATAGATACCTTCGCTTGTGCTGACGATGGAGCTTAACATCGTCCTCCTTGTTGGAGTTACCAGGAATCCTCCTTACTCTCTTTTTGTCATCCACCAGGGTATTATCAGCTCGAGCATTAGCAGTCTGATGAAACTGTAACTCGGCCAATGCCTTGCTGGAGCAATCTAGTATGTTCTGGAACATCTGGGCAACAAGCTCGGAGCGTTTGTCGGCCTGCAGCGCTGGCAGGACGATGGCTCGCAGCTGCGTCACCAGAAACTGCTCCCTGGCGATCTCCTTCATCACCGACCGGTGGTCGCACACATGAGGGGGTTCATCACAAGCTGGGGATTGGCCAGGAAGGTACATGATGTTGTTGGGATGGTGGTGTTGCTTCAACTCCTCTCCTCGATCTCCGCTCTATAATTGTATAGCTGTTCTTTGCTTAGCTGCAGATTCAATTCCTTGCAGCTGTGGGAGAAGGAAGCTAATTGTATGGCTATGGCGATAAGGTTAGTCCTAATCTTCGTATTTATATATGGAGATGATACCACATTATGCACCCTAATTAACAATCAACTTGGCCACTATTATATTCAACTCTGTATTGGCTGGGTTCAGGAGGATAGCGTATGTGGAGAAGCTTAGATGCTGCGTTCAGAATCAGCTAAGGTAACCTGGCACAAGGATTGGTTAATTTCATCCTAGTCAAATGTCGCCTGTGTTTATCAGGTTCTCTGCTCCAACTAAACAAGTCTGGTCAGTAAGCAGTCGTGTTCATCAGTTCTCACCTGACCTTTATCCTCACCTTTACGGTTCACTACCAATATTTCATTACAGCGCCCAAATACAAGCTAGCGTGCAAATAAAAATTAGGGGAAAAAATGGTACATAGACTTGTAATTTATTTTTTTTTCCAAAAAATACTTGAATTTTCAAACCACCAAATTAAGTCCTGATAGGAGGTATACCGCTCCGACCTAATTGACTATATGTGGATGAAACTGGTTACTCTTCAGTGGTGAGCCATAATTTATTGGCGCATGAAATAGTTATTTCACATAATGGCGATCCAACGGCAAGGTACCATGTCAAATTGAAACATGCATGCCTAATTAAGCTTTTTGGTGATAATTGCTCTCTTCCCATAAGTGTTATTATGCCATCATATTGGCTTAAGCAAGCCCATGTCACCACAAGTTCGTCACCTCCATGCATGTCACTTCTCACTTGTCACCACGTGAATGTATAAAATATTATATGCATATGATATAATTACCATAAAAGTTCGCTTTCATTAGCTCCAATGCCTACAAATTGAATGTTATTATTTCGGGAGAAATGCTTGCCACAATCCATGTAAGCTGTAGGTGACATATTAACAATTGAAAAGGTGGTTTGCATCAAAATAAGTTTTCCATGGTCATTTGTTCTTGATTGGAATGATTAATTGACTTATTAAGGACAAAATGTGGATTTCGATTTCTTTGGGAGTGTAGAGCTACTGGGACATTTGTTTCTTTGTGCCGACCAATATCAGTATTTCCTTCTGTGTTTAAACAATTGGATTCTCACTAGGCACTAATTTTACTAGACTGTCATATCTCTTTGTTCATTGGGAATTTGACGACTTATAATGGCATTGCACACTTACACACATTGCAATCTTCTCATCTCCATCGAGTCGCCAATCCATTTGGCATGCTCATACCTACAGTTATACATTGGTCAATACACGCCATCACAAAAAACACTTTTATTTGGAATCAAGGAGTACAGATGGCTTTCGTTTCAAAACAAGCTTATTTTCATCGCAACTTAAAAAAAAAAGCTGATTTGAAGTCTATCATTGGTGGTCCTGTTGGGAGTTATTTATGGATACCTATATCTCAAGTTTACATTGAAAAGGCAATTAAACAAGCTGTGTGAGGACCCTCCAGTGTATACTCGTGGATGTTGCACAAAAAAAAAGTGTATACTTGTGGATTGTTTCTATATCTGACTCCAACCAACCGAATTTATCCATCCCTCATTAAGTTAACCCTTACAGTAGAATGAACACACCTCTGAGTCCGGAACCGGAACGCACTAGCCAAAATTTGTATATTCAAAGAGATATAAAGCATGACCTTACAATTAGCATGCGTAAATTAAATACTATTGCATCTAGGTGGAAAATCTTCCAAGTCCCAATCATCACAATTGATGAGGGAACTGTCGAACCCCTCCAGTAAAGCAAGCAAATCGAATTCTGCCTCAAACTCTTGAATATTTGTAGTTGTTTGGACCATTTCAACACTCTGAACATCCATATTGACAAGCTGGTGGGGCAGCTGGACAATGTTGATGCCATGGTCCTTGCAAGTATGATCACCGTAGTACACGACACTGTACTTTGCAATTTCCTCGGTAGCTGTGGCACTACCAGTACTGTCATTCCGTTCTTGCTGCTGAACTGTTTTGGTGGGTAAGCATCTTCGTTCTGATCTGTAGGTGCATCTATAGTAGCTCCTGCGTGCTCAAATTCATGCATTATCTTTGTCAGTATATATGTGTGTTCATCAATTTGTTTGAGATCATATATATATAGGAAGCATTTGCTAGGGCATCAGATCTGACTAGCTCTCGGCACTACCTTCTTGCTGAAGAATCTGAAGTATATAAAAGATGTGTGTTAGTGTTATTTAATCAGTACATACCTAGGATGTTGCCATCCATTGATATTCTTCTGCCCATACTTTCTCCACTCATGACCATCATAATGGGGAGCATGTGTAACTAGGGATCTTGATCGTTTGTCGTTCCTCCTAGGGGATCAATGAACCAGAAATCGATCAATTGATAAGACATTTTACAGAAAGGTTCACCAAAAATGGAGATACACACACACACACACACACATTGACATTTGATCAGCCGATTATTATCTTGATGAATTTGAAAGCTAGCTTACAAATCGATTCCTCCCACATGCATGGGGCTGAGCATGCTTGAATAAGCTATAAATTTCTCTTAATGTTGGCATTAACAAATTTGATAACAAATATGGTCATGCAAATTAGGCAGAGGGAAGCAGAAGAGTTTGATGATATGCATCAGCAACTACGCACCTTCTCTTTTGACTGATGCTGTTACGCTTCCCTTGATCCTCCGACCTCTGGCCAGTATTAGTACTGTCATTCTTCCTCACCAACGACTTGTCGTCGGCGAGCTCGATGTCCGGGCCACCTCCAGCTCCGCTTCTGATGAGGCACCCCTCAAGGGTGGATATGACGCTGATGTTGCAGCCAATCACGTCGTCAAAGAGCTGGACGGCAAGCTCCGCCCTATCATCATCGTCGTGAAGCTGCGGGAGGACAAGAGCTCGGAGCTGCATCACAAGCTCCTGCTGCCGCCTCATCGCCTCCATCATCTCTGAGCCATGGCCGCAGAAGGATGGCACCTGCTTCAGGCTGCTTTTGCTATCCATTCACTTGTTCTTGTTTTGTCTTACTGTAGGTACCTAGCTAACTGATTACTAGTGGTGGCTTTTCTTTGGTCGATATAATGATTGTTACTTGGGTTGTCGGCCTGTGAAGCGAGGATTAGCTGCTAGTCAGTGGTAATGGTTCTTGCTTGGCCGTCATCGGCATGCTCTTTTCTTGGTTATATATAGTTCACTTCAATCGAATCTGTAGCCAAAAGCTTAATTGTCACGTGCCATGCTGGAACAGTAAATATAACAGCGCTTGAAAAGCAGCAGTGAGGTGTCTATTTCATAGTGTGATCGCATGGGCATGCATGACCACGCGCTATTCCATCGAACATGAAGCCAGGAGGAAGGTGAGATTTCCGACCTTTTCTGCTGCCTTATAAAAATAATTATACACCTATGTCTGAACGAGACATCGAGGGATACAGGACTTGATAATTTGGGTCTCATGATGTGTCTTTTTCTTTCGAAATAGAGTGACTGATGACTTGCTTAGGCCTGTTCATGTACAGTTTGCTCTAAACAGAGCAAAACCGACAGCTCTGGTTTGCGTAGGATACCGTGCAATGATGCAATCATCGTGCCAAGGGGCGCATGGACTTGGACTGGTATATCCTCCCCCCGGACACCTGATGAGACAACGATTTTGAAATTAATATTATGTTGTCGTCAGGGCTGGTGTTATGAACAGGAAAACTCCAAGACTACAACCAGGAGGATTGAGAATTAGTATCAGCTATCAGTCAAGTTTGGAACCTAATCTGTTGTCTCTGAGGACCGACCAATTTTAATACTAAACTACGATTATAGAAGTGTAATACTGAGTATTTTAGTGTTGAACTTATTGACAGCTAGTACCATTTAAGACATGCACAAGAGACCATCGATGCGATCATGTAATTCTTCTGTATTGAAGGTTTAGGTAAATATGGTTGATTCCTTCGCCGTTCCTTGCATGTTACTAATCAGTTAGACTAGCCAAAATATAGGGATATATACTCATATATGCCAGTGTCAGTAGTAAACTAAGACTGCCGATGGGTCATCGCTCATCAGATCAACATGCAAATTTATATTTTAAGTGCACAGCTGGCTGCTGGTACATGATTCGTTGGTCAAAATTCAGATGGACCTCTCTTGTTAAGGTAGGCATGTAGTCCATGTAACATCAGACATACACAGAACCCAGGAAGGAGTGTGCGAAAACGCACATATCGCCATCCAGTTCTTCCCATCAATCTTTCTAGTAGAGTGGTAGTAGATAGAGAGAAAGCGAGAAATGGTTAGTGACGAGAAAGAAGACGCCAAACGATGCGCGACGAAGAAGAGGAAGGGACTCTGGTCTCCTGATGAAGACGAGAGGCTTTACGGTCACATAACAAACTATGGTGTCGGAACCTGGTCCTCCGTCGCCGAACTTGCAGGTGTACTCAAAGGCAGCAGCCACCCATGTCTCTGCATTTTTGTTTAAGAAGGATCATATATATATATATATACTCATATGAATTACCTATGTAGTAGTATATGCGTGCTGAGTAATGGATGAGAAATTGGTTAATCATGATTTCAGGGCTCAAGAGGAGCGGGAAGAGCTGCAGGCTTAGATGGATGAACTACCTGCGGCCTGATCTCAGGAAGGAACCCATCTCCAAGCAGGAAGAGGACCTCATCATATCCTTGCAGAAAGTCTTAGGCAACAGGTAAAATCTTCATTTGTTCAGTCATCTCTCACACACGATGTACTTAGCTAGGATTCTGAATCTATATCGCATAGATGGTCTTCTATTGCGGCAAGGTTGCCTGGAAGGACGGACAATGAGATCAAGAACTACTGGAATTCACGCATCAAGAAGAAGCTCCGCAGGATGGGCGCCGATAGACATCAATCACCGGAGACGAGCCAAATAGCAGAGAAGAGTACTCGTTGTAACACTGAAGATGGCAATCTTGATGCCACCACCTCGCACAACAACTGTACAAATGAGAAGCCTCATAGCCACTTCCCAATTTTCGCGTGCCAACTACTAACTGATGATCAAAATTGCGAGCAGGCAGCACAATATTCATCCCCGAGCAAGAACAACGAGATGGAGTTGCTGGTGGAATATTATGTTGACTTCCTCATGTCTCTCCCAGATGCTTTACATGCCGATATATGAGCTTCTTGTGTTGCTGTAGATTGTGTCGTCTCAGGGTGAAAATGGCAGTGAATTTGTACTCTACTTAATATTTTTTTCAACGGTGCTCCAGGGCACTTTGTGGCTCCTTGCAGATCGGCCACTTTTATATTAAATAATGAAGAAAATGTCATTGTACAATGTAACATTTATCATGTTTACTTGGTCACTATGTGCTTCCAATTTGACTCCTAAGTTTTTTTTTTCTTCCTACAGATCAGCACAAAACCAATGCATTCTGTATCACTTCAATTGATAGACTGAATCAAGAGAAAGGTTATCACACAACATTATGTTTCTCGTTTAGCTAGTCATTTCCAGTTTGCCAATTCACTCTTGAGGTTTTTTCACTTCCAAACTTCTAACAGTTTGGTTACAGATTAGTGTGGTTACTTAATTTGGCTAAATTTCAATTAATATATCCAAATATGACATCCATATAGGGGGATGATGGCCGATGTTCATTGCCACAGTATGGTTTCTTAAACCCAGTGACTTCATTCGCTGCGATGCAACTAAGAACATCAGATTTTCATTCAGGGAATATAATGTTGATACCAGAGATTTTCTTTCTTGTGAAATTTCACCAAAACTTTGTGAATTCAGGTAATTTTGTCTTGGGCGAAAAAATACTGAAATTTGGGCCATCCAAAACTCGCCAACTAAAAACAAAGAACGATATTTCGGGAACGGAAAATTATTTCTCCGAAAATAATCCGTAAATGCGAGGCCACCATGGATGCCATCTCCTTGAGCTTCAGAAAATTAGTTCTCTGCTGTTTATGAAGCTCAGCGAGATGCTATGTGTCTGGAATGGAATCACGAAAATGATGAAGTGTTGACTCACACGCAGAAACCGACAACATTATGTGACGAGCATGAGTGCACAAATATGTTGAAACAAAAATAAGCAAGTGCACCGGTGATTAGTCAAGATTATGCGTGACTGGATACTATATAGTGATGTATATAATAGATATCAATGACATGACATGCAATTTGGTAGGAGACTACTAGGATGTAGCTAGCCTTGTAGGTGACCATGAAGTCTAAATGAACAATACATACTGTATATATATGATGTGATCAGTGCCAGAGATACAATGCACGTGCACCTTTGACCGTGAAGTAGTGTAACAAAAGACAAGTACGTAGGAGTAGTGCACTGTTAGAATTGACGCATGTGCGTTTTGTACATTCGAAGACAAGATATATAAGTGCCGTTCCAGGGAGTAAACTTATGATTCCATCGGTCTCGAGAGATCAGTGTCATAGTGTCACGAGACTACGAGACGTAAAGCATGTCTTGACGAGCAGGGGTAGCTCTCGATCATCAAATGCAGTAAGCTGCACACGGCAAGTGAGTGATGTCACGGAGCTGATGTCATCAACGAAATCGTGCACCTCGTGCGAGCTCAGATGGAGCTATAACCTATAGCATCGAATTAAAGTTGACTGGAATTATAAGGCACTGGTGTCAAGCTAATTAATTGGGAATTTGGGAAGCCAACGTGTCAGGGGATAGTGATGCATGAACATAGTTGAGGGTCCAACCAGCCGCGTTGTCGCAGGAAATCATCGACAAGGCTAACACTTGGGCAGCTTCAGGGGTCTCCAAGCTGTGAAAGCTCCTTTTTCTAGGCGGGCGTAGAGGATTAGTTCTTTGTTTGGGAGCCTGTTCCCGCCTTTCTTTGTTTCTTTCGGTTTGCTAGGGTCTGTTATACCCTTTGCTCTTGTATTGCTAGTTTATCACTACTTCGCTTGGTCGGCTTTTGCTAAGCCTCTTAGGAGATTTAGCCCTGACCACGTTGTAACAAACTTCTCTTCTTCTTAATGAAATACGTGCTCCGCATGTTCTCAAAAAACATAGTTGAGGGTGAGGCGCCTGAACCGGAGTTAGCGAGCACACTATTTTGTCTACTCCGGAGTAGCTTGGTCAGTACTAATGACAGTGATCATCAGCTGGGCCTGATCTCCAGAGGATTTTGATCAGGGTTCGATCTCAGCCCAGCCTCTAATTGTATTAGCCATCTTAGGCATTCTCCAGTCATATTGAGTTCTGGCCCATCAACTCATCAAGGGGCCATCATCACGTATTCGCGTACCAATTGAGCAGTTGTGGTGTTTGGTTTTTATTTGGGTGCCTTCATTCGATCAATATATAACTGAGTGGCAGCTGGCCTGGAGAGCACCGTACGTACATGAGTAGTACTACACACTGACACAGTAGTACTGGAGTACGACTGACTGTGAACCAACCATGCATCTGTCTAGAAAGAGAAGGCTGCTGCTGAGAAATGGGTAATGGGGTCATTAACAAGGAGCAGGTACTGGTCCACCGTCCAACCGCCTGTCGCGATGTGCACCGGCGACCTGATCGGCCCGGTGAAGTCGTCCATGTCCTGCTGGACCAGCTGATGATGAGTCGTCGGGGCCCAGCTGTCATCGAATAACATCCAGGAGGAGGACTCGCTCGCACTGCTCCACGTGGTGACGTCGTCCGAGGTCGCCGTGACGACAGTGGTAGTAGCAGGGCTAGAGCCAGCTGAATTGTCGTTGGTGGTAATTGTTGGGTCGACGGCGGTGGTCTCGAGGATGACCGGCGGCGCCTCCTCCATGGATTCGTTGGCCGTGCAGGTGTGCTCCCCCACGTACACCACCGTGTACTTGCAGTTATTGGGAGGAGGAGAGCCATTGCAGCAGTTCTCGTCGTCGTCGTTGCGTTGCACCGTCCGTTTAGCCGGGCAGCCTTGCTCCGCGCTCCGTGTGCACCGGTAGTAACTCCTGCATATATTCCAATTCATCAGATAGTGAGCTTTGTAGTATTTCCTTCTTTCTCTATCTCTCTCTTTCTTTTTTTAATTAAGAAGAAGTGAATGGAAGCTTCACTTATAAATTTGCTAGCTGAACTGTCTCGGTCAAGATCACTCGCCTTTACATGCGATGCCAAGACAACCCCCAACGTGTAACACGACTGATCGAAGGCCATTGATTGGCGTAGCACTACTGACATTGCTGTCATGGACCGAGCGAGAAAGGGAAGCCAAACGAAAGGACACGTATTATCACTAGTGTCACTATCCAACGATTGGTGCACCAGCAAATCCTACATAGATTTCCAGAGAATATAGATTCTGTGGATAGATATGATGACGAAGTAGCATGTATCTTTACGGGGGACACCTTTGCTTGTCTATGTAGTAGTATTTTTTTCCTTAATTGAGAACGCAAATTAAACATGCATATATACACATGAAGATGAAGGTATATATATATATATATATATACCTGGAACTCGTCCTAAATAATTGATAGTAGTACAACTAACTCGATCTAGTGGATCTGTTAAATTATTTTCATGAAAATTAATTATATGGGTGAATCGGAGTTTTGAGTAGTGATTTACGTACCTTGGGTACATGGCACCCTCAATCTGCTTCTGGCCGTACTTCCTCCACTGATATCCATCGAAATCGGGCGTGCAAGTCACGAGAGATGTGCTCTGTTGCTTCTTCCTGCAGCTTGCAATCCATCAGACATCAGCCAATCGCAGATCATTGCATTTGAAATTGAGAAATCACTGCCTAATACGATCGATCACACGAAATGTGAGGCGCGATCGAGTGAATTGCAGTACCTTCGTTTGCTGCAACGAGCTGGCAGTGGATTTGAGCCGGCGGCCGCAGGTACTTCCGCCACTCGATCGTCGTTGCCCCGGGCTCTCCCACGGCGGCGTTGTCTCCGGCCACACGCCACCATTTTAGTCGACTCGCCGCTGCAGGTGTCCACCTTAACCGAGGAGCAGTACTCATCGGTGGTCGCCGGGGAGAGCAGCCCGCGGAGCTGCGCCACGAGCTCCAGCTCCCGTCCGAGCGTCATGGCCGGCCGGAGTCTTGTTACCTAGCTATTTAGTATAGGTCCTAGCTAGGTAGCTGCAGTGTGTATGCCTCGCTAGCTATCGATCGCTGGCGCGCGCTTCTAAAGATGTTGGCTTGGCCCTAAATAGTGGCAGGAATCGCAGCTTTATATAAGAGCAGCCAGCGCACCCCGACCACGCGCGGCAAATAATCTAGCCATGTCCTTCTCTCTTCTCCTTCAAACGCCTACATCATAGGCCCATGCTGTCATGTGAGCAACCTTAATTTCCACCGTATGGAACCGTGCATGTGTGGGTGTGCTCCGGGACCTTGGACGAATGGGTGGTCGCCGGTCGTGTTGCACGAGGACCCAACCTTAGCTATATGCGCAAAGGCAGTACTAAAGTATACTGTATTTTCAAATCAAAAGAAACTGTATTCTTTTGCGCACATATATATTTCAGCACATGTTGTGAAGCTCTTTTTCATAAAACACTACAACCGCAAATAGGCTCAGTACATGTATATGATCCTCTCCGATGAAGGTACATAAGCAAACCGTACCACTAGAAACACATACGAGAGTACGTCTGGACTGACAGATCCTCTGATTGACAAAGTCATCAACTCAACCAACTTAAGGTAAAGATAGATATCTCACAAAGAATGCAACAACAACCGCTGTAGCGGCCATATTGGACCCTCTAGCAGAAGCCTAATAATGAAACCAAAGGAGAACATAATTGCCAGAGCCACTTTTGATGGAGTTTGAGAAAAACACGGCCAGAGAGAGAGAGAGAGATACATATGTACAAAGAACATTTCCAAGATGTCATTAGGAAAAGGGGAACAATTAATGACAACCTGCATAACATGATCTAGAAAGTGTGCCAGGAACCAACTCCAACTTTGAAATTAATATTACATCCTTCTTTGTAAACTATTATAGATTTTTTTTGTGAAGTGACTAGATTTAAATTTCTCAATACAATCGTTCGAACTTATAATTATTTCACTAGATGTATTTTAATGTGAATCAGTAGTGCTGAAATCAAGTGCTAGAGAATGTGTCAAGATCCAACCAGTTTGAGATATTAATTTGGACACACCGTTGACACACACCATGGTCTTTTCATCTAACTTCGGTGGAGCATTCCTCTCCAAACAGCGATCTGCGCGGACGCAGGACGCCCTAGCTGCTTTGATGTCCTAGCTGGTCCAAGTTGTTGCCCACACCTAGAGAGTAGTGACCTCAGCACCATGACGTAGTAGCCAGCCAGGTCAGCTAGAGCACGATTGTTCTGTATTGACATCATATTGGTTAGTTTTGGTTCACTGCAAGATTGTTGCAACTTAAGCAAAGTTAATTCCAGTGTCGAAAGGCAAATGTGTCAAGTTCGATCC
The DNA here is from genome assembly GCA_012490785.1 of Eragrostis nindensis. Lineage (NCBI taxonomy): Eukaryota > Viridiplantae > Streptophyta > Magnoliopsida > Poales > Poaceae > Eragrostis > Eragrostis nindensis. Next base: position 829,025 of record JAAXCT010000153.1, on the reverse strand, counting down.
GCAAACGAGGATGTTCACATGGGAAATGTGTGTGAATTTGAAATTCTGTTGTCTACATTTATAAGATATATAGAGACATATGACAAAGACTACTATGTTCTTAGATATGTGGATCTGCCGTGCCGTCCTCAGTAAATAATAGGCATCTGTCTCCATAAACTAGAATTAAAGAGCAAACGCTAGACAGGGCGAGTAAAAATTTTCTAAAATGGAAACATTTTCTGTGAAATTATACTAGTAAATGTTATCATGATTGGCTAGTTTATGAAATGGTATAATACATTTTGTTGTTTCAACACTGGGAAACCCCATTTCCACTAACATAATTACTGGAGGTTATTGAATATAATCCGCTCTTTTTTTTTGCGAGAATATAATCCGCTCTTGAAGGTTGAAATTATGGACATATATACCAGCCTCCACATGTGTCCATCGGCCATGCATGGACCACTCAAAATCATCTCAAAAGAAATAAACAGCTAGAGCATATCTGCCGGGTGTGCAGTGAGCTGAGTCGCCCGCGTGTCGAGCGAGATTGGAAGCTACTGTATATGCGGTACAGAAACCATCAAAGCAGCCGCGGAAGCCACTGCAGCTAGTCCAGTCCACACGTACGGCCGGACTCCTCTAGTCCTGTTCATTCTGTTGTATTTCTGCATAGGTGCGTCGTCGTCGATCTCCACGATGATGATGGTGATGGCAGTGCTCTGGACTCTGGCCGGAGCTGGCGGCAGTCCATGTGTCCGAGTAGGGTGGACAGTGACCTATTACCATTCACACGTCTCGCTTTCTTCGATTCTTATCGCTTAAGTACATGTGTATGCCGCATCGATCAAAGAAAATGTTTCAGGGGCTTGCATGACTCACATGACCTAATCGTCAATTCGTCATCACAAGTCTAGACACCCAAACCAACGGTTTCAGGAAGAAACGGCAACAACATAACGCAGATGGCTCCACTCGGCTGCTTGTGCTTGATTTTTCAGGAACAACGGCGACGCGAAATGGACGCGTTGCCTTGCTGTTCCCTCGTGCCTCACGTTCCAACGCATCTCCGCTTTTAAGTCGTATGTACATGGGTACGAAATAGCTTTCCATACATTGAAAGATGACGATATTTTGTGAGCATGCATAAAGTGCTTCATGAGCTAGGTATTCTTCAAGCTACTCACACTAAGTAGTGATATTTTTCGACCGCGTGCATCAATAGCTATCTATTCAAACTTGGTTTGCGTCAATTTTATGCTGTCTTTTATTTTCTTTATAAATGAAACTAGATCAAGTCAAACTTTAGGCAACGGTCAAGGACTCAAGAGTAGCAAAAGCACCAACTAATAAAGAAAAGAAAAAGGGGGGAAATGAAGGGGGAGAGCGGTACAGATTTTTTGTGTGTGTGTGTGTGTGTGCATTATTAATGGCACTGTAATATTCAAATACTAGCAAGATGACCCGCGCAAAATTGCGCGGCTAGAATAATAAATGCTCTCTCCGTGCACAAATAGATGTCATTTTAGACTTCTCCAGTTTTATCAAATTACATGTCATTCTTACTTCCCAATGCACATTTCTCTGTTCCCAGCACATCTCTATCTCTATCTTCCTTGTTTATGTGCACCTATGTTTTTCACCTCTTTTAATTCTCATGCCCAAAGTTAGAATGACATCTAAAAATGAACAGATAGCTCCTGCGATGACCATCCTAACTTATGTCTTTTTTTTTTTTTGCGAAGACCATCCTAACTTATGTCTGCAATGAACTTAGTTTGATATGTCATATTCTCATATAAACGATGATATTGGACTGAGAGTGTATCAATGTACTGTGTGAGATAAATTTGAGGCTTAAACGATGATATATATTCTCATATTCTTTTTTTTTAATTGAGGGGCAGGGTGTATCTAAGGCTTCAATAAATGTTCCTTTTATTTTGTGATACATTATTGACTATTAGATCAACACCAGAATGAGATAAAGCTATCTTGTGGCTAAGAAATTGACTTTATGCACTTATATAGCAAAAGTTTCTTCTGCAAATAACCAGCTATGTTAGAATCTCAAAGTGAGGTTACCTTAAGATAGTGCATGCCAGTTAACCAACAGCGTTTGAGAACCAACAAATTAGCTAGATCATTATATTCAGTTATGTAAATGATAGTGCTACTGACTAATTTAGATTATAAAAATATAATACTTTTTAAGAATTTTCGATGTGCAATGTCATCTGTAAGCGTTAGTTGGATTACCTGTCTATGCATGGCAAAGACCTGAATGTAGCTCAACAGAGGCATGTTGTTATTTAGACATCCGTTTCCATGCTTCAGCCCAAAGCAAACGATCTAACTTCAGCCATATCCATCTTCTATATCCTTGAGTAGATCATCCCCAATAAAGAAAAATGATGAACCTGTTTGTGCAAGTTATTCTTACCTGGAACGTGATTGATCCTTACAGAAGCCTCAAGGAGAGAAGCGGGTATGAACTGCAGAGCATGAAGCCGGTGATGGCTGGCCATGGACGCAACGCCCAGCAATAAATCGTCCAGCATGTTGCCGTGCGTCAGCGTGACCTTCATTATCAACAAAAAAGCTATAGTATACAATCGTTCTTACGGCCACCATGTCCTTCTTCTCGTGCACTCGTCGATCAGACTTCAGACACCATGTCCGGCAGCTTGAGACACCAGCAGGGAACTAACTTTGCCTTGAGCCGCTTCTTGCAGATCAAGCAGGTGCTAGTTGCCGTCACTTTATCTCTCTTCGACTTCGAGCAATGTAATCTGCAGCTTGCGGTGCACCTGGCCGTCGAGCTTCTCCTTGAACCGGTCTTTTGCTTAGCTGCTTATTCACTTGCTCTGACCACTCGAGAGATGCTATTGAAATCCACATCGATCCTGCTGATTCTCACCTCGACACACGCTAAGTCGATCAATATTTGAGCGCTGGGGGTAGACTGTGAGTTGCCTGAGAGAATCCAAGAGAGACCATATGCAGGGATTGTTTCCTACTTGTCTGCATTGGTGTGTCTTATCAGCCCCCCTAATCGCGTCGGATCATACGGAATTATTCGTTGGCTGCAAACGCTCCGCGTGTCGTCGATCTGATTGCTTCGTGTTCTCCCAATCTCTTTTCTGTACTTTTGGCGACTCGCCGGACGAACGCCATGGCAATTGGCAAACCTCTAGCCGAATATGTTGTCTGCCATATCAATAGTATTTTACATGTACTCTTTTAGCTGTTCTCTCTCCAAATTTTGTATCCAAATCAAGCTACTTCTTTTCTATAGTTTTTAATTCCGAATTCTTTCTATTATGAATTATGTCGTAACCATATTTTCAGATATTCCCGAAGACTTAATTTGGTATTTTCCGAAGACTTGTATCGCACGAAAGGAAACTTGTAGATAGACTCCGAATCTGTTACTACAGATCGGAAGTCTTGTAGAATAAGGCAAGGACTCCTAGAGGCGGTAACAGGACTATAAATATACGTGTAACCCTCCGATGAGAGGATCATCAGATCATAGATCATACACACCACCATATTCAACACGACATACACTAGACGCAGGGTTATTATCCTCCGGGAGGCCTGAACCAGTATAAAAACTCTCCGCGTGCCCTAGATTGATTCCTCGATTGATCGTTGTTCCCCGAACCAAATATTTGCCGTTCTCTCGATTATTCGAGCGACGACAGAGGCGCGTCAGGTAGGGGGACAGCGCTGAGGATCCGTCTAGAGCATCAGATGGCATTGACGAACAAGATGAAGTTCCCGGCGGGCGCCGAATTCAAGTTCGGATCTTTTACGTTCGTCGCGGACAAGGAAGGAAATCTCCAAGAAAAGACGTCGTCGGTGGCGCAGGAGGCGTCCCCGGCGGCCATGAAGTCTCCGTCCCCGGACGGATCTGCTGAAAAGAGTTCGTCGGCGGCGCCACGCGTGTCGCCGGCGGCTACATATACAAAGTTCGGACTGCGGAATTCCGCGGCCGAATTTCAGATCGCCCCGCGGGTATCGGGCTCTCCGTTTGGAACCCACCTAGAAGACAGATCCACCTCGGATCCGCCACCTAGCTCTGCCCTAGAAGCGAGGATGCAAAAGATCGCTCTCGACATTATCGAGGGGCGGTATTTTCCTGGGTTCGGGCTCGGCTATCCCGATTACGAGTCCGACTTCAGCGACGATGACTGCCCCGAGATCGGAGAAGATCTAAACCAAGGTCATAACCCGGCCAGGGAAATTTTTATGGCGGGGCGTGACGATGAGGCATCCAGTGATTTGCGCACCATTGATTCGATCTAGGGATGGCAACGGGTAGATTACCCACGGGTTTGGCTATCCCACACCCACACCCGACAGGGGAAATTCATACCCATCCCCATACCCACATCCGCTGCCGGGTGAAAAATCACTCCCATACCCGACCCCATGTGGGTAACGGGTACCCACGGGTATTCCATACCCGGCAGATTTCAAAAATATACAGCCACTAGCCAGAGCAAATACCTCATCAATTGAAGAAGTAAACACATTATAGCAGCTAGCACAAGCATATATTATATATAAAGTCTCATTTCAGTCTGCACCACAGATCAACTTAGCCTAACACATAATGTCCACTGTCCACATATCAAGGTTCTAGGCTTACAGCCACATAACAAGTACTAGATAAGTTACAATACAAGTCCAAATATTAACCTAACACATAGACATGTCCACAAATCAACATTTGCATGTTGCAGCCATGCATGTCCAGAGATAAACATGACACAATGCAGCCACCAAAAGCAGTAAAGCACCAGCCAAAATAGCATTTGTGCGTCCAGATTTCAGCAACCAAAAAGCACCAAGCAACACTTCATTGCAGCCACCAACGTCCAGCCCTTAACAAAGTGCAAGCCCCTGCAACCAAAGGTAAAATGCACTTGAATATTTGATAAGAATGAGTAAAATGCAACTAACAATTGAACAATATTTAGAGTAAGAGAACATCACCTCCATTCCTTCCTGAATCTCTTGAAGGCAACTCCAAAAGGTTTCAGGTTTCTCACCATTTTCAACATCTACACAAGACAATTATGCAATAAGTTTCCATGTTGGAGATAAACAAAGTTAAGAATTGTTGATTGTAAAACAGATATACCTTTATACTTGTTCCGTAACCAATCTTGAGAACACATTAATGCCTCTAATATCTCCGGGGTCAGCCGGCTACGGTGCTCACTAAGAACCCTCCCACTAGTGCTAAATGCAGATTCGGAAGCAACCGTGCTAACTGGAATAGCATATATGTCACGTGCTATCTTTCTCAAAGTAGGATACCTCGTACCAGCCACCTTCCACTAATCTAGAATATGAAAATTTTCTGTTTCTATCGGAATCAACTCATCCTCCAAGTACCTATCCAACTCAGATTTAGCTCTCACAACTGCTGGCCTTCTAGTCGCAACACGGGCACTAATTGAAGACAAGAATCCAGAATTGCCAAGTGAAGGAGCTGTTGATTCTGTGTTATCTTCATCTTCTTCCCCTTGATATTCCTTCATCAATTGATATAGTGATTCTCTAACATCATTCACTTTTTCCATACACACTTCGGGGGTCTCAGAAAATAATGTCTCAAAGAAACCAAGAAGATAATCTGTCTTAAACCGAGGATCAAGGATAGTGGCTATTCCCATAGGTCCTTGAATGTCCTGCCAATACTTCTCAAACTTCTCAATCATCTTATCTGACATTTCTTCAATCACAGCATTGCCACAAGTAGACCATTGCTTAATTTTCATTTTAGCCTCACAAATTTTGAGGAGTTGAACATTTGCAGTCACATAATTAGTTCCAGAAAAAACAACAGTGATGTCATTAAACATTTTCAGCCTTTCAACCACATCTTTAGCAAAAGACCATTCTTCCTTACTCGGAGCACAATCAAAAAGTTTCTCAACACGGGTTGCACGGTTAAAAACAGCCATATAAGGTATAGCAATAGCTAGCATCTTGTATGTAGAGTTCCACCTAGTCTTGCAATCAAGAGCTAACTTGTGTTCAATAGGGACTTTGCAATACTTGGCCATTTCCTCAAATTTTTCTATCCTTTTAGGTGTGGCTATCCAAAAGGCAATACTCGAACGAATTTTTGCAATGGCAGGCTGTATGACCTCTAAACCATCCTTCACTATCAAGTTAAGAATATGGGCAGCACAACGCATATGCAACAACTTTCCCTCCAACAAAAGTTTTGTCTTACCAATCTTCTAATAAGCTCAGTAATTGTCGCATCATTGGTAGTGCAATTATCAACCGTCACAGTTGAGATCTTCTCATCCAGATTCCACTCCAGCAAAGATTCATATAGCTGCTCACAAATAGCTTCAGCGGTGTGCGGAGCCGGGACATATATAAATCTGTATATGGCAGTAAGAAATGCAATCAAGTTTTTGAATTAAAACTGATGGCAGCAAGAAATGGAGACAAGTTTCTGAATTAAAACTGATGGTAGCAAGAAATGCAATTACCTCATACTGATTTTTCGAAGAGCCCAAGAATCGTCAATGAAATGGGCTGTGACAGCCATATATCCTCTTTTTTGGTTCTCAGCTGTCCACAAGTCAGTGGTAATAGCCACTCTAGACTTTGCTCCAGCCATGTACTGCAAGGCCTTCTTCTTTTCCTCCTTATATGCATCTATTATGTCCTTCCTACAATTGCATAAAACAATATTAAAAATGCATGAGAAGCATATGAATGTATCTATGATTAACAATACATGCATACTCTTTTTTACCTAATAGTGTTCCTAGTCACCATCTTGAACAATGGCTGAAGTGCACTTACAAATCTTCTAAAGCCAACATGATCCACAATGCACAAAGGATATTCGTGCAGCACAATCATGGAAGCAAGGGCTTTTCTAGCTACATCTTGATCAAATGTGTAATGCTCCACAGATACTTGTCCTCCCTCTTGGGAATTCAACCTCAAAGACGATTGTGCTAAAGTCTTTCCTTTCATCCCACCCGTCTTGATCTTCCTCATTGTACAAATGCCCAGGTGATAATGAAGACTCTTTGTTCCATTCGAGCTTTTTGCACCAATATATTTGTGACAATAAATACATTGAGCCTTGGTTTCACCCCTGACTTCTACCTCTTTAAACTCCTTCCAAACAGCAGATGTACGCTTTTTCTTTCTTCTTCTTTCCAAGTTCTCATCTCCATCCTCAGTCTCCTCAGCATCATCATCAATTTGGATAGGCTGTGAGCTTTGCCCTTGTGATTCTTGTTGGCTGCTACTCCCAGTAGTAGTGAATCTAAAAGAAGAAAACAAAACAACAAGTGCTAGGCAAAAGACTCAAACGTGACATTGCTGTGCATTGTAAATTAATGGCATGTTACATCCAGACAACTTACAAAATCAGATTTAATGGGAATCAAATAACCATACATGATACATTCAGTTTGACAAATCTATGACAAACAAACTAAAAATAGGGTTAGCAAGCTTCGAAATCGAACCCTAAGGAGTTGAATAGACGGGCGCCAGAGGAAGTAGCTTCTGGAGTACTTGGGGTCGGTGTACTCGACGTCGGTGTACTCATGTCCTTAGCTCCAGCAGCAGCAAGCCGACTTTTCTTGGCAGCAACACCACTGGGAGGTCGACGGATTGCCACACCACCAGTGGAAGCTCCAACACCGGCACCAGTTGGCGGTCGAGCAGAAGGCGCGGCGACGTTCGCAGTAGCAGCGGTGGCGACGGTTGCAGTAGCAGTAGCAGTAGCAGCAGCAGCGGAGGCGGCGGCGGTGTCGGTCGGAGTTCTTGGTAGTTGGTTCAGGCCAGCGTCCCTTCGGCGTGCCGCGTTAGAGCAAGACAACACGCATACAGAAAAAATCTAATCCAAATAGGAGGGAAGTCCCAACTGAGAGAGAAGAGCTTGGTTCTCACCTTTCCTCACCAATGAAGTCGACCAGAGAGTTGCTGGAATCCATGGTGTCGTCCACCAAATCCATTTGAATCTTGGGCGCCGAAGATCTGAATCGAGGCCCCAAGCCTGGGCGCTTCGCGGCGTTCACGCCGAGCAGCCAGGCTAGCCTGCTGTTGACGGCGCTCGTCCGCTGCCTGCGCCGCCCAAGCCCGAGGCCAGACGCGCAGCCGCCTCGCGGCCTTGGCGAAGCCGTGACGGCGTCAGCGGCGGCTCGGCGCGGGCGCGCAGCGTCGTGTCCCGCTCGCGGAGTCGCGGTCGTGCACGCGCGCTGGCGGCTCGGCGCGCGGCGTCGCGTCTCGCTCGCGGTCGCGCGCGCCTGGCAGCTCGTGTGTGCGCGTCAAGTCGCGGTCGATGACGGGCCAAGTCGCGGTCGAGGACGGGCGGCGGCGGCGACGCGGTGGACTTGGATGCGGCGGCGCGACGGGGTGGACTTGGAGGCGGCGGCGCGACGTGGTGGACTTGGAGGCGGCGGCGCGACGCGGTCGTTCGCTCCTGTCGTGGACTGGTGAGCGAGATGGTGGGCGGGCGCGTGCGGGCTAGGAGGGGCAGTGATTAGGGTTTCCAGATTTTATATGATGGCTAACTTGGGCTGGGTTAAAACTGAGACATGCTGGGCCTTGTTGGGCCAAACCATAAATCCGGGTTTGCGGGTGGAACGGATATGGGTTAAGGCTGCCCATATCCGCACCCGCCATACCCGATGGGTAGAACTCTATACCCATTTCTATACCCATGGGTACAAATTTGTCCCATATCCTTCCCCAAATAGGGTATTTACCCATCGGGTATCGGATAACGGGTACCCATTGCCATCCCTAATTCGATCAGATCTCGTTCGGTTGCGCCATCCAATGTGACGCCGAGAAACCTCAACGCCGATTTCGATGCCGTCCGGTTCCAGACCGCACTGGATTCCCTTGCGCGTATGGCTCCCGATGGAACACCACTAGCTCCGATGGTACAACAGGTCGTGAAACTCGCTGGCCGTGTGATCCCACAGCAAGAACAAGAGGTGGCGGCACCGGCCACGACTCCGGTACATAGACGCCTGGGGGCCACCAATGATCAGAGGGCCGACTCATCTTCGCATGGATCGTCTTCCGATCACCCCAGGAGACGCCGACATGACCTAGAGCCTTCGGACGCAAGACATCAGCTGAATCAGCGGAGGAGAGCAGCAGCTATCGACGGTGGAGCGCCAGCGGGATGCGCGGAGGAGGATCCCAACCCGCCGGCGAGCTCGTCGTCGAACCACTTCATGAATTGTGGAGTGGTGGGTTTTTTCTTGCCCATGGTGGATGGTGGATGCGAAAGTGATACTTGGGGGCTCCGCCTTCTCCATCATTTATAGTCAAAGGGTGGCCTTTTAGAAACCGAAGGGTCAAGTGTAAAATGGATTTTTTATGTTTCTTTCTGGGGAACCGTGCGGCGACGCGGTGAATCCAGAGGAAGCTTTGGTGGGCCTGGCTTGGAGAATAAAGACAAGAGCCGAAGGGTCGCGTCAAAGTCTTTTCGACACTGAAGCGGATTCAATGCCATGGCTGGACCAAGGAAAAGGGATAGGGTTGAGAATTATTTATTGTTTTCTCCGAACTCCCTGGATTGACGGTTCTCTTAAAGACCTGGTGATCCGATCACTCGGCATAGTTATTCCGAAGACCTGGCTCAGATAGTTATTCCGAAGACCTGGCTCAGACAGTTGTTCCGATGACTCGGTTCGATCAGTTGTTACGATGGTTCACAAGTTGAAGGTGAGAATATCTGAAGTATGTGTGCTCAGTACAGAACATATCCCTTGTCAGAAGTTCGCATGAAGATGAAGACCTCTTCGTATCAAAGACGAATCAGCCAAGTGACATGTTCGGGGGCTTATGTCGTAACCCATATTTTCAGATATTCCCGAAGACTTAATTTGGTATTTTCCGAAGACTTGTATCGCACGAAAGGAAACTTGTAGATAGACTCCGAATCTGTTACTACAGATCGGAAGTCTTGTAGAATAAGGCAAAGACTCCTAGAGGCGGTAACAGGACTATAAATATACATGTAACCCTCCGATGAGAGGATCATCAGATCATAGATCATACACACCACCATATTCAACACGACATACACTGGACGTAGGGTTATTATCCTCCGGGAGGCCCGAACCAGTATAAAAACTCTCCGCGTGCCCTAGATTGATTCCTCGATTGATCGTTGTTCCCCAAACCAAATATTTGCCGTTCTCTCGATTATTCGAGCGACGACAAATTATTTTGTTATGAGTATGGCATTTAATCTAGACCGTTAGATGTTCATAAAATCCAACGGCTCATAGCTTTTCTTTTTTCTGATTAACGTGGTAATTTCGTGGCCTCGAGAGCGAACGTGGTGGCTTCTTTGGACCTTCAAATACTAAGATAATAGATAGAAGATTTTCAAATTTACTTTTCATGAGTTACATTGTGAATACATTAGCTTTTTTTTTTTTTTTTTTTTTGAGAAATGTGAATACATTAGCTAATAACACTTTATTCTTTCCCTTTCCCTTTCGTTTTTTTTTTTGTCGTAGGCATGACGACTGTTTGACGATATTTTGTACAAACTTTTTTTTTTTCAGTATTGACATGGGGCTACTCGAATTGCAAGGGAAGTCAAAGAAGCTCTAGGCAGGCAGCATGTACGTGCGCATGCAATGGAGAGCTAGCAGGATATGCATGTACGCACGAACGTGAAGCTAGCCACCACATACGGAATACGTATTCTCTTACGGACTACTGGCCGGGGCCACGCTTGACGAGGGCCCACCACCAGCCTCTGGAACCTTCTACCGGCTACCAGATAAACATCGAGAATCATCTCGCCGAGGACGCCGAGCACATGCTCCCAGAGATCATCAAGCGCCGGCCTGGCTGATAAGTGGGCTTAGCCATGCTTAGCCCCACACGTCGGCGATTACAAGAGCTTGCAAAGATTGAGAACGCAACGGCAGCATGTTTATCCATGCAGCGTGCGTACCTTTCTCGACGCCGCGCTCAACCAACGGAAACGCCGAAACGGCGGCCGCTTATCTTGCCATCGCAACAACCCGGCGGCGGCGCGTGCAGGGATCGGGCCTCCTCATTGCCTACCCTAGCTGCTGCCTATAAAAGGGACCCTAACCCTTCGACGACCGGGGCTTCAACCATTCTCTCCCGCATGTAAACACGCATCTAACTCGCTGGCGAGGTGAAGGCCAGGCCGACGTCCGGCGGCCACGACGTAGTGGCGCCGTCTTCCAGCGGGATGAAGCATGAAGATCTCACCGGCGAGGAGGCGACGACGCCGAAGAAGATGGCGGCCACGACGTGTAGGCGCCACCTCCACGGTCCACCTGCAACCGGCAGGCCCTGAAGATCTCACCGGCGAGGAGCACCGCGGCCGCAACACCTCGGCGCCCGATGATCCAGACAAGCCCGACGTCCCGGCGGCCGCACGCGTGATGTGCTGATTAAAGGCGACGTCCCACACGATGGAGGAGCAGCCGGTGAATGCACTCGTCGGTGTCTGCGCCCACCGGGATCAGAATCTGTGATCCACATGTATATCCATCTATCTAAACAAAAGTGTATATATATATGGATCTCTTGTTGACTGTGGTCGCATTGCTATTATACTCTACTTTCTCTCTTTCTTTTATCTAACGTGCAGTAGTAGGCCAGGAACGACACCCATCTAAAATACGCACCCCGCCATCTCATGGAGCTGCAGCGGTGAGGCTACCTGCTGCCGGCTGTCGAGCGCTCCTGACGGCGCGACGACGGAGAACCCCGGGCTGCCACCACCTCTACCTGCAAGGCAAACTACACCGACTCTCGGCAGCCGTGACACCACGGCGCCAATTAATGATGGTCAACACCACACCGAGATTCCAGCGGCGGTAAACCATGGCGCCCATGGAGATCGATCGCCTGCAGGTCTAGATGCTCTCCATCTACAAAGGCACAAGTCGACGATGACGAACGATCGGCCTGCTGCAACCATTTACGGAGTTTGTCCTCGTGCTGCCCGGAGAAAAGTGCTCTATTACAACGACCCGGCCGTCCACTCCGTCAAGGCTACATCAGTCTACAGCCAAGCTCGCCGCCAAGAGCTAGGCTCGCGTCTGCGCCGAGCGAGCGACGCAGCGTTGTCCACCTCGAGCATCATGCCGCCTTTCGCTTACATCAACCTTACGGCCGCTGTGAAGAAGCGCTCCGGCCAGCGGCGCTGCCGAGACGGAGCCATTGCCCAAGTCATTGTCAAGGACAAGACGGCGACGGCCCGCCGCCGGGACCAACACCGAGATGTCATCGAGGAGTCGCTGTGTCCAACGCTGTGGCACCGTAGGCAGTCAAGTCCTTGGCGCCACCATCGTGACGACACCGTCGTCCACACCAACGCCAGCAGCCGTTGATGCCGAAGACGGCGCCGACTTGAAGCCGCCAAGGACACACACACAATTCATACGCACACGCGCCGCCATACGCACGCTGCCACCAGGAGCACAAGGTTTGCGTCGACGCCGAGCTCCACCGTCCACATCGCAGCACGCCCACGCCGCCCTGCTGTACGTTTACGCCAAGCTCACGCCGCCGCGGAGGTCGTCAACCGGAACGCCGAGGCCGGTCCCTCGAGGACGCGACGACGATGATGGCATCCATGCCGGCTACCATGGGTAAGCATGGCTTTTAGCCATCTATTCTTTTCTTCTCTCAGATTGCATGCATGGGTTGGTCTGTCATCCATGCCGTCCTGGAGTTGCCCGTCCTCAAGCAGTCACGTTCGTGACGCCACAACCACGACGACGCGAGCGATGACTACGTACATGAAGCCAAAGATACGGACGACGCCGTTGCCGCGCTGCCGATGACTTCCACTCCAACACCAGGCAGTCATGTCCTTGACGCCACCCGAAGCGACGCTGCCGACGCCGACGTGAAGCCGTCGAGACACCGTCGAAACCGTCGTCAAGCACAAGATGCCGTCGAGAGTACCGTCGTCAAGCACAAGATGCCGCCGCCGCCGAAGTCGCCGTCAAGTGCAAGATGGTGTCGCTGCTGGACCAGGGCCTTCGTCGCCGTGGTCGACGCCGAGGCGCCGTGAAGACGTGGAGCCATTGTCGCCGGGGCCGACGACGAAGTGGCGCGGGACGTTGCTGATAGCCGATGCCACCGAAGCAGTCGGAGCCGTGTCACTCCTCCATTGAAGCAAGACATGACCAGTGCACCATGTGCACATATGCATACTGCATACGCATGCATGCTACACACACATGTGCATACACGTACCCGTATGTACGGCCAAGATGATGAAGCAGCGATGGACTTCCGCGACCTGCATCTACATCGAATCTCTACGCTGCTACTCTTCGACGACGCTGCCGAGTCGCCGTTTCAGACAAGCCAAGCGAACGCCGTGCATGTTCTACCACTACTACCACTACATCGAGTCGTACGTGACCGACGAGGCCGGACGACGAGGGCGGGCGCTGCCGACGTGAAGGCCGCGCTACAAAGGCTCATGGACCGACAAGGCCATGGATGACGCCGACGCCAACACCTACACCACCATCAACACACATGCACGGAGAACGCGAAGCGAAGACCGAAGACGACGACCACGCAGCTTAATCGGAGGTGTTCCACAAGTAGGACTTGTGGATGTAATTAACTAGGAGCTTTCCGAGGCTCTAGGAACCAAGGAGACCACATCGCCCCAGTTATATCGCCGCCAGCAGGCTACGGAGCGCACATTCTTGGGAAACTGTATTTGTATTATTGAAATATGAATAAAGTTGTGTTTCCCTTCTCTTTTGTTTATTTTGTGTACTTAGTACACTGGCACGCCCGCACATTTTTCTTTTTACATTCCCCAGGGGCAGTGTTAGGGAGAAATTCGCACCTTGTGTGTGATTTTTTTTCTGCCTAAAACAACGACACCATGTCTACCATGTTGAGTGTGGCCCTTTCCTCCATGCTGGTCTTTGCTACACTCCCTTAAAGGAGTCCCTCATGATATTTTCCCACGCGCAGTGAGCTTGCCGGATGCCACAGTGAACATGCTACTTTTCTTATCATCACCTATAATGTTTCTTTGACCTGATTATCTCTTAAGATTTGCACGCCATCAATTGATGATTGTCTTCCATGGTACTCCGAACATGTTATGTTTGCTCATGCTCAGTCACAGCCGCCTGAAATTCTGAAATCACCAGTGTATATATATTGTTGGTCGTATCATTGTGTTCTTCTGCACATATATATGTAATACTTCGAATGAATGATCTGATCAGCCTTGAACATTAGTTGAGCGAGAGCAGGGTGAATTGAGTCCATACTATTTACTTTTCGGTTCATTTGTTAGATCTTTGTCACCTCAACTCCCTCAACTGCATGAGCCCACATGACTGCAGTCTCAATTTTCTTTCACCTCCCACGCAACAACGAATCTCGCCAAAGGAAACCACAAATCGAACCCCCATGCTACCCTGCATCATCATATATCTCATCGCCCCCTTCATTTGAGGGAGTACGTTACTTGTCCAATTGATCAAATGACGGTCCGGAGAGAGGCTAATGTCTGCCACATTTTCTTCCAGGAAAAAAGGAGGAAAAATTTCTGGTGGATTGACTGGAGCTAAACCTTGTATATAGCTCATCCCTGCCACACTCAAAGGTTGTGTTCACCATTCCATCTCTGTTCACGGATGCACAACACCATGGTGGTGCCTCGACGGTTCAGGCCGATCGACCAGTGCGCCTTAGATGGGCGGTCGTGCCAGGTGAGGGCCGCCGACCTCGACAGCACGCTGCTCCTGTCCCGCAGCGCGTTCCCGTACCGTACTACCTTCTCATCGCGCTCGAGGCTGGCGGCCGGCCTCCTCCGCGCCGTGGCCCTCCTCGCGTCCGTGTCCTTTGTGTACCTCGTCTACATCTCCTTCTCCGGTTCAGCCCAGGAAAAGTATACTCAGCGGCGGCCGGCTCAGACATCCATCACGTCCCCCGTTTTGCTTCAACAGTTCCGGAGTGCCCGCTCTGCAGGTTGATCCAGCCATAGTGTCGGAGTCCCAGTCCGGCAAGGCCGAGGTAGCCAATGCTTTGATCCTCTCGGCCTACCTCGTCGACATCTTGTCGGCCTCGTCGTCGATATCCGAGTGTCAGAATACGTCGTCCGGTGTGTTCTTGGGGGACGGTGCTTCTACTGACGCATCCGTCCAGGAAGTCCTTGGCCTCCTCGGATAACCATGACAGCACTCCGGCTTGGCGTCCGTGTACCCGATCCGGTAGATTGCGGTGAGGACGACAGACGTCGTCCTTGTCGCTCTATGGCGCGCATCCTGTGGCCATCTCGATGACCGTACAGCCGACCGCCCAGACGTCGGCGCGTCATCCCAGCAGGTGCTCGTCGCCTTGCTGTTGCTGTGCAATATCCGTCTTACTCTGAAATCAACCATGCTACCGTATCGTGGGTGTAGAGTTTAGACCAATTTCAGAATCTGGCGTCTCCGGTGGCTCTCCTTATTTTATTTCGTGCCAGCACATAGAAACCGTCTCCGTCACGGGTGTAGTTTTCCTTTCTACGGACTTCCAAGTTCCAAATTAACCTGATATGGATTGATTAACGTGGTGCTCTCTATGGACTTTCAATTTTTCTTATTTTAAATCCGAAATTATATGCTATTTGTGGGTCATAATCTAGACCGTTCAATGTTCGTAAAATCCAACGGCACAAAGCTTTTCTTTTTTTTGATTAACGTGGTAATTTCGTGGCCTTGAGAGCGAACTTGAGAGCGAACGTGGTGACTTCTTTTTCTCTTCAAATACTAAGATAATAGATATGTTTGTCTTTAAAAAAGAAAGCAGACGGCGTGACATCTTCGGGCCCAACCATCATTGATCATTGGGCCGGATGAGCATGGTGAGTAGTTGCTGTGCCGGAGCTAACCGGCCCGTAAGCACAGAAAATTTAATCATCCAGGTGAAGACGATAGCGCCTCAAAAAAAAAAAAAAAACCAGGTGAAGACGATTTGGATGACGCAACTCGTCCACCTGAAAAATCCACTGTCAGCATAGCTGCATAACATCAGGTCAAGCAGTGCTTATGGTCAAATCAAATTAGAACCCCACATGAATGCACGACAACACTGGTGGCCACTCAACAAGGTAACGGTCATGTTTATCCAAAAACAAAAAGACAAAAAGAAGAAGGTGATCGTCATGGACACCGATCAGAGCCCTTTCTTCTTTGAGCCAGAGCATCATGTTCAACTCCTAGTGAGATGCTTGAACTGTTTATAAATAGAGTGTTGTTGCTTCTCTACCTAAAAAAAAGCAGAACTTGAAATGCAAATCAGATTAATGCACACCACATTGAAGTAGAATAATCCCATGTATATGCAATTTGTTTGCACCATGAGCTTTTGTAATGAAGATCAGAAGATGCGTTATATTTAAGGTCTCACGATGCCAATGAGTAATTGGCAATGGATCAAGATAGCAATAAACGAAAAGGGTGGGGAAGAAAACAGCAGGCAAAGGACAAAGGCCAGACACAATGGAAGAGAGAAACTAGCTGGTCCACGAGCTATATCTCGCATCAGATGCCATTTTCAGCCATTTTGCATGCCATAAATTTAGGCATGTCCTAAGACACTGTATTAAAACAGAACTATCTGAACATCTGCTCGGTTTGACATTCGGAATTGGCCACCCACATACAGTTCCCTTATTGGATGTTCATCAGATAGTCCCATTCCATCTGTTGGATGGAAATTTAGATCGATATGAAGAGGTCAAACTAAATGGGAATGGCAAAGGAGCATTTTGTGCTTGTTCATGGCGAGGGTCATGGAGCCTGGTCCTGGTTCAAGCTCCGCTGGCTACTTGAGGGCTCTGGCTATCGCGTTACGTGCATCGACCTTGCCGGAGGTGGCGTTGACCCCACAGACCCGAACACAATCCATTCATTCGATCATTACAACAAGCCACTTATAGACCTCATCTCAGCCTTGCCGGAGGGCGAGAAGGTACATATATATGCTCATCAGTTCCTCCATTTTGTCCAGGCATTTATATTAATGAATAATTGCATATACCGCCACAAAAATGACTAGAACACGAATAATCTATGCTAGTTTAAATAATACTAAATGTTATATCAGATTGCATGAAAGTAGAAGCAACTTATTATTTCAATTAAATTTCAAGTGTCCTTAAGTTACGATCTTTGGACCTAGGACAGCATTAGCAACCACAAAGTATGAACAAATGCTAAAAACTATAGCGCTCGAAGAAAATGGCTAAAAATTGTATCTTGTGAACGAATATTCTAAAAACATGAAGAATAAAAAATGCATCAAAGGGGGATTTTGGTACATCTTGATAACTGGTTTCATTAACTTTTTTAGGTGATTCTAGTCGGACATAGTACTGGAGGGCTGTGTGTGATTCATGCAATGCATGAATTCATTGACAGGATCAAGCAAGCAGTTTTTGTGGCAGCTACAATGCTACCATTTGGACTTCAAACTGACGAAGATAAGAAAGATGTAATGTTTTCAAGCTTATCTTTATTTTCTCACAGGATAGCCAGAAACTGATGAACATGGCAGAAAACTACTATTTTCACCAGACACGAAATGGGAAGTAAGACGAATAATGAATCAAATTTGCAACAATTGGATGAGTTGAACTTATGTCAATATGTGATTTTTTTTTAACAATCTACATTTATTTTATCCATGGTTACAGACTTGTGGCACTACGTAAGATTAAAGAAATCCTTTTTATGTTAATCTGTAACAGGGGTTACCAAATTTGCCCGAGAAGGAGGTTGAGTTAACATTTGGTGCAGGACCAGACAATCCTCCAACTACTGTTGCCTTGAGACCAGAATTCCAGCGTGAACGACTATCCCAACAAAGCCCTGAAGAGGTATTACAAATTAATATATTTTTAATCGTGTCTTTAGAAATTGAGATGAAATAAGAATTGGCAAACCACATCTGTATTTTTTTCAAGAGTACACAAGAGAGCTGAATATCTTTTTCATTAAGTAGATAAAACATGATCTGGATGACCTTACAACGCTAGGTTGCAGGATACTTGCCAGTTCGTCTTACATGCTTGATTATACAGGCAGCAACAACCTACAGAAGAAAACACATCTAACAGTGCAACCATGCATATTAAACACATGTGACCAACTGGCCATGTGCTCATGTGGTCATGAAATCTTGGACTCAACTTTACCGATTATATCAATGCAAAAAAAAGTTTGGTTATACTGATACGTGCTTGTTTTTACCTGCTCCAGGAATCAGTACTTGCTTCAATGTTAATGCGCCCATGGCCAGAAACCGCTATTGGAACTGCACGCTTCGAAGGAGATGACGAGAGATTAAATCGAATCAAACGAGTCTTCATAAAGACAGAGCGTGACCACATGCTGGACCCACAGCAGCAAGATTCCATGATCAAGAATTGGCCACCAAGTGAGGTTTTGGTCATAGATACAGATCACTGCCCCTTCTTCTCTGCACCAGAACAACTCTTTAATCTAATAGTCAAATCTTTATGATGCAAACATACAGAAAGACTATATGGTGAGCTTGTACAATTTTTTGTAACATTGCATACAGAGAATAGTAATCACCTGTTTTTAGGATCACATCTTTGTGAAGCGTATACTGCTTTGTGTCGTACTCGGATAAACTTCACGGTGCTTCTGCTTAAATGGTTCAGGGGGTGCAACTAAAAATTGGTTTAGCAGGAACTTCTTTTCTGAGGAAGCAATAAGTCACATAAATTACAGTTTTCATTTTGGATATGCATAAATGAGTACCAAAATGAAAGAAAATAATATAGCCTACTTCAGACGCAGTTTTGACTACATAGAATTTGTATAACAACAGAGGCTTTTCTTCTAAGGAAGTGGTACAGAAACAGTCTATGAAAATATTATACACCATAATTCCATGAGAGAACTCTGGCACTGCTGCTACATATAACATTCTCAGATGAAAATAGAACTTTCGCCATTTGAATAATGACATGGTAAACAACCAACTCAGGGTCAAACAATAGTTTAAGCGCAAACAAAAACATTCCTCATCTATATAAGGATACCATTGAGATGCAATTATGGGGATTATGGAATGATGAAACTTTATTTAACCGCAAAAATAATTACTAAAGTACGCTTTTATTGAATGAAGCACATTGTACTGAGAGCCAAAGACCAGCATATATTGTTGAGTGTAGTATTCACAGGTATTATCGCATTACAATTTACAAATTGAACAAGAAACCTCATAGACATGTTTTGACGTGAAAAAAAAAACTTGCAACATGGGTATCTTATAAAAGATGTATGGAGGCAGCAGCGCATTCTCAAAATTACAGGCTCCTCGAGTGATTTGTAAGTAAGTTCAATGTAGATGGTGATTTTGCAAATATAACTGCATAACCATCATCCATGTGCTCTGCACATTCAGGAAAGAGCTGCCAAACAAGGCAGCCACCTCCAATGACTCCTTCCTTCCACGAGCTCAAAAAAATGCCATATACTGTTTCCATATAAGTTTCACGGAATTCATTGTCAAATTTCCCATCCTTAAGTGACACACCAAACTCCCCGATCAGAATTGGCATCCCAAGCAAGTTGGCAGCATCATCAATATGTTGTTTCATCCAGGTTTTCACGAATTGGAGGTGATGTTCCTCTACAGAGTGAGGCAACCTGGCAAAAGGATCTTATCCTCATCACAAAGACAAACTCCACTTCTTGAAGTGGGAGCATTTGAAGCTGCTCATCAAGAAAATTCAACGGGGTTGAACGTAAGGGCTTACCAGGTGTCAGAATAAACGTGAACCGAAGCTAAATCGATTCCTGGTGCACGATGGTTCCTGATGAAGTCAGTTCCAGCTTTTGCCGAATAATCATCTGGGTTCACATCCAAAAGTTGTGGAGTAGACGGACCATAGAAACCCTCAACACCGACCTGTACAAGGTGGACAGGGTCTATAGACTTCACATATGAAGCCATCTCTTCTATCCATGCCTACAAGCAACAAAAGTGTTATACAATGCGTAGTGAAAACAACAGAAGGAAAACAACCTGTACCAAATTAAAACTAAAATATGGACCTGCAGTGTGTCGCCTGATGGATCTGAAGGGCAGCGCGGTTCGTTAATAAGTTCCCAGGCAAGAATTGTTGGATCATCTTTGTAGGCCTCATTTGTGATAGTGTTTATTCTTGTCAAAACAGCCTAAGAAGTACGAAGAGAAATGAAATGTTACTGCAACCTTTAGGCATGGAAGATGGGCAAGAAAATAAAAGGTTCGCATTGCAATTGCCTGTTATTAATGATCCAATTTGAGATACTACGAATGTGATGGGTTTTATTTCGCCACTCGAGCCAGACAAGAAGAATGTGTACCTTAACAAAAGCTTTGTAGTAACTCTTGATTGTAGGATCAGAGAAGAAGTCGTCATCAGATGTGAGTTCTAGGCCGGCCTCATTTCCCCACCGTACATACTGTGCTTTCCCTCCGTAGTCTTCCCAGTTATTACAGAGTGAGAGTATCAATCTCATATTTTGCTTCGTTGCCTCGCTGAGCACGAAATCTAGCGCCTGCAAATACAATGGTGTAATAAGATCAGCTTTTTCAATAAATAAACATTACCAAACTGAGTGACAGAGATCACATCATGATTCAGAGATCCAGAAAAAGAAAAACTGGAATCAAGCATCCAATTTTTTTTTTTTTCGAGCGATTCGGGGGGGAAATTCCCCACCTACTTTTCATTCGAAATGCGCGAGAAGCGCGAAAGGTACATCATTACAATGTACATTGCTCGGTCGAGCGACCATACATAAGATTAACCTCGGCATACCGGGTAGAAATTACAGAGGGGGTACAACACATTAGAACTACTCCAAGGTACCACTGACTATAATGTAACCGTTCACAAGCTTGTACCATCACTAGACAAACTGCTTGCCAAATCCGCACCAACAAATTGTGAGCTTCAACTCCCGTCTTCATCTAATCAAAGTGTAGGGATCCTCCGCACACCCTGACCGTCTGGTCGCCACTCCTGTCCGTGTCCTCCAACGCCATCCAAGATGATTAAGATGAGGGAGCTTGAAGGAGGGAGGGATCATGTAAGGAGAACGAGCCCCCTGACCTCGCTAACCCGGCTTCAGACAAGAGACAGAAAAACACAAGTGCTAGCACCAATCGGACACGAATACTTCCAGTTCACAGACCGCTAAGCGAAACACTAGATAAGTATTCCACCAGTCTGGTTGGCAACGGCTGCCGCACGAAGCCAGAACAGGGGCTGGCTTTACCATTTGCCGCTAAGTCCAACGCCCACCAACGCCCTATGGGGGGAGGAATTCCCAAAGGAGGGAGGGCCGCTGAAGATTGCAGTCGGGACCAACCATGTAAACGGGAAGAAGACGAAGCAATGAGCCTAGCAACAGCCAATTTTAATCATGAACATGGATTACTAAGAAGGAGCAAGTCGAACGAAAAAAAAAAAACCATTGCAACCACGGCCCTGGGCCACGCATTTCATCAGACAAGCTCGGAGCAGTCGCAATGAAGGGGCGCGCTCACCTGAAACACCTCCTCGTCGTAAGAGAAAGGCCTGATCTGCAGCGCGCGGTGTCCACCATCGTTGAAAGCCCAGGTTCGGCACACGTTGAGCCCCGCGTCCGCGGCCTCGGCGAGCGCGACGGTCACCGCGTGGCGCGTGGCGTGGTCGGCGGCGAAGTACATGAGCCAGTAGGTGTTGAAGCCGTGAACGACGAATGGGCGGTCCAACGCCCACAGATGCGGGCCCCGGCGCTCCACCATTGCCCACTCGTCGGCTGCGTCCGGCGGCATGACGGAGGAGACGAGGAGGAGGCAGTGGAGAAGGGACAGGCGTGGCGTCACTGGAAGCGACGGGGCAGCTAGGCGGGGACACGTCGGCGATTCCATCGTGGTCAACGGCTCCTCAACTCTGCCGCTCTTGTGAGAGGCCGATATGTGGGCCCTAAATCAAACAAAAGAAGACTCGGGCCAGCCTGTCAGGGAGTTCGGAACTGGGCCGTCCAGCCGTAAAGGCCCAAAATTACCCGGCCTCATCCTTCTTCCACGACGTTTGCGCAACGGCGGCCATCTCTCAACACGGCCGCCTACCTGCCACTTGCTCGAGAGTCGCCGCCGGCCAGCCCCCGCCACCGGCTGCTTTGCCCACCGCCGACTGTCGCGAATTCCTATCCGCGTCGCCGGTCAGGAAGTAGCCGACCCGATTGCACCCCTAATCAGCAGAGTCGCGACGCGGCGCATGGCGACTGCTGCCACGGCGGCGTCTCTCCGCTACTTCCCTAGCTCGCTGAGGAACCGCGATTCTCCAGGACCTAACTGTGCGATTGGTTTGGTCACGCCCTGTTCGAGGCGGAGACACTGCGCGGCGGCCGTGGCCGCGCCATCGCGGGAGGCGGAGCCGTCCTCCTCGCTGGGCCACCTCACCCGTGCTGACTTCCCGATCCTTCACCAGGTATCTATCTCTTCCTTCTTGCCCGCTTGTAGTTGCTAATCGGCAATCGCTGTAACATTTTGAAGTTGGTCATTTTCCTGTTCAATGAAATGTCACGGTCTCACGTCTGACACTGATAATGCCAAAGATTATCGCCTCACGATTAAATGTTGTTTAGGGAATACTACGTCTGTTTCAAAATAATTGTCATTCCTGCTGTATACCAGGTGCATAACGTCTCCTGTGCACCTGGACAAGTGCTTGTCCAGGTTGCATAGAAGATGTATGAACCTAGACAACTAGAAGCATAGCCAATTTCAGGAAAAATATGTTTCTCTGGTTTATATTTGTTAATATGAACGTGCAGGAATTTGATGGTAATCAATTAATTTACTTCGACAATGGAGCGACATCTCAGAAACCTTCTAGTGTGATGAAGAAATTAGACGAATACTACCGATCTTACAATTCAAATGTTCACCGTGGCATTCATGCTCTCAGGTAATTTCCTCACTTGTCTCTCTTGTGCTGATGTAGTGGTTCATATTGACTCATGAGTCATGACCATTGCCACATTAGGTACTCAGCAGTTCTTTTGTTTTTGTTACCTAGTTCTTATAGGTTACATTGGCACATTATACACTCTTATGTGCACAATTATCTTATATGAGATGCTGATGATGTTGACTTCTGAGATCAAAGATGATAGTCTATATATATATTTTTGTGGCGGAAAGTTATATTCAATGATGTTCGTAGCATTTTTGCTGAACTTCGTTTACTTTATTGTTTAGTTATATGTTTTTGCTATATATGCAAGTTTGAGTGCATATATCCTCAAATTTACTGGGCCTGACATGCTTACTTTCCATGGAAATAGTGCAAAGGCTACTGACGCGTATGAGCGTGCAAGAACAAAAGTTGCAAACTTTGTCAATGCAGCCGATAGTAGAGAGATCATTTTTACTCGTAATGCTACTGAAGCTATCAATTTAGTAGCCTACTCATGGGGACTTTCTAACTTAAATCAAGGAGATGAGGTAAATCCTTTTTGTCCATCTGATTTTATTTTAATTTTTTTTAAAGAAAAAACAGGGCCAACAGCCCTGGCCTTTTTTGAAGGCTATGGTAGGTACCATGGGTTGAACCCAGGTCGGCATGGTCTCACCCTTGAGACTTTACCAACTTCGCTACAAGCAGTTCCTAATAATGATGCATGTTATAATAATTGTGTCTTTATCATTTTTATGGCGTCTTCTCGCACATATTATATTGTTTCTTTGTAGTTTATATTAGGTTAAAAATGTTCATAATATCTATTATAACCTAACCATTTTGCCCGATAACTACTCTAGTTTACTGCATCCGAGTTCACCAATTGAATTGGTTGTGTTTATGTCTCTGAAAAGATGCAGTCTTTGTCTCTTTTGTATCCTTTCTTGCATCCTGATTAGAACCTTTTCTTCTGGCGGCCAGATCATTCTTACAGTTGCGGAGCATCATAGTGCTATCGTTCCTTGGCAATTTGTTTCCCAGAAGACTGGTGCTACCTTAAAGTATGTTGGACTGACTAAAGAAGAGGTTCCAGACATTGATCAATTAAAAGGGCTTCTGTCAAACAAGACAAAGATTGTCGTTGTTCATCATGTCTCAAATGTACTGGGTTAGTTGCTATTTTATTTATAATTAAAAAGTACTTAATAAATAAAATTCGTAAAAGGTCATGGAAATCTTATAAACTCTAGTCAGCCCTTGGCAAGTATAGATGAGACTCTTTGTTAACGTAAATATCTTATTATCAACACAAGATTTGATGTTATCCAGGTCAAAGCTTGCCAAAAGAAAGGGTTTATCTTTTTTTTTTCTGTGAACAAAAACATAGTGTGAAACAAGTAGGTCGACAACTTTGGTGTTGAAGGGTCTGCTGCTGATCCTGATTCTACTACGACGTTCATGAATTCTAGGTTCAATGCTTCCTATTGAGGAAATAGTAACATATTCAAACAAAGTTGGAGCTAAAGTTCTTGTAGATGCCTGTCAAAGTGTTCCTCATATGACTGTTGATGTTCAGAAGCTTGGTGCAGATTTTCTTGTTGCTTCCTCTCATAAGGTTTTTTCTCTATCAACTCTGTTGCTAAATAAGCTTGTAGTAATGTCATAATAGTGCAGATATTGACCTTAACAAGTTCTGTGCTAAATTTCTCAGATGTGCGGTCCTACAGGTGTTGGATTCTTGCATAGCAAATTTGAGATCTTGGCATCTATGGAGCCATTTTTAGGTAAGATTCTGCACTGTGGAATAAAGTTATTCAGTCTATGATAAGTCTGGTGGTTGACATTTACTGCTGAAAACAGAACCATGATTAAGCCCAAGTTCTTCTCTGAGGAGATGTTTTGTGGAGTCTTGATTACTGATATTTCTGCAGGAGGTGGCGAGATGATAGCAGATGTGTTTCAAGACAAGTCCACATATGCTGAGCCTCCTTCTAGGTGAGCAATCCAATAATAACTTCTGTTTGTTTCAATCTTTACAAATCTGCCATAAGATTATATCTTATCTTCTGAAGAAAACTGGACAAGTTATACAATATCTGACATGACGAAAGCTACTAAGCAACAGGAAAGAATAATACGGCTATCTAGAATATGGTCATGGATAAAACTTCATGCAGTAGGTTCTCAATATGATGCATACAGTCATAAACATTATAAGACTTTTACAATGTTCTGACGGAATTAAATAATAGATTATTGCCAACCTTTATACAACAAGCAAAGCACAGACCATTTTACATCAGTGCCGGAATTTTAGAGAGAGATGAAATGATAAGGCACATTTTACATCAGTTCTCTTGTCAACTGATTCACAGTATTTGCTGTCACAAACTCACAATTGAGAAGGCACACCTCCTGTTTTAACTTGTTTTGATTATTTGTCTCATCTTGTCCTATAGATACTCTAATTATGATATGTTCTAAAAAGGTTCGAGGCTGGAACTCCTGCAATTGGTGAAGCAATAGGACTGGGAGCAGCCATAGATTATTTGTCACATATTGGCATGGAGCGAATCCATGAATACGAGGTCCGTACAAATTCTGTGTCTTCAGCATGGAGCATATCCATGAATATGATGGCCCTTGTTTGATTTTTATTTTGCATCATATGATGTTTGCTAGATTATGCTGATTGGGCTCTACTAAAGAGTTGTAAAGCTCCTTCCATGATATTATTTCTCAC
This sequence comes from Eragrostis nindensis, assembly GCA_012490785.1. NCBI lineage: Eukaryota > Viridiplantae > Streptophyta > Magnoliopsida > Poales > Poaceae > Eragrostis > Eragrostis nindensis. Next base: position 803,268 of record JAAXCT010000153.1, on the reverse strand, counting down.
TTCTATTTTTTTATGTATTTGTCCAGAAAGAGCTGGCAACATATCTCTATGAGAACCTTATTTCTGTTCCAAATGTTCGGATCTATGGTCCATCTCCTTCACAAACTAGTCACCGGGCCCCTTTATGTTCCTTCAATGTTGAGAATGTTCATCCTACTGATATTGCAGAAATTCTTGATCTCCAGGTATGCTGAAGTTTCAGTCTTTATGCAAATACAGTTGTGGTTTTATCCAAAGTGGAAAGCGCTCTAATAATTGCTCTGAGTTTCAGTATTCGAATTGCGTAATATTTTTTTTGACAACTTTGTAACTCTCCACTGTGTTCGTACCTAACATTTACTGATCTAGTTGGAACATGTTTGATGTATTGCCTAACTTTTATTGTACAATATGAAACCAGTAGAGATCTAGACATTCTACATCATATTGCATGCAGAATTGCAGCAATAGTGACTATATCCAGGAACCAGCAATGTTCTGATGCACCATTATATATCACGTATACTGTTTGTATTTCCTGATGTGTGTTATCTAGCTGGCATGCACGTTGCAATAAAATAACTGCTTCTAAAATCGGATATTTTAGTTTAAGTTATTTGTTATTATGAATTTATGATTCATTTTGTTTGCATACATTGAGTACACAAGTAGTTTGTATTGATATATGCTGACTTCTTGTTTCAGCATGGAGTAGCAATTCGGTCAGGACATCATTGTGCACAGATTCTGCATCGGACTCTTGGTATCAATGCAAGTGCTCGTGCAAGTCTTCACTTTTACAATACAAAAGAGGAGGTGGATGTCTTCATCCATGCGCTTAAAGATACTATTGATTTCCTCACTTCTCAACACTAGCATGGGTCAGTTAGTAAGTTAGCTCCTTTTGCCAGATTATTCATTACAGTAATCTAGTGGTGCCCAAATCCGCTTTCTTATTCATTATCTGGTTTGAGCTTCTGTGTGATATAGTTGGAACAAAGATTACATGCAAAGTGTACACTCAAAATGTCTACTTCCTTTCTGGTTCTTGTAAAGGCGAGTACAGAGTACTGACATCCTCTTTTAGTGAACATGCATATGAAGGTCAGGGTCAGTGTTATTAAGCTCAGGCAATTCGAATATGTTTTGTTCTACTCTTGTTGCAGTTGAATCTGCAACAGATATAAGCTAATAAAAATATTAAATGCGAGAACAGAACTGTCTTTTGCTTTTACTTTTGGTGAGCTGATTTTTTCTGCTATTACTAGTTATTTTCTTCCGAAATATTTTCATGGGTGTAATGATCATATGGTTAATTGTCCATTGGAGCAGATGTTTTTGGGCTGTGTATGCGAGTGCATCTGAATTCAGGAGACATTGAATGGCTCCTTTTTCTTTTAATGGCAACCAGAAATCCGTGCAACATTATGTTATTATTAAGAGACATAGACAGAGCATAGTGCTGCTGCTGTTGAATCTTCCTTTTTGCCTCGGAATGATTTGTTGGTCAGAGGCGAGGAGCCCCCATTTTCATGGCTGGGTTCCATGCTCCACTGAATCATAAATAGCCGTTGCCTTTTGAGCTGCGAACATGCTATAGTTTTTAAGCAAATGAATCGCCCACGCTGCACAAATGTAATCAGATGAGGAGACATTTGGAAGGGGGTGTTTAGAGATGATAGGTTCGGCAGGCCTCTCTTTCTGGCCTGCTGCATCTCACCAAACCCGGGATCGGCAAAGGTAGACGAACAGGCCAATTGTTTCTGTTGAACTGGCTTCTGAGTTTTCAGCGCAGCGAGCGATCGTTTTACGCGAGAGAACAATGTACTAGTGACAACGACCAAAGGACTGACTGACTGTATGGTAGAGTACCTCGTAGACTCGTTACGGTACAGTTGTACCTCGTACTTACTGCCCGTATCAATCAAAGGACATGCCCAAAACTTCAAATGCATTGATTGCATTGCTGCATTTGCTCGGCATTATTTCTCAACCAGGATACAACTTCCAAACCACACTCTCGTAAACAAGTCAGACGATGGTGATACACCTGACCAAAATTCAACTTAACACAGCCTACTCCTATATGCCTCAAACGAAGACCAAAAAGAAAAAAATGTTTCTTTTTTCCCGCATAGTGCTCTCGATTTAAATTACTGCTTCTAGGCTCTCGAAAAAGAAAGGCTCTCCCAAAAATTCGCAGCGCTCCGTCGGATTTCCCCCTTTTCTGGGGGCAAGAAACGGTCAGACTGCGAGGAGCTCCGGCGAGAAGAGGTCGTCGAGGTCGCCCAGCTCACCGAACTCGCACGCCGGCGGCGCCGGGCCCCACGGGCCCCCTTCCGCCGACAGGCCGAAGTCCATGAATCCCAACGTCGGCTCCTCCTCCTGGAACCACATCCCGGTGACCACCTCATCCGCATCAACCACCGACGACTCGGGCGACGGAGGAGAGGCCGCGGAGCTCTCCGCCTCAGGTGACGGCACCGGCGGAGGTGGAGGAAGACGGGAAGCCGTGGAGGTCTCGGACGTCACGGCAGTGGACAGCGAGGAGGACGAAGGGGAGGAATGGAGAAAGTTGGTGACGGCGTGGGGCCCGCGGAGACGGAGCGCGGCGGAGTCGTAGACGGCGGCGGCCTCCTCTGCGGTGTCGAAGGTGCCGAGCCAGCGCTTGGTGCCGAGGCCTGGGTCGCGGATCTCCGCCGACCACTTGCCCCACGGCCGCCACCGCACGCCGCGGAACCGCCGGCCCTGCTCCCTCGCCCCGCCGGCGCCCGCCCTCTTCGTACTTTTCCTCCTCCTTTGGCTCGCCGCCGGAGAGGGTGAATGAGCCGAGGACGGAAGCAGGTCGATTTCTTGGACGCAGCGGCGGCGGCGGCGGCGGTCGGGGCGGCGTTGGTCGTCGTCTTCAGAGTCGTCGGTGGCGTCGGCGTCGAGGAAGTGGACGCGGACGACGCGGGCGGCGGCGTGGTGGCGCCGCGGGCGGAGATCCATGTTGTTGGGCGCGTCCAATCCAATCGAATCCGACGGGAGAATCGAATCGGAGCTGAGCTGGTGGTGGTTTTAGCAGGGTTTATCCCCGAGACAGAGGAAAAGAGTGAAGCTGCCGTCCACAGGGGCGTTTACGGAAGTAGAGTATACCCGTGGAGTGAGTGAAGGCTGTGGAAGCAGCAGCGTTCCATTAGCCTCCCTCGGGTCTATGTCCCTGTCCTGTGGGACCGGGTGCCAGCCGGCCCGCATGTCATTGACGGAGAGGAGCTTGCAGTGAGTGAGGTGCTGCGGAGCAGGAAGCTCCCCATCCGCCGGCCTCTACGGAACGGAACCAACGAAATTCCTGGTTGACTCTTACTAAAACGCTGCAGCAGGGGTGGATTAGTCATTTTTGATGTCAAATGTATGGACACGGTGGGTCCTGCCTGTCAGCACGGCGGCTGCTTTGTCCATCGGTTCTTGCGGATGTGAATTCATGCACGCGGCGAAATTGAGAATTTCACCCAACAGAGCAAAGAGTGGTGTGACAAGGGAAGCCAACAGTGCGGAGGAAGTGAAGTTGATGGAACGAGAGGTGGTCATTACAATATGGGTACCTTGCGACGTTTTAGCAAGAACCATCATTGTTTGACAGTTTCACTAAAGGCCAAGGTCTTTCGTAACTCGTAAGCAACGGATGGAGATTAGGAACAGGTACATTTGATTTGATTCCAAACCAATTTCGTGTTTTGTCATTTCGTTTCTCTATTGCAGTCTTTTAATCTTCTTACACCCCGTTTGGATGTAGATATTGGAGCTCGGAATTAGGAATTGGTATTGGATGCCACTGTTTGGATGTAAGTGGAATTCAGAATTGGTATTGGGAACCAATACCCTGGAATCGAAACACTGCTAAAACAACTCTTCATCAAAACCGAGCCTCCCACCTCCGTATTGGGACGAATCGCGATTTCTCCTCCTCCCGTCGCGTCGAGACCCCGCCAGGCAGCGCCGCTGACCCTCCTTTTCCTCCCGCCCGGCATCCCTCCTGCTCCTCTTCTTCCTCCCGTCCGGCGTCCCTCCTTCTCTTCCTCCCGTCACGCGACCTCGTCCTCTGGCTGCACCTGCCAGCGGGGGTCGGAGGCGGACAAGGCGGCGACGGCGACGTCGAGAGAGGGCACCGACAGTGGGGGAGGGCGGCCGGGCGTCGGCGAGGGTGCCTGGTCACCGCACGCCGCTATGGTCAGCTCGTCGCGCACCGCCGTCGCCCCGCTCGTCGCGCGCTCGCCCTGGTTAGCTCGCCGCACGCCGCCGTCGCCCCGCTCACCGCACGCCTCCATGGCCACCTCGCCACAGCCCTACTTGTTGCCGTCGCTTCTAGACAGCAGCCCGATGCGAGATTGAAGAGAGATTGAAGAGATAGACAGCGGGGATTGAAGAGAGAGAGAAGAGATCGAGAGAGGAGTGCCCGAGTGGATAAGCTGATGGGGAGCAGTCTGAATTCCTAATTTCATCTTCCAATTCTATTTACATCCAAACAATCGCTTTGGCATTGAGCTCAATGCAATGCCTCCTCTGATTTGGTATTGATCTGAATTCAATGCCAAAGCCTCCAATGTCTACATCCAAACGGAGCCTATAGTTTTTTTTTTTAAACTAATCAAGATGGAGCTTGAATGCATCGCATTGGAGTGGGAGGATATGAAAATGCGTCCAGAAGCTCCAATCAAATGTAACTTAAGTTGTAGAAGAGAACAGAGGATCACATAAATAATCTATTAGAAGATCTTATAGCTGGGACTCGAAACTGAATTTTCCTCCAGCACAACAGTGGCTAACAAACCCAGAACCAAAAGAAAAGGAACGACGAGGCAAATACACCAGCACTGAACCTGTACGTATAGCACACACACCAGCCTCAGCAAGTCGCAACATGATTATACTACATAACATAAATATGCATCAAGCTCCCACAGAATTTTTGGCTCAATAAAAGCTCATCAGGATGCAGAAACAGAGACGCCAAAGTGGCCACAAGCACTACATGATATGAAAGGTTTCAGAACATGTCGAGCATTAGCAATCATATTCAACGCAGAGAGCATATTTAGAATACGTGTTTGAAGCAACACCATGGAGATAAAAACCAAGCCCAAGTGAATGATATCATATTCTTTTGAGTAGGAACACATGACTACATGAAGATTTATTTAATCATTTTATTAGCAGTTCTGCTCATTGAAGATTAAGTAGTCCCTCCGAATTTCTGCTCCAGAGGACCCTCATTATCAGGCTTCACAGTTTCCTCCAAATGCTCCATTGTTGTTAGCAACTTATCTGTCTTGCCTACATTGAATAAAACATCACAAATCATATGATGTGGCTCAGATGACCAAGAGGTTTATTACTAAAAAATATGTAATTCCATACGTTTTATGCTGCCTCTTATCCGACTGTTGTTCAAAAATGATCCACCAGGGAAAGAGATATGTATGGAAGAATTTTAATTAGCATCTGCCGCAAGACCACAACCTTCTGGATCTAAAGTAATCTCTTTTCACCATAAAAATCCCCCAATACGAGGTAATGTTGTACATGGTTTTACCTTTCATAGTTTCATTTGTGTGTGTCGTGCCTATGTTAAATTGCACTCCTATGTCAGTTTATTTTATTCAAATATTTGGATTCCCTAAATAATGAAATTTTAGGCCGTGTTCGTAAGTGCACTGCCATTTTGGTGCTTGACACGAGTGAAGACTCAAGTTGTAATTGAATTTGTAAGCACTCATGTGATCAAAAAACTACTGCTAGGCACGGACTACTAGAAATAATTTGATCTCTTACGATAAATTCTAGGTGCTTATTTTATCAGCTAAAATCTCAGTATTTCTATTTATAGATTAAGCATGCTAGATGTTTGTGTGAACATCTTACCCTGAGAGAAAAGCCAGGTTGCTGGGACGTCTCCACTTTTCCATGATACCATAGGCGAGGGTGAATATACCTTCCCATCTTTCATGTCGTACACACTGCAAGTTGTGGTTGTCTTCTTCCAAATCCAGTCAGTGTAATCATCTACGAAGAAGATACAGTCACGTGACAGATCATATGGAGACACACAGACAGCTCTCGAGCACCCTCTCCCAACGAAGAACGCATGGTCATTCCCCAAACTCTTCACCTCAACCCACAGGTAACTCTCAAGGTCTGCCTCGAACACTTGGAACTCGCTACTACCAGCCACAAGAAAGCCACCTGCCTCTGACACTTCCATCATGCTACAGTCAGCCACAGAAGTGTCGCGACTTCTTGGAGAACAGGAAAGATTTCTACGGATCATCAATAGTTTGCCATGGGATTCAAGGAGGTACTGCATCAGAGTGACATTGCGTTTCCGTTGCGGGGTGTCTCCCTCAATGATGCGCTCAACTCGAGACACCCTTGGCCCATCGCTGTTGTGCTCATCCACGATATGAAAGGCAAGAAGATCCTCAGTGTTAACATCAATAGCATAGAGCTTCCCATGGAACCAGACCATATGTGTGAGCCACCTGCAGTCCTCATACGCGCTCACCGACCACACAGCAGCCCCGGGTCGGCACAGTGCAATTGTGCCAAGGTCTCCAACAGCCACTATAGCAGCGATGAGGCTTGTGGAGCACAAGGTTAGTGTGAGTACGGATATGTCCTCACTGTCCATGTTGTACATCCAGGGGCCACGCGTCTCATGGTTTGGGATAATACAATCGTCATCGACTTCCACTGGCTCTTCGTAGTGGTTGTATGAGGACAGGCTGGGAAGCAGCATGGTGGCCTTGGTAAATGGGTTCATCAAGAAGCAGCTTCCATCATCACGCGACAGCATAATCCACTCGCCACAAGAGTTGTGGTAGCGAGTTCCTTCAGGCAAGTGGAAGGTTCCACCATGAGGAAAGCTGACGACACTGCCTGTTGGAAGCACAACCCACGGCATCGGCGATGGGAGGGGCAAGCGGCACTCTGCGCGGCGGAGTTCCATTGAGGCAGACGGCACAAAAGAAGGCGCGGTCAGTACGCGTAGGTAGGCGGAGGAACACCAGGCCAAGGAGCTCTGGTGGCAGGTTCGACCAGGGTGGTGAGCCTTGGTTTTGCGCCATCCTGCAAACCAGAGCAATGCACACGATTAGACGACCAAAGAATCATGTGGGCATAGAAACAAACAGGTGGTGGGCATGGGATTCACCCAACGGGAGAAGGAACTCACAGTGTTTTGAGTTTCTCAGGGTGGATCGACGTATATCAGAACCTTACAAAACAATCAAGAATCGCCACCCAGAATCTGCAGGAACAGCGAAACACCTTGGCGTCAATTCACCAGATGGGGACATTGCTTGCAGGCGGGAAGACAACAACAGAAACAGAACCGCCGTTTGCGGTGGTAGACGTGACCCGGAGGAGAGATTAGTGGAAGCGAGGGAAGAGAGAAAGGGAGGAGAACGCCGCACCTTGAGCTCGTCGCTGCCTCGCTTCTGCAGTCCGATGGTGGATTGCCGCTGTGGAGGGGAATGGGGGAGCCCGCCCCAACAGAAGAGAGAGCCGACCCAAGTATACACCACCCTGCTGCTACTATTGTTTTGGCAGGTATTCCCGCTCAACATTTTCACTAAAAAGGTGTCCTTTCTTCTTGCATTTTTTTACTTCCTTGGCTAAACTTGCCGTTTGATAGTGCTACATTTTTTTCGGTACTTTTCCAAAGATCATTTTCATCAAACAAACCCCTCGTGTTCTATTCTAACAAGAGATGGTCCTGCAGAAAGTATTTCCCTTGAGATTGATGAAGTCATCGTAAACGTCTCGTGAAAGAATAATTAGCCTGCATAAATTTTAGAGGATTTAAAGGATTTTCGCAAATTCGCAAGAAATTCAGAAAGCTCCATGTTTTTCCAACAAAGGTACAGGGAAACTGAAAGCGGATGGACGAATTGGTAAGAAACTATTTCTCAAAGCACCGCAAAAAGCCTTGTACCAAATTCCACACGATCGCATCATATTTAACCAAAATGAGAACCTCCTCCTTTTGGGCTTGACCACAACATGATCACGCGTCTTACGTGTTCCCGTGCCGTCGTCCATCGGCGATGCTGGACGTGTCCTTTGGTCGACCGGCCTGAGGTGTGAACGCGGAGAAGAAATGGTCATCTTCTTCGTCCATCCACGGCCGGTGACCGCTACTTCCGAATCGGAATTCCGAATAAACCCCCATCGGATTCTGACTCCCTGCTTGAAAGCTCGTCTATTTAACCAGATGCCCCCCTCAGAGCTGAGCTGTACAGATGCAGAGTCTTGTACTAGTAGCTCTGCTCCAAGCGCCATGGCCTCCTCAAGCTCCCAGCCGGCGCCTCAGGCCATCCCTTCCCACCCCTCCGATATCGAGCTCGCCAAGATGCTCCTTGACCCCAGCGCCTCGCCACCTGGCAACACCATCATCATGCACGACGCCGACGTCTACGCCTAGGATCCCGACGATCTCACCCAGCAGTTCGCAGCTACGGTCGCCGAGGACGGCCAGAAGGCGTGGTACTTCTCCACCAAGCTCGTGCCCAAGAACCAACGCGGGAAGCGGAAGAGGCGCTGCATGGACTCGGGCATGTGGCGCGACGAGGGCAAATCCAAGCCCGTGGTCGGCAGCGAGGGACGGGCCGGCGATCGGGCACCGCAGCCTTTTCTCCTTCGTCAACAAGGTAGACGGGGCCAGGACGGGCTGGATCATGCACGAATTCCGACTCCCTGACGACGGAAATGAAGAAAGCCTGGTCGTCCTTTGCAAGGTCTTCCGTAGCAGCCGCTGGTGCACCCCGAATCCCGCCATGAACGACGAATCTGCGACGGCCGAGGTTGAGGTGGAGGAGGAGGCACTGGTCAAAGCCGTGGAGGCGAGGGAGGGAGCAGTCAAGGTGAGGGAGGAGGCGTAGAGGCGCTGGCGAGGAGGGATGCGGCGGACCTGGCGGTGTCGGAGAGAAACCTGCAAGAGCGGCAGAGTAACCTGGCGGGGAGGGAGGCGGCGGTGGAGGCGAGGGAGGTGGAGTGGAGGGACGCGCTGTGGCAGTTCACATCAATGTTGGCGTTGCATCGGATGTTTCTTCAGGAATTCTTTGCGGTGTGGGATGCTGAATTTGCGCGGGAGGTGCAATTTTCGGCGCGGGAGGCGGAGGGTGAGGCGCTGGCGAGGAGGGACGCGGCGCGCCTGGCGGTGTCGGAGAGAAACCTGCAGGAGCGGGAGAGGAACCTGGCGGCCAGGTAGGCGGCTTTCGAGACTAGACTACAGGCGTTGCAAGAGGAATTGACGGCGGAGCTGGAGGAGGCGTTGGTGGTGCTCATCATCATGGCGGCGCTCCTGGTGGCGAGGGCGGGCCTGCAGTTTCCCATTGCTGGTGGCTCCAGTCCAGAGCTGCCGTTTCCCATTGCGGTGGACCACTGAAACCTCTGAGACTACCTGTACCTGTACTACCAAGGAAGCTGGAGTAGCTTTCTTCTGTTTCTTGCCGTTTCTTCTTTTGTTTTATTGTACTGCCTGTGTACTCCTACTCCATTGATCCATTGATGCTTGATGCTGTTGGATTCTGTCTCCGCTGTGCCCACCACATATTGTTCATCTGATCAAACAAAGTTGTTTGATCGTGATTAATCATCTGGACAAACATTTCCATCTTTCCATACAAGCAAACTAATTCCCCAAAATAAAACTCCATAATCACTGTGGCATCTCCACAATGATTATCCAAATCCAGCAGTTGCAACTTCCATTTCAAGTCGAGCAAGTGTCCGCCTGATACAGACTGTACTTGCTCCATGCTTCAAGATTATTATTATTATTATTATTTTTTTTTGCGAATACCGTGCTTCAAGATAAGCACGCATCACTTGAACCAGTAACATTTTTAAAAATTCTATTGTCACCAAAATAAAGCTGCATCTTGGATTGTACTAGTACAACTTTAAAGGGGCGATTACGTTACGTTTACACCCGAGAGACGGGTAGATGAGACTCTGACTCAATTTGCCTCCGGCAGTCCATAACAAACTCAAACCAAAACGGAAAAGAACCAAGACACAAGTACTATGTATCATGTACTACTCAAATGACGCAGCAGTCTACTCCAGAGTATTAGGCACGCGATACATACCAGAACCGGATTGTCGGGATACAGAAAGAGAGACAACACAAATGGGCATAAATATTGCATAGGAAGCCACTCATCATTACCAAAGGGTCCTGAATTTCTTGAGCAGTCATACGGACCGCACAGAGCATCTTTGGAACTTGTGTTTCAAGTAACACCAATCAGATCCAAAGGATTTCTTCTACTACCCATTCAAGCACTTCCGTTCAGCTTGGAATTGTAGAAGCATCAAGAGAACAAATCCCTCCCCTTGGAAGCATCACATTATCCTGCATGTCCACAAGCTCCTTTGAATGCTCCTCAGTTGTTAGCAATTTACCTATCTTATCTGCATTATATAAACAACAAAAAGTTACATGGTGCAGTGGTTCAGGATTTCAGAGGACCAAGAGTTCTAGTCATACAAATCGTACTGCGCTTCCATATGTTATCTCACACTATCCCTACAGACTGAAGCTCTTATAACATCCAAAAATCATAGTCTTCAGGATTGCATTGATCAATCCTCAAGGATATGAGATATCACAAAGAAACATTTTAAGCGTATGCCGTCACCAGACAGTAGCCGCCAGATATTAGTACCCTATCTTCACACAACGTAGTACAGAATGCAACCCTCATCTCAACTCTCGTATACGGGGAAAAAAAAAAGATTTGTATGAAATGCAGTGTTTTTAGCAGTTTGATGCTAGTGTTTGATTGCACTCCTACGTCAGTTCATTGGATTCATAAATAAGGAAATTTAAGGCCTGTTTATCACTGTGTAGTGGTGGGCCTTTTGCATTATTTAAGTCTCTCGGTTTATCTACTCAATAGGTAACCATGCGGTCAAGGATATTCAGAGTCAGGAACTGAGCCTAGCTCAGCAGGTTAAGGATGTGAGTGTACACTCTAACCACCCAGGAGCCCAGTGTTCGTTCAAAAAAATAAAAAAATTAGGTGCCAAGTAGACAGGACAGGCCCTAGTAATTGTGAAAAGTATCAAAAGTGTAAACTACTCCATTCCAATCTCATGGTAACCAAGCAAACACATCATCAGTCGGCAAGTGCGAGTGCTCTTCACACCAAAATAATGGCTTCTCTGACTGTGCAACATGAGACGAGCCAGATACTTCCTGTTAGAATTAAGAAGGGCTGACTACTTCTAGGCTTGTGCGCCTGACCCTTTCGGGCTCCTTGGGCTGGACGCCTAGGTGATAGAGCTCCTTTAGTACTACTCTTTATTAGTCTTGAGTTCACACCTTGTTCTCTGGATATATATACGTGTATCCCCTGTACTCCATTCATCAAGCAATACAAGTGCTGTTTACTCAGCTAACATGGTATCACGAGACTTCTCTGGTCCTTTGACCTTTTGCTTCCGCACTACCTTTTGATCATGGCCGGCAGTGGCCCTTCGGACGCCATGGCTTCTGCTACCACCGCTGCCAGACAGCGTGACGAAGCAGAAGCTGCCGCCAAGCTCCTCGAGGAACAGGCTGCTGCCCTCCGCACAGCCAACGCCGATCGAAGTCGCCAGCTCCAGGAAGATGCTGCACTCCTCCAAGCCGCCGCCGCCGCTCAGGAGCGAGTTCGCGCCGCCGCAGTCGCCCTCGATAAGGAGCGCGCGGCGGCCGACGCCCTGACCTAGCAGGCCGCCGCCTTGTGGGCGCGCATCCACCAGGAGCAGCCAAGGGACGACGACGCCCACGATGACGACGAGCGCGCCATCCACGAAGCTGCTGCAGTCACCAATCTGCACGCTCAAGCCGCCGCCGTTCAAAACATCAAGGCCCTGGTTCCGATCACCCTCGATCTCCAGTCACCCCACTACTCCAAATGGCGCGACTACATCCTCCTCACTCTTGGCCGGTATTCCCTCCTCAGTGATGAATCCCGACCTGATGATCCGGCATGGATTCGCATGGATTGTGTGGTCGTCTCCTGGCTGTTCAACAGCGTCGCCGCCGACTTGCTGGACGTCATCCACGAGCGCGGCGGCACCACGGCCCGTGTCGCCTGGCTTGCGGTCGAAAAGCAGTTCCTTGGGAATCGCGAATCCCGCGCCATGCTCCTTGACGTCGAGTTCCGCACGTTCTGCCAAGGCGACCTCTCCATCGATGACTACTGCTGCAAGATGAAGAACATGGCGGACGCCCTTGCCGATCTCGGTGAGCCCGTCCAAAATCGTTCACTGGTTTTGAATCTTCTACGAGGTCTCAATGAACGATTCCAGTTCATGAAGCAATTCATCACAAGGCAGAAGCCAATCCCTCCATTCAGCGATGTTCGCGCAGACCTACGCCTGGCTGAGCTCAACATGCCAACATCTCCAGCGGCACCCTCTGCCTTCGTTGCAACACCCTCTGGCCCCAGGCCTCCTGCGCCTCCCCCCGGCGGTGCGCCCCCACAACCTGCTAGCACGGGGGCCTCCTCCGGCAGTGCGCCCCCTTCTACGGGCGCCAAAGGCAGTCGACGTCGCCGTGGCAGCGGCAAAGGAGGCGGTCAACAGTGGCCATCCGTCTACAACCCATGGACCGGAACCATACACATGTGGCCCGGGTCCACATCTCCCTCCGGCGGCCCCCGTGGACAGCAGCACCAACAGTTCCGTGCCGGCACACCGCAGCAGCAGCAGCGGCACGCCTTGATGGCTGGTCTGCCATCCCTCGGCACCATGGCGTCCCCCATGGCGGCTGCACCTCTGCAGTTCCCGCCTCTGCCCCCGACGCACCCACAACTGCAGCTCCCTGCTCCGCCAAGCCCGTTACAACTGCCCGGTCCACTGATGGTGCCATCGATACCACAAGCGCCCTCTCCGGCTTGGCTTCCGTGGGACCTCAACTCCCTCGCCAATGCGTTCAGCACTGTCACACTCGGTCCACCTGGCAGCTCAGACTGGGTGATTGACTCCGGCGCCTCGCAACACATGGCTTCTCACCCCGGTATTGTTACACCCCTTCCCCATTCTATTTTTCCTTCATCCATCGTTGTCGGAAATGGTGCCACTCTACCGGTCATTGGTACTGGCTATAAGCTTCTTCCAGGTCCTTTTCACCTTAATAATGTTCTTATTGCTCCTGACATTATTAAAAATCTGTTATCCGTTCGCCAGTTCACCACTGATAATCTTGTTTATGTCGAGTTTGACCCTTTTGGCATTTCTGTGAAGGATCTTCGCACCAAGGCACTCCTCCTCCGCTGTGATAGTTCGGGGCCTCTCTACACTCTGCAGCTGCCGTCCACACCTTCCGGCCCTAGCGCCCTGGTTGCCACTCCTTCACCCTCCACCTGGCATCGCCGCCTCGGCCACCCAGGAGAGGACGCATTACAAAGTCTAGCTCGATCATCCTCGATCGTTTGTAACAAACCTAGTAGTAACAATGTGTGCCATGCCTGCCAGCTAGGTCGTCATGTGCGCCTACCCTTTTCAAAATCTTCATCGAGAGCACTAAAGAACTTTGACTTGGTACATTGTGATTTGTGGACCTCACCCGTTCTTAGTGTTTCTGGCTTTAAATATTATTTGGTCATTCTCGATGATTGTTCTCATTATCTCTGGACGTTTCCTCTTCGCCTCAAGTCCGAGACCTTTTCAGTTCTTTCTAACTTCTTTGCCTATGTGCTAACACAGTTTGGGTGCACCATCAAAGCCGTCCAGTGTGACAACGGCCGTGAGTTCGACAACTCCGCCTCACGTGCTTTCTTCCTCACTAAGGGCGTGTCTTCTCGTATGTCATGCCCCTACACCTCACAGCAAAATGGTAAAGCCGAACGCATCCTCCGAACCACGAACAATGTCATTCGCACTCTGCTGTTCCAGGCTTCTATGCCTCCATCTTACTGGGTTGACGGTCTCGCCACAGACAGCCACCTACCTCCTCAACCGTCTTCCCACCAAGACCCTGCATATGGGTACACCTCACTTTGCGCTCTATGGCACACATCCCTCGTACCACGAGCTGCGCATTTTTGGATGTGCGTGCTATCCTAATCTCACCGCCACTGCCCCCCCATAAACTAGCCCCACGCTCCACCTTGTGTATCTTCATTGGTTACTCCCCAGACCACAAAGGGTATAGATGCCTCGATCTTACATCTAACCGCATCTTTATCTCCCGACATGTCGTCTTCGACGAGTCTTCGTTTCCCTTCTCCGGCCTTCGGCCCTCATCACCGCCTGATGAGCTTGACTTTCTAACTAATGATGAGCTTCTGCAAGCTCCTTTACCCTCTGTAGATACCATCTTGGCGCCTCGCCGCAGCTCCCCGGCTCGCTCCCTGCCTGTGGCAGCCGCGCCCTCTAGCGCCGCCACGCAGGTCGAGCAGCCGGTGCCACCGACAACCGCACGCCGCAGCTCCCTAGCTCGCTCCCTGCCTGTGGCAGCCGCGCCCTCTAGCGCCGCCACGCAGGTCGAGCAGCCGGTGCCACCGACAGCCGCACCCTCTAGCGCCGCCACACAGGTCGAGCAGCCGGTGCCACCGACAGCCGCGCCCCCGCCCCTCTCAGGCCGGGACACACCTGCGGCGCCATCGGCCCCTGCTGCGTCCTCGGCTCCTCTGGCATCGACTTACAGCAAACCGCCTATCGTCCACGTCTACACTCAACGCGCTGCTTCGACGACGCCCGCGGGCCCAGCGCCCGCGGCCTCTGCGGCTTCGACCCCCGCGGCCTCGGCGCCCGTGGCTTCGGCGCCCGCGGCCCCCGCCGCGCCCACCGCGGAGTCGACACCTGCGGCCCCCGTCGCACCACGTCGTTCTCGCGCCATCCCTTCCCCACCACGCTACGTGAAGACTCGGCCGCCGGTTCCTGATGGTGCCGTGACTATCCCGCCTGTCGCTAACACACATGGCATGGCGACTCGCGGAAAGTCTGGGTACCGTCAACCTCGCCTCGGCCTTCACACCGAGGTCTTGTCTCCTGTTCCCAGGTCTTGCCGTGACGCCCTCGCCGATCCCAATTGGCGCCGCGCTATGGAGGAAGAATATTCTGCTCTTATGGAGAACAACACCTGGGAGCTTGTGCCCCGTCCCAGCAAGGCCAATGTGGTTACTGGCAAATGGATTTTCAAACACAAGTTTCACTCTGATGGGTCCTTAGAGAGATACAAGGCGCGCTGGGTCCTACGTGGATTTTACACAGCGTCCTGGCATTGATTATGATGAGACGTTCAGCCCTATGGTTAAGCCGGCCACTGTTCGCACGGTGCTCACGCTGGCTCATTCTCAAGACTGGCCGATTCACCAGCTCGACGTGAAGAATGCTTTTCTTCACGGCACCCTGACAGAGACAGTATATTGCTCCCAACCCACGGGCTTTGTCAGCACCACTCTTCCTGATCATGTCTGCAAGCTGAACAAATCCCTCTATGGTCTGAAGCAGGCTCCACGAGCATAGTACAGCAGATTTGCCTCTTTCCTCCTCACCCTGGGATTCACAGTAGCTAAATCTGACACATCACTGTTTGTCTTGCGCCGCGGCGCGGATACTGTCTACTTGCTCTTATATGTGGATGACATTGTGCTCACAGCTTCCTCCATGTCACTCCTTCGACGTGTCATCGATGCTTTGAAAAAGGAGTCTGCCATGAAGGACCTCGGACCACTGCATCACTTCTTGGGTGTGTCTGTTCAGCGGCAATCCGACACATTATTTCTCTCGCAGCGACAATACACTCTGGACATCATGGAGCGCCATGGGATGGCTGACTGCAAACCTTGCACCACTCCCGTCGACACTTATGCCAAGGTTTCAGCAAACAGCGGTGCCTCTCTCGCTGATCCCACCGCTTACAGGAGTCTTGTGGGTGCCCTCCAGTACCTGACTTTCACCAGGCCTGACATTGCCTACGTTGTACAGCAGGTCTGGCTCCATATGCATAATCCTCAGGACGCCCATCTTGTTGCGGCTAAGCGGATTGTTCGGTACCTACAGGGCACTATTGACTATGGCTTGGTGATTCCTCGGTCTCCTCCGACGCAGCTCGTAGTCTACACTGACGCAGATTGGGCAGGTTGCCCGGACACTCGTCGTTCCACCTCTGGCTACGCATTGTTCCTGGGAAACAGCCTCGTCTTCTGGTCCTCTAAGCGTCAGCACACGGTCTCCCGCTCTAGCGCCGAGGCCGAATACCGCGCCGTCGCCAATGGTGTTGCCGAGGCCTCTTGGCTTCGACAACTTCTTCAGGAACTTCACCAGCCCATCAACAAAGCCACCCTCGTCTACTGCGACAACGTCAGCGCCGTCTACCTCTCCACCAACCCTGTGCAGCACCAGCGCACTAAGCATGTGGAGATCGACCTGCACTTTGTCCGGGAGCGGGTGGCTCTTGGTGCTGTCCGAGTTCTTCATGTGCCCACCACTTCGCAGTTCGCCGATGTCTTCACCAAGGGTCTGCCAACCTCTGTGTTTGTGGAATTCCGGTCCAGTCTCAATGTCCTCTCGTGTGGCTGAAGGACGTTGAAACTGCGGGGGGGTGTTAGAATTAAGAAGGGCTGACTACTTCTAGGCTTCTGCGCCTGACCCTTCGGGCTCCTTGGGCTGGACGCCTAGGTGATAGAGCTCCTTTAGTACTACTCTTTATTAGTCTTGAGTTCACACCTTGTTCTCTGGATATATATACGTGTATCCCCTGTACTCCATTCATCAAGCAATACAAGTGCTGTTTACTCAGCTAACACTTCCACTCGTTCTTCCCTCGTACTAACAAGGAATAATATGCGGCACAGATCAGGATTAATAGAAGAAAATGGAGACCTGGAACAAACATGGGTGGCGCAACACATCATGCGTGCCTTAACAATAAATAAATAAATATGGGCTTCTACCAGGCCCACAATTCGATCGCTCCAGAATGGGCTCCTTGGACTCAAAAAATAAGGAAATTTCAGGCCCAGTTCATCAGTGTCTAGCAGTGCCGTTATGGTTCTTTATATGTTTTGGATTTGAGGCACCTGAGTTATCTATTAACAGGTAAAGACAAGGTCAAGGAGCTAAACTATTTACATTACCATCCAGGACAGATAATATCTTTGTAATTTTTTTCCACTGTTAAAGGAAAGCGTGTCAACGTCCATACCTTGAGAGAAGAGCCAGGTTGCTGGAACGTTTTCACTCTTCCATGATACCATAGGCAAGGGCGAATAGACCTTCCCATCTTTCATGTCAAACACACCGCAAGATGTGGTTGTTCTTCCAATCCCAGCCAATGTAATCATCCACGAAGAAGATGCAGTCCCTTGATAGATCATATGGAGACACAGAAACAGCTCTTGAGCACCCTCGCCCAAGGAACAATGCTTGGCCTTGGTTGGTCCCCAAGCTACTCATCTCAGCCCAAAACAAACACCCAAAGTCTGCCTTAAGCACTTGAAACTCGTTGCTGCTTGCCACAAGAAAGGGAGATTTCCGCGTGCACCCCAACACTGTAGTGTAGGTGATTTTTCTTCGGACCATCAGAAGCTTTCCATGGGATTCAAGGAGGTAGGGCATTAGGTGGATATATTGACGGTCTGGCACAGGGGCTCCCTCGATGATGCGCACAATTCGAGACACCCTGGGCTTATCATTATCGTGCTCATCCACAATGTCAATGGCAAGAAGATCTTCAGTATTGGTGTCAATAGCATAGAGCTTCCCTTGGAAGAAGACCATGTCTGAGAGACATCTGCATGGCTCATGTGCACTCACAGACCACGCAGCAGCCCCTGGTCGGCACAGTGCAATCGTACCGGGATCGTAGCCAAAATCATCAAAAGCGACTATAGCGGCAATGAGGCGTGGGGAGCACACGATTAGACTGACTACCTTTATGTCCTCAGCAACCATGATGTTCATCCACTTGTCATGCATCTCATAATCCGGGACCATAAGGACATTGAGAGCTTCCACAGGCTCGTTGTAGGGGCTGTATGAAGACAAGCTAGGAATTGGCATTGTGTCCTCAGTGAAGGGGTTCATCAAGAAGCAGGTGTTGTCCTTGTGCGATAAGAGAAGCCACTCGCCATATGAGTTGTGGTAGCAAGTTCCTTCAGGTAAGTGGAAGGTCTCACCGTGTGGAAAGCTGATGGCACTGCCGCCTGGTAGCACAAGCCATGGCATTGGCGACGGCGGGGGTGGGGCTGCTTGCTGCGCTGCAGAGGCCCACTGGCGGCATACCATAGGGAGGCGGCCGCGGTCGGCACGGGTAGGGAGACGGAGGAGCACCATGCCGAGGAGCTCTGGCTGGAGGTCCGCCCACGACGGTGGGTCTTGGTCTTGACTGGAGCTCATCCTGCAAACAAGAGCAGAGGCACGATCAGACAACAAACAAGACAAGACAAGGCGCGAATTATCTAGGCATTTACACAAACACCTTGCAGGCACGAAACTGTTCATCACCTTTGTTTAGCTTTTTGAGGGTAACCAGTCTCACGGATGCTTCTTCTTCAGAAATCGCAAGCCATCAGCATAAGAAGCAAGCGAATCCTGGATCTGCATAATTATATGCGTCAGTGGTTGTGTGTGTGCAGACGAAAGGAGCCCAACCACTGGAACAGCAGAGCCAGAACAGCCAGTGCGGCCTGTTAGCGGCACGATGACGGAGGGAAGAGATAGGAGGAGAATGGTAACGGAGAAATAATGAAAATTACCAGTGTTCGCGGTGGCCGCCGGTCGCCGGAGCCGTGGGTGGGAGCAGTAGACGAGGGGGTTGCTCGTTTCTTCCTCAGTCCTCACCACCACCAGTGTTGGGCGTCTGTTGGGCTTGTTCGGCGGCAGAAAAGTAGCGAGCAGCCCAGCCCATTTTGCTCACTGTAAATAAATGCCCGTTGCTGTTCAGCAGTTGATTACCTTCTCTATTCTTCACTAAAGAAAAAAAGAGATTGCCTTCTCCCGTTAGTAAACAAACAAAGTGTGCGATGTTGCTCAGCAGCACAGCATAGCGAGGATGACATGTCGACATAATCTCCTGTTTTTTGTTTTAAAAAAAAAGAAATAATAGAAGCATGGTCTTGGTTTTGAAATAGTTCAAAGAATATACATTGTCCTCGCAAAAAAAAAAAGAATATACATTGTAATTTTTTGGGAGGTTTACTCTGTTTTCGTCCAAGAAAGAAGGTTACTCTTCTTTTAAAGCATATACGGCAAATAACATAACACAACACACCAAATAAAAAAATAAAAACTAACATAATGCAACTGCAAGCCACACTCTTCTAACTATACTTTACATGAATACTCCAGTATATGTTACGATCATGCCATACTTAACCTATGGAGAACCTCCTCCTCTTGGGCTTGACCACATGATCACGCGTCGTCGTCTTCCCGTCGGCGATGCTGGACGTGTCCTTGGCCCACCCGCCTTTGAACGGGTTCAGCCGGCTCAACGTCCGCGACACCGACCCCAAGAAGCTGCTCGCCTTTTTCCCCGCCGGCGCCCTGGACGACCCGCTGCCCTTGTTGCTGTGCTGCATCCCGGACACGTACGCCCGCATCTGGGCCAGCTCCGACCGCAGCGCCTCGTTCTCCCGCGCCAGCGACGCGTCCGCCCGCGCCTGCGCGCGCGCCTTCCCGGCGGCCGACTGCTTGTCCCAGTCGTCGTGGCCCCACTCGTCGGCGGCGGCGGCTGAGCGGAGCTTGAGGTTGTCGTAGTAGAGCGCGCTGAGGACGACCTGGAGCGGGAGGCGGTTGTTCTGCGATGCGTGGAGGCGCGCCTGGTAGGAGAGCTTGAGCGGGTCCATGACGCTGCACACCTTCTCCCGCTCGATCTCGTCCAGCCCCGGATGCGTCTTCAGGTAGATGTCCACCGCCCGGTACACCAGATCGTGCGTCCCTTCCCCGCGCGCCTCCTTGGGCACCGCGCCGGCGACGCCCACGAACTTGGACACCGGCAGCGCCGCCTCCGTCGCGATCTCCGCCGCCACCCCGTCCACTGTCCTCGCAACCTTCTCCATCAACCTGCTTGTATCGACCACCTCATCTGCTCCGCCTAGGCCGGACAGAGACGCTCGCCGGGTTCGCTGGTTGTTCGCGCTTCTGGCCTCCGACGCCTGGTGGCGCTCGACGAAGGTCGCGACGACGCGCCGGACGGTGTCGGTGTTGGTGACGCGCTCGCCTGCGCCGTCGAGGGCGACGCCGAGCAGGTCCCCCGCCGTGGTCTGGTCGAGCACCGCCGCGACGCGGAGCTCCAGGTCGCGGCACGTTTTCGCGGAGGCTCCGGCGTTCACGGCCGCGTGGAGGAGGCGGCAGAGGAAGGCGGCCGGGAGCGGCGCGTCGGTGGACGAAGGGAGCACGTCCACCACGGACTCGACGAGCGCCGTGGCGCCGTTGTTTCCGTCCGCCTTGTCGCTCTTACTACCACTTGGGTCGGCGAGGACCTCGGCCAGCGCGAGCTCCGCGTAGGCGGCGGCCGCGGCGGCGATCACCTGAGGGTCGGCGCGGCGGCACCGCAGCGCCGTGGCGACCTTGCCAAAGGACGCCGGCGAGAGCGCCGCGAGCTCGGCCGTCCACCACCCCGGCGCCCGCGTCGGGAACAGCGCCTCGTTGCAGATCCTCAGCGCCACGGCGTCGGCGGCGCGGCGCGCGAGGCCGAGCTCCTCGGCGGCCGGGAGGAGGCCCTCGCAGGAGCGCAGCACGGCCACGGCGCCGCGCAGCGTGCGCAGCCCGGCCTGCGCCAGGAACTCGTCCACGCGCCGCGCCAGGTCCGCCGGCTCGTGCATGTCGAGGAAGGCGGCGGCGCAGCGGAGCGCGGCCGCGTTGCGGGCGGTGATCTCGAAGTTGGCGCCGTAGCAGTAGCGCGCCGCCTTCTCGAACGCGTCGGCGCCGCCCGGCACCGCCGAGAGGTCCAGCTCGACGGTGGCCGTGGGGTCATCCTTGCTCGACGCCGCCACCGCCCGGCGGATGTAGCCGCACTTGGGCACCATCACCGCCTGCTCGGTTTGTATTCATGTTATGATCATGTTTTAACATGAGACTGGTGATCGTGTCACAGTGATCAAAGCAGAGCTTTTTTGAGTGAGTTTTCTTTAGTTCTTTATCAAAGCAGAGGTTTTTCAGTGGAGTTTCGAAGCAGAGTTGAACCACAGTGATTCAGCTCATTGCACTCGTATTTTCTTTTCCCTGTTCCTGAAATATTTGGATCAATCAAAGTCTGGGACAGTACCTTATGAAGAGGGAAGAGAGAGTCGCCGACCCGGACGGTGAGGTCGGAAGGGGTGTCCTGCGAGGCCACCCTGCGTCCAAGACAAACACAAGCATCAGGGTACAGCAATTTAGATCAGCACATCTACTACTCAACAGTCAACACCCTTGAAGCAAGCAAGCACACGACATACGTACCATTGGGAAATCCTCTCCATGGGTGCTGCAGAGAGCTGCTGCGACCGGAGGTAGGAGGAGGCTTGCAGACAAGGATGAGATGCAAAGAGCTAGGCATGCATATGCCTGCCTTTGCCTTCGAAGAAGCTCTGGTGCAGTCAGTCATCTCATGTAATATATAGAGATTCAGTTCCACTCCGCGCTGGCTATCGAGCTCACCTTCTTTTTTTTTAGTTTTCTGGGAGAAGATATCCGATAGGATACGAATATTTGCATGGCTGGTATTTTTCGGATGGACCAGCACAGCAAGTTGGGGCTTGGAATGGCGTCCTGGTCTTCATCAGTTGCTTAATTTTGTGCAGCTTCTGCAACTAGTGGCCGCTCTTAGCCGTGACTCGGTTTCTTGGACGAGATCAGGGGACAGGCCGCCTTCTTGACGGCAACTTCCCATGTTCAACAACAGTGGTACTATCCGCTTACTCATCCTTGAGCTACTGGACGCTACTATTTGGAGCATCAGTAGTAATATCTGCTTATCCAGCGACAGCTACTGAACGTCGTTTTGAGATTTCTTTCTGAAATTTACTCCTGCGCGGGTAAGCAGTTTTCAATCCTGTGGCTGTGGGGTCAAAAAATACTAGTGATGTTCTGGACCGCGGGCATAATTTCCATGTGCAACTCCAGTCCAGAGGGCTATGATCATGCAACAGAGTTTGATCTAAGAAAGTTACAATTACAAAGCGTTTGCATTTCCATTTTTTCTCTTGCAGGCTATACGAACAAACAGTGGCATGGGCACGCATCAACGTCGGATGAATAGTGTTGGTTGAAGATAAGTGATCGATGCAAATAGGTAGGGCGTAGTAGGCTGCATGGTTTGCTTTCACAAGCAGCGCAAGCGTACAAGCCCAATCACCGCGCCATGATGAGTTGAACCTACTAATCTTTAACTACTTGTGTCGTTGTCAGTATTTTCCAAATAACTGGCGATTCGTCGCCATGAGAGAGAGATGCATGCGAGCCACGACACAACAGATGATTTATAGACCACTGCACCGGACAAGGCCGGGGTTCACGTGGCTTCACGTGACGCCGCCCCGGTGACATGGACATCCGAGACCAAAGAGTGGAAGGATACGTGGCGATCGAGAGGACGCAATGCCGTGAGACTTGTGTGTTTTTAACATCTGTAGCCATTGATCCAAGTATGGACTGAAGCAAATGCAAAGGATCCGCAACCAACTCAGGAGGGTTATGGTGATGTAACAGAATTATAGGATCTAACAAAGTTATCTATATCCATTTTTGTTCTTGCAGCTGTATGAATAGTGACATCTCGATCACAGTGGCATTGGCGCGCATCAAGGTCACCTACTAGTGTACTAGTAGAAGACAAGTCGTCGTAGCGTCTGTTCTGATACAAACAAGGGATCAATACAAGACACGTAGCAGACTTGCGTGGTTTGCTATCAGAGCAAGCGCAAGAGTACAATCAAGCCTAAGCTGTATTCGCGCGATTTGTCGGCAAACAAGCGGTGCTGCAACTTCCTCACCGCTGCTGGGTCCTACTACGGCCGCGGCCTGGAACTTGCCACGTCGGAGGATAATGTACAGGCCCCACAAGAATCCATCATCCGTACGCTAGGCCAGTCCAAGCTTGCCACGTCGGACCAACGGTGGGGACGCGCATCTCGCTGTGCAATGAGATGAGCGCAAAAGATACGACAGCAACACAAGTGGAGTGCAGGATCAGATGCTGATAGCGCTTCTTCAGAGATACCTGGAACTTTCTCCTTTAGCTGGAGCAATGGTAGCAGAAGCAAAGATACATCACGATTCAGTATAAGGTTCACCCTCTCTTTATGGTGTGGCATAAGTGTAAAAGCTTTTGGAGAAAACGTGACATGTCCACACTGATGAGGGAAGTGAGTAGGATATATCCACTCGTTAGTCGTTACAGGCCAACCCAGTCTACTGTTACACACTTTCATTCACTCGTGTTGGCTGCTGCACTCACCGTACGTGCTTATCTTAGTTGCGGTCTCGAACTTGGACAGCAAGGTTAATCAGCAACTCTGCATCACTTGGCGTCCTGAAAAGCTAGCACTCTGCAGCTCTAAGATAGTATAGAAAACTTGGATGCATGATCCACATCTGTTCCTAACTTGGTTAGCATGCAGGCCTCTCGAAATCCTGGAGAGCATCACCTAGTTCTAGAGCAGGCGAAACAAGTGCACATAACATCTGCCTTGGATCTGCAAGCAGTGTGCATTGACCTCACTCACTGCATGCCGCTGTCACTGCTCAGTCCTTCTCCGATGATTTCAAGCTTGATCAGTCATACGCGAACGATGCCTTCTGCCGCCGCCGGCTCTTCCCTTCCGAGCCCTGCGACGAGCTCTTCTTCCTCCGCCTCTCCGCCGCCGCCGGCCGGAGCATGGTGATCCGTCCAATGCCCCTCGACAGCGACGCCAAGAACGCCCGGCCGTGCTCACCACCGGGGCGGCTCCCCTGCTGCTTCATGAGGCCCTGCTCCCGCTCCAGCTCCGTCAGGCGCACCCGCATCCGCGAGATCTCCAGCTTCAGCTCCCGGTTCTCCCGCCGCAGCGACGCGTAGTTGTCGCCCCGCGGCGACACGCACGAGCTCGGCACGCCGCTGCCGCTGCACGTCATCATCCGCTGGGAGAACGACCCGTCGCCGCACCCGCCGACGCCGCCGGAGAAGGAGGACTGCTGCTTGAGACGGAGCTGCTCGAAGTAGAGCACGCGCACCACCATCTGGATGGGAAGCCGGTCGTTCTGCGCCGCGTGGCTGGACGCGTCCTGGGACAGCTTCTGGCACTCGATCAGCTTGCACAGCTTCTTGCACTCCGAGTCCGTCAGGGACGGGTGGGCCTGATCATCACAAACGCATCAAGATTAACCAGGCATAAATATGGGCAGCTTTAGTTCAGACACAGCAAAGTCCAGTGATCAACTAAACTTATTCTACAGAAAAGTTCACTATTTTAGTCATCAGCTAAATTTATTCTACTTGATCTTATCGCATTTTGATCAGAAATTAATAATGTTGCTGTGCGTCATCACTAGTTTAGTTTCAGGACATATCTGGGCCAGAGTACAGAATTCATTGTCACTGACTGAATCAAGAGTGCATGCTCAACTTCTGCACTTGCACAAAAAATCTGCAGAAACACCTATAACATGAGATAATGTGATCTAATGAATTTTACCTTCAGGTATATGTCAATGGCACGATACAGTCCATCATCGACGATCCGCGCATAATCTGGCAACAGTTCAATAAGTGCCATGAACTTCTGCAGTTTCAGATATGGATCCGGTGCTATTTCAGCGAGATAACCATCCATTAGTCTTCCAACCTTCAGGACCGAACTGTGGCTTGGAGACTTCAGTCCATCGGAATCATATCCGCAAGGCGACAAGTCTCCTGAATCATCTTCCCCGATCCTTTGCAAGAAGTTCACCAATATGCGGTGGACAGTGTCAATGTCAAACATCGAGTCACTTGTTTGCACCGACGGGATAAGAAGATCATCAAGTGATGCCATCTCAAGCTGCAGACCAATCCTTTTCTCGACCTCGATCCTGTATTTTAGACCTGCATCAACTTCTATTGCCATTCTCAGCATGCCAAATAAGAATGACAAAGCAACGGTTGTGATGTTTTCAGTTGCCAACAGATCGATGAGTGTTTCCACGATCACTCTTTGGTTGTCTCCAACAAGGGGACCGGAGTCCCATACATGGCGTCTTTCGATGCACTTAAGAGATGTTTGAGCATAGTGCACAATAGACGTACCAATACTCTCTGGCCTCACCCCAGTCCTTCTCATTGCAGCAATCACACGCTGATAGTAGTCGATTCTCAGTGCAGAAAGGTCTTCAACCCACCAATCCTGGCAATGCATACGCAACTTTCCAGATCCCCCATCACATTCCAAGTGAGCCAAGCCTGAAACCAACTGTTCCTTACAGGCATTTAGCGCAATGGCATCAACACACCTATCTACAAGTCCAACGTCCTCTACCGTCGGATCCAGTCCATCACATGCACAAAGAACTTCAAGTGATTTGTCAAGGTTCTTGAACACAATGTCGCTCAAGTAAGTCTCTGTCCGAACAATGAGGTTTTCCACTTGATAGTCTTCAGTCATTTCCAAGTACTCTGCAACACACCGGAGATGGGCCACATTTGACGCGGTTATTTCAAAATTACTCCCATAGCAGAACTTGGCAGCAAGTTCAAATGCAAAAGCTCCCCTGCTACATTTACAAGCTCCAGCCTTGAAAGATCTGGATCCTTGGAGTCGCTAACCAGTTTCCGTACTCGTCCGCACCGAGAGATTAAAGGAAACTGCAAAACAAGAACAAGGATAGGAAGGATGTAAGGAAACTTATACCTATCTTAAGCCTTTGCTAAGTTTATATAATGCACATGGAATTTGTAGAAGGATGTATCATTAACATTTCATTTCATTATTTTAATGCATCCTCCCAAGACTTTAAAATATGTTCCAAGCAGGACTGAAAATAAATACCTGTAAAAGTTGATTTACCCATTAGTTGTTTATTTTCAGAAAAAATATGTGATACATAGAGAAGGTGATACTCATTACATTTTTTTTTTCAAAATTCATTATGTTTATGAAATCACGACTAGAGGCCTATCAAGAATACTACACAACACTTTTATGCTTATGACGTATGTCATTACCCCAATTGCAAGGATACATGATCCCATTTTTCACTGAACTTGGTTTCGTTGCTTAATGAAACTAGGGGGTCATCCCTTTCATCTAAAAAAAATGATCCCATTTTTTTATGTTCACTCCGGTCTTGGTTCTTGTGTAATTTTATTTAGAAGTGACTTGGCAGCACAACTGCCAAACTGAACAACTGCCCATCAACAACTTAAACAGGCTGACTACTGCCAGACTGCACAACTGTTCATTCATGAGTAAAACAGGCAAAAAAAAATTTACAGGGAAAAAGAAATTGAAATAAAGATGCTAGTAAGAATAGAATGATCAAATAAATTAAACACCTTGTGCAGTAGAAAGGATTGGCCATCCACCGACACCGTTACATCCTCAGCAACATCCGAAAATATCCTGCACAACAGGCAACGTTCAAAAATACTGCCAACATTTTAATTGGTGACCTAGGACCCTGAATATAGACAAATTCACGCGACACTGCAATCAGGAGTAGCATTTCATCAAGCCCATAGATTGATGCCTGAGGAGCAAAAGCATTATATGTAGAAACTGATTAATCTTTCCCTTGGACCTGAAAACCTAGAAAATTTCCACTGGAAATGGCATTTGGATCCAAATGCGGCGAATGCGATGCAAACATGAGCCGGCGCAGTAAAAGTGAGTTGATTTATAAGGGAACCATCAAGGCATTGCATATTGTTTCCCCAATGAGATAAACAACCCATTGAACTCAAAGAAAAGAAAGGAAATGGGAATCGTCACCTCCTGCTGCTGATGGGATTGCAGAAGCGCGGGGACGAGGCGGTAGAGAAGGGAAAGGCAGCGTTTTCGCTGCCCATCCCCATCGCACGACCTCACCCAACACCTCCTGTCCTCCTTCCTGCGACCTGCGCGGTGCGCTCTCTCCTCTCTTCTGAATATATCTGCTTGGCTTCTTCCCGTTTCTCCAATGTGAGCAATGGAGAAGGAGACGCAGGAGAGGACTGATGAAAGAATGACGGCTGGTCGTCGGCGCGTGATATTAACAAAATTCTTTTGAAAAAAGGTGACAGCAGCAGCAGAGTATTCTGTCTCGATATGGGGGATTTAGCTGTGGAGGAACAGAGGAAAGTGACTCTTGAGGAAGAAGATGAATAGTTGGGTGACTAGGGAACAAAGCTTGGTCCACTGTCAGTCGGTGGCCGCTTCAACGGAGACTTGATCCTTTGTGCCCGTTGCTCATGTAGGCATATGTTCGAAGAACAACATTTCAATCTACACCTTGATAATCTAGCACTCTCGTGTCCTCACATGGAGTAAGGAGAGCACAACGAACATAACCATTTGGTTATCTAACAGCGTGTTCGGCTGTTAGAAAACCAACAACGGCTGCAACTGCTGCAGTACTGTGCACACCTATGGAGCTACTGTGCATACCTATGGAGCAAATGTTCTAGTGCAGCAGCCGCAGGCGAAAACATGCAGCCGAACACGGCCTAAATGTTCTAGTGTAGCAGCGTATAACTCTCAGGTTTTCAGGATAAGGGGGAATTCTTAGACAAAATATAGATTTGTAAACATAGAGATTTGAGGAGAGCACAACGAACATAACCATGAACAGAGTTAGAAAATACGGAATATCCTCACTTCTCTTGTGAAATATACATGGAAGCAATATAAAGACGCAAAAAGTATATCCCTGTGAAAACCAACATACATTCATGTTAACAAAAAGGGAAGATGATGCGATGCAGTTGTAGGCCATATAGATGAAGCTGGTAGTAAATCCACGACCCAATGCAAAACAAAGAGCAGGAGTATTATATTGCAGCAGCGAGTAGTAGTAGTTTGAGTAGAGTCGAGTCTGGTGGAAGGCTGTCGCTAAAGAAATGATCTTGATGCACCATGTTGGTTCGGTTGATGATGGATCAGTGGACATAGGTGGCCTTTTGTCGCTTTTACTTTTTTTTTTTTTTTTTTTGCGAAAAAGGGGGGAATTATATTAAACATTGGAACAGTACATCCCAGCACCTTTTACACCAGGCCCCTGGCCACATTTACAGAAAAGCCCACAAGGAAAAGGAAAATACAAAGAGTACCCTCTTCCTCACGAACTCTCCCGAAACACGATTTCCTCGCCGCCGGAGTCCACCGACATCGCCTTCCGGCCTCCTTCTCCGACCAAGTCCGCGAGCACGAACCATTGTCGACACAGCCGAATAGATTTGTACGAAGAAAGCACCGGGGATAACACCCACCCGGCCATCGCAGCAACTTGAATCGACGGAAGAAGAACCGAAGCAGCTCCACCGGAGACACCGCAACAAGGACCAAAAACCGAAGAAATCGACGACAAAACTTGACGCCGACCACTCGGACAGATCATCCACCACCGCCGACGCCATCGACGGGGGGAACAAGAAGCCCATCCCCCTTTTCGCAAAGGAACGGAAGGCACAAAGACTCCACAAGGCCTTACCAGTGAGCTTGCCGCCGTCGACGACGACATCATCGCCGGATCCGCCAAGGGAGAAGAGAAGATCAGACGCCATCACCGCACCGGGCGACGGAGCCGACCACCTAACCCTAACCCTAGCTACCCTAACCTACCTACACTACAGCTAGAAACTAGCCCGCCCGCGGCAAGATCCTTGCTTCCCCGCCCTCACCGGCGCCGACGAGGCCGCCGGGGAGGAGGGGGAAGCGAGAGATCGACGCCGGGGCGGGGATCGCCTTTGTTTCGCCCGGCTTCTACTGTAGCGAGGGGAGGGGATAAGGGAAAGGAGAATGTCCTCTTGTCGCTTTTACTTTGACAGCGAGAACAGAAAAAAGAGCTTTGGCCCACCACCAGAAAAAGAACAAGAGTGGCTTACGAACTGAGCAAATCCAAGCATGCTGGTGACCGAGTATAATTACCTTCGCAAAATCAAGCACGCTGAGCCGTTGTGTTCGTGCAAAACCCTCTGTCCCCTGATCATTCAAGCTCGAAGAATATCCACTTCATTATGATGCACTCGGAGGCATGGATCTGTTGAGTGTTCCTGTTGTTGCTGTTCCGAAACTCTGAGCGATTGATGCTAGTATTTCCCTTTCTATTTTGTAGATCAAAGATGATAAAAAAGGATGGGAGGTGCAAAAGTAACAAGGGTCTCCCTTTCTGTTGGTAGATCAAAGATGAGAAACCTAACTGCTACTAAAAGCTTTGAGCTTTTTTTCGTTTTGCTGGCAAATGAATGATTGAATGGTCTCCATTTTCTTTCTAAAAATCAATTGAAAGTCATGTACTAAACATTCTAGTACAGTACTAGTAACAATTGACCTTGAGGTTTGTGCTTTGTAGCATTCAGCTAGTTGCCATTTCAGAGCTATCTCGCGAGAATCGGGGTGTGCTTACGTTGGCGCATGCTACCACCGATGGTGCTAGTAGCAGGGAGTCAAAACACCCCTGACCTTTTTAAAAAAACAAAAACAAAAACAAAACAAAACTCGCGACTATAGGCAATTGAGTCGAGTCCCTGGGAAGGGAATGGAATGCAATGATGAGAGCAACGTGACATGATCACGAGGCAGGCGGGCAATAGGCACGGGACTCGAGAAAAAGGAAAAGCAGAGGTCACCGGTCATGTCATCACAGTGACGAATAATTCGCTTTTCTTGTTGGTTGCAACGTTTCTCTCGGCCTCTCCTTCTTCCCTCGATCGGGGGCCATTGTCATCTCCTTTGCATTGCCTCCCTCATTCACGTGCATGTCGCCTTTACATGCATGGGAAGCGAACTTAGCGAAGAAGCTCGTATTCGCCTTAACAACACTTTGCTAGCTCGGGATCCAAGACCCAGCACATTGCCATGGGAACGAACAACCAACCCTTTTTTTTTTCCCTTTACCTGCAAAATAAGAAATAAAAAAAATGCTAGAATCAGCCCATTTGTCATCTCAACAGAAGCCCAGTCCTTGTTCAAAAGCCCACAGACTCCACGATCTCGGGCGTCATTGGCCCAAGCCCATCTAGTGGCGACAGCACCACAAATCCAACAGTGGAAAGGCCCAGTCACCACGTTCTTCAAGCAAAAGATTGTGAAGCGGCACCACGGTGCCAGAGTTTGGCAGGTCCGAGAGTAGTTCAACGCATTTAGTAGTGATTAATAATTATTATAACCTGTTAAGTGATACCTCATACCTGCTTGATCTTTTTGCTAAACCATAAGAAGAAGAGCAGGATCAGAATTATATCTCAAAAAAGAAGAAGAAGAGCAGGATCAGAATCCAAATCAATCCATTCCGTGCCGTCCTTCCTCTCCCTTGTAGCTTAATGGAGCCTGCGAATGACACAGCACATGGATGGCTTTGCGTCACCTCCTTTCATTTCAGCGCGACATGTTCACCTGTATGCACGGCTCTATAGCTTGAACAAGGTACAGGTTCCTCACACCAGATCGTTGTTGACTCTGCATCCACTCGTAGTCGCAATGCGTATAGAGTAGTCGCGACCACCGACCTGTTCTTTATTCTACGAGTACTTTGTAGCCCGCCAAATCAGGTTCAAACTCCTCTGGAGTACTAAACTAATCCACCCTGCACTTTGTTTCCAAACCTACGCTTCCGCTCTTTAAATACTATCTGCTTGCTTGACTAAACAACTAACCATCTGATCGCTCCCTGCATTGGTCATCACGGACCACAAACAGCACCGTCCATTTCTCTTCTCCTATGAGACAAGCAGACACGCTTTTGTTTCCAACTTTCAAAACTCTCTCTTAAAAAACATAACTTCCAACATGCTTACTGGCTATTCTCGACATTACCTGCATCCATCTTCGAAAAAGAAAAAAACTGAAACAACCTTTTACCTACCTCGTTCAGTAATGTCAAAACGAGTGATTTCACTGACATTGACCAGGCAGGCCAGGCCAACGCCGTCCATCTCCTTGCAACTCTCGTAACATTAGCCGACATCATACCACTCTTTTCTTTTCTTTGTTCACAATTCCAACTGCTATACTTCCATTTAACCCACGCAAAACATGCTACATGATCACCTTGTGCAATTCAGTCATTGCGTTTATCGGCCCAATTAAAACATTCCGGCCGCCGGTTTCTCTTCAGACTTGGAAACAGTTTTCTCGATACACTAGCAACCATGGGTGGCTGTACCTACAGCTCACAAGTTGCTCAGCACACAACAAACTGTTCAGTGTTTGTCCAACACTTGGTTAATTTAACGCGTCAGTACAGCACTAGCATACAAAGCACCTGGTGCACCTTGGCCTTCACATTAGAAAACAAACATGCATTCCAGAGCTAGGAAATGGGGCGGCCACACTGCCAGCGCACATGAGCTGTGTGACTAGTAGAGTTCTTACAGTGACAGCAAAGATTCCGCTACCATGCCAAAGGCGCCAGCACCAGCTCCAAAAAGCCGTGCTTTGTCTGACAAACAAATCCACCAAAGCAAAGTTTTACTCCATTTACTCATCTCATAGCATATTACCTTCCTCTAGAAATTCCCTTTTCCAAAATACAATGTAAATCCTATCGTCCAACGAAGAAAACCACCAGCCTTCAGAAACCTTTATCCTGGTGTCAGCTTGCTTCTGCTTGTTCTAGCAGCCTCTAGCAGTTCGTCAGGTTTTAGCTTTGCCTTGGTTGGCATAATTGGTGTTATCTCATCTGTCCAGGAGGCAGCTATTGCTGGATGCCAGAAGCCACTCACGTGTGTGCAAGCCAATGCAAATTCTTTATCCTAGATACAACATATGCTTGTGAATGCAGCAAGTGCTACTAGTTTACTAATCATGGTTGCTTGATTGCTTCTCACTTCAGCACCACACAATGTAAGGCATAATGCTTCTCATTTTAGCACAACATTATATACCTTGAAAAAGGAGCTTTTAAGTACCGATTTGAAGTGACGACCACGTTGTCCCCCTACTCAATGAACTATAAGTAACAATTGTTCCTCGTGCTTGCATGATTTCAACATGAAACTGAACATGCAGAAAAGTTTAGCTCAAAAGAACTGTGCATGCTCAAAAAGTGAGTTGGCTTCAAGCTGTGGCCAGCTCCTCTCATATTGAGGTTGTAGGTTGCTCATGTCCTCTTCTAATGCAATTGTATGACAAACAGTTCCAACTAATCAACATCCTTGGAGAATCAGAGCATACATATTAAAATAACTAGTAAAGGTTAAATAAACAGAACGGGTCTCAACAGGTTCCTCTTTCGTGATTCTATGTCAGTAATGTTGATGAACAATAATAAACACAACAATTCTAGAACGAACTCAGTGTACAATGAAATGCATCTTCTAATCTTCACGATCGTCTAGGACCCACAGATTCATCTCTACATGCAACTTATAATATTTAGATCAATTTTATATGACCAGTGGAAAAAGAGAAATTCTGCCATTCTTCTAGCAGAGCATTCTTCAGTACCTCTGCCTGGTTCTCTATTATTTTGCTTCCCCGTCATAGTTATAGTTACACCACAGTACCTATTTATATATATATTTTTTAATCTCAGATGCTTACATTCAAGCCACTGGAAAAGTGAAATCTGAAATGTGAATAAGCCCCATATCGCCAAAGCTAGAATTTATACTGCTAAACAGTAAACGGCGATAATGGCACCCTCGGAAGTTCGGAGTCCAGTGTTACCACACAACCAAACAGTAAATTCAGACCATCAAGAAAAATACACAAGTAGAAACTAGTTTTGTTTCCCAGCAGATAATGGAAAGTTTTCTTGAAGTAAAAAGTCCAGCAAAAACAACAAAACATAAATGGTTAACATGGAACTGTTCATCACAAGAACTACACAAGTGAACATGTACATAGTGTTAACATGGATCTAAACATTAATGAATGTCAAATGGTGCAAAAAAAGAACTCTAACAGTCTAACTTGATGAATGAATTTCACCAACATAGGACAAGCGATGCAATGAGTGTTACCTCAACTTTATTGCCAAGCATGTTTTCTTTTGATTACAGCAACCCCAGAACAAAAATAACGAGGACCCAAATCTGACATGGTACATTTTTCTCCTTCACTGCTTGCTTGGAGATGAAAGGAACTCCCCACTTATGAACAAGGCAACTATGAATATGAACACTAGCCATTGCTGCAGTCGGAAAGCTGAACATCCGCACTGCCAAAAGAATGAGTTGAACTTGCACAAACCAGAAGCTAAGCTCTAAAATGCTGCCGGCACTGACCTCATGGATATGGAACATTTGCTGCCTCAGCTGACCGATGGACGATCCCATCTCAATCCATCATCTTCAAACCTTGTTATCAGAACTATTCAGATAACCCAAAATTTAACTATGCAACATAATCATTCTCAATCATAGGTTGTGTCCGTGTCCCCGACGCCACAGGTGCCTGAGTCCGCCCAACATGCGCCATCCGTAATGTCTCCCCAACCTCTGCATTCCGTTCCATCACCTCAAGCTTCTTATTCTTTTTATGCCTCACCAAACAGATCACAAGGGAAGCCAACAGCCCTAACGCTATGGCGCCACCAACCGTGCTGACAGCAATCTTCCATGCCTTTCCCTTCTTCCCATGACCTCCAGCGGGTGGTATAGGTGGAGCAATTGCGCCAGATGGCCCTGGAGCTGGAGCAGGAGGAACTGCACTGGAGTTCACCACTATTGAGAAGTGCCCTTGGCGATACGTTGAGCACACATTGGTCGAGTTCAGGTCACTGAACTGCGGCACACCATTCAAATCAAAGTACACACACCGCGCCGCTGGACCTCCTGGCGGCACCGTCCTGACATTGCTGAAAGTTACCGAAATCGGACCCCCAGTCACGATGATGTTCTGCTCCTGCAATCCCACAGCTTGCAAATTGGCTGCGTCGTAGACCAGCAGCCCAAGCACCGGCGCGAGGTAGGTGTACCCAGGGATTGGGTAGTAGTAGTGCGACCAGTTGCCAAGGTTTTGGTACAGGAGCACCACCCGCTCGACGTAGGGCTGCACGGTGACGCCGGTGGGGATGTCAAGCTCGAAGTAGCTGGCGAAGCCCTTCCGCCGGAGGCTCCCGCTGCGCAGGCGGAGCGCGGAGGCCGCAATGCCGGTGAGGTTGGCCGGCAGGGTGGCGTTGAAGACAATGCCGGTGCGCGGGCGCACGAACGCCCGGAACGCGTAGTCCTGGAGCGTCGCGTCGAGCATCCGCGCCGGCGACAGCGGCTGCGACTGCGCCGCCACTGGGGGAAAGCCCAAGAAGAGCAGCTGGAGGAGGAACGCACAGATCAAGAAGCCCATCGGCAGGGCACGGAGCGGAGCAGCCGGCGGAGAGCCTGGGCAAGAAGTGTCAGGACGCGCTCCTCCTCATCTATGAGTACGACCAATACAAGAATCTTGCCTTGCTCTTAATTCTTGGAGGAAAAGGACGAGATTTGTTGGGAGGAAAAGGCTGAGATCCTCTGCACGGACGCGCATTGACGCCCGGCAGGGACGAGCCCCGAGCCGGTCCAAAGAAGCTGGCGGCTTGAGCAGAAAGAAGCGGCAATGGCGATGGAAGCAAGGAGGACAGGTGGACAGGACTGAGTCCACCAAGTGGTGGGAGGCGACGAGGACGAGGGCGACTGATTCAGAAGAAGCCGCGAAACCAAGATGACAGTACAGAAATCGGGAGGAGAAGAGGAAGCGATTACTCACTCAATCTTGGCGAAATCAGGGTGGCGAGAGCGGCGGCCACAGAAATTTGAGGAGGGATTGAAGAGCGGCGCCCCACGAATGATTGCGACGCGGGCGGAGTGAAGATTTGTTTGGGGATGGGGATTGAAGTGAGGGACAGAGTTCACGAGGAGAGAGAAAAGAGGCGGAGGCGAAGGACTATTTCCTGCTTTGTATACGCGAGGTTTTAATGGGAGTAATATTTCTCCCGGGGTTTAGCTGGAAAACATGATTTTATACTGCTTTTTCCCCTTGAATTACAGTTGTCGCCCAACGTGCAGACTGATTTGCCCCTGGACAGCTGATCGCTGTACCGTTCGTGCTCACTGAAAGTAGGGCCAGTTATCAGTGGACTCCTCTGTCAGTGTGCGTGATAGTTAACATGCCTTTTGTTGCGCTTTGAGCTTGTCCGGTGACCCTTTTCTAACGTTTGGATTCTTCTCAAGGGCTTTTGTGCAAGTGAAGTTTCTTTACTATGGACGATCCACTAATCACGAGCTTCTAATAGCACCATTTGACTCCCATTTACATCCTGGATGTTTGGTCTTGAATTTGCATTGCAATCATGGGCTGGAGCTTCGTCCCTAGTATTGTTTTACAAAAAAAGCCTCACATTTAGATGACTGGTTCGTAAGATACCTTAATTTAGGACAAAACGTCGACAAAGATGAAGGTACATATGCATAATATGGCAGTACACTCCGTTTCCACTATCATGACGAAATGATGTTTTGTCCATGACGCAACCTAGCTAGTTGGCACTATGATCAGTTCCTATATTGCTTTTTACCATTAGTATAATATTCTCTTAATGTTCAAGTGATCAAAAGACAGCACTATCTTACTGGTCTAGAAGAAATTGGAAGGACACATGTAGTAGTGATGATGGGGACCATGGTCCATTTCAGCTACCATGGATGGGAAATCATCATGACACAGTGATATATCAGAAAAGTTTATGTTAATGATCACACGTGTTAGATGGTGATGGTCAAACGAAATCGGCCAATGCATAGCAGCAACATGATTAGGTAGCATGTATAAAAATAGACCTATTTTTACGACACCTTTTGGACTGTAGAAATTTCACGATAATCCATCCCACATAATTCAAGAAAAACATAATGCATTCGAAAGGAGGCTTCCATCCATTTTACCCAACATTTTTCTGCCCAATAACGCAGTTTGACTGTCAATGTTCTACAATATCTATAAACAGATATAAATAGTCCTTATCCTGATCGAACAATGACATTATTAATACCTAATGATTGTCCTACTATGAAAGCTATAAACAAGAACACTTCTGGTGACAGTGACGGTCCAATGAAAGCTATAACCACAAAAAGAAAAACACCAGGCACTAATTTTGCTGAATCCGACGTATGGAGCTTACACGAAATTATTTACTATCCTTGAGCTAATTGTAATTAAGCTGACCAAGACGATTTTCATCTAACACGGTATTTGTCGGTTTACCAAGACTACAATTTTTTCAATGGATTGCAATTCAAAAAATTTGAAAACCCCAATCTACGCATATGCAGGTGTAGTGTTATCATGCCATGGAAGCATACTCTCTGGTCCTGCTGGCTGCAGCTGAAGGTTTGATTGCGTTCATCAATGCGCATTCCCTAGTGGATGTTATCAACTTATCATCTGCATGTCAAATTCGTCATTCTTGGACTCGGCATGCTGGCAACATCGAAAGATTCAGAGCCACGGCGAGGTGAGCGCTGGCAACATCGAAAGATTCAGAGAACAAGCTCATGGCCAGCTAGCTCATCCTTCTGGCAGTCTTATGCATCGTCTCGTTTGTCTAGCTGAAGAATTCAATTCCTCGCTCTTCTTTAGAAATACCACTTGTAAAAGTTAGTATAAACAGAATCCGCGTACGTCACAAAATCAAATTCGAAGGTGCTGCTACTAGAGATTTACTGACAAGCTTAGCCAGCAAAGGGAATGAACACTCGCCTTGCGAACAGTACTGTACCAGAAGGGTAGTTACTGGATCACGCGTAATGCTCGACAATAGTTAGCCGTTAGCTTGTTCGCATTACAACAGCCGTGAGATGCTATCCATGTTTTCAGGGTTGGATCGTGGAAGAAGATTGAATGATGAATCGGTTCCAAACTCACTTGTACTCTATGGGCCAGCTCAGGAATGATGAGATCCGTTGCAGCAGTGTAGATGCAGCACGTACTACCTGGAGTATATTATCAGCGTAATGATCAATGCACCATATCCCCTTTGTCTCTTGAGGCAAAAAGAAAAAAAGTTTTGTTTTGAGTAATTCGGGGGTGGGGAGCAGCCTCACCTTTTCATTTCGTTCCAAAAGGTTCATACATGAGCAGGAAGTTACATGTCGTTCGAGATGATTACAGAGGAGGATTGGGAGTGGAACATCAAGGTCCAAACTTGGACGATATTTTAGATCCTTCATTCAGTATTTCAGTGAGCAGCAGGCAGGGAGGCTAGCTAGTACCAACTAAACATATAGATCTTCGACGTGCAGGCATTTGTTGTGAGGTGGAATGGAAGCCGCTGCTGCCATCTGTTTTTGTATCATCTCTGCTGATAGTGACATAGGTTTATTTAGTAGGCAAAGGTAGCTCGGCCTTGGTTTTGTATGCAAAAACATTGTCTTCACCACCAAACAAGTAGAGTGGTCATATATACTGCATTGGATCCATGCCCTCCCCTCGACGTGCTGCAACTGCAAGCCTGATAAATTCACCAACGGTTTGGTAGATGGGTGGACACACATGGGACGATCTATCTCACTCCATTCTTCAATCCAGCAGGCATTCTATCTTTCTACGTACGGCACACTGTCACACCGACAAGAATTCACATGATTCAATGCCACATTTTCTACGATAACACAAACGACATGTTTTTAGCTAATGCCGCAAGACCTCCAAGCGCTGAAAATGCAGGAAGGTGGATGATGGAACCGAGCCTTACAGAGTCAGAAAGGCAAACCTTGCTTTGCTCTTCACCATATCTGCATGCATATGGGCAAGCCGGAGGCACTGACGCAAATAAAATCGTTAACAGCACTGCTTCGCTGCATGTGAGAGGTCACCGAACAAGCTACTGTGTGAAGCAAATGCAACAGAACACACTCAATCAGGGTTCAACCAAAAGTGATGTTCAACAGAATGGCTCACAACACAATACAGCCCTTCAAATCCTTGTGCAACCAAAGTTCTGTTCATTTTTTGTCCGTCCACAGTTTGACACCAGTAATCATTCGCCCATATATACTTACATGGACCAAACCAAATGCATGACAAACTCTTCCTAATCACATGGAGTCAGTTTCAATAAAAAAATCGGCATGGAAGAAAACTATACACTCTATACAAAAGCAGAAACTTTGTAACTATACAACAAACTGCAAACCAATGTGGAAAAACAATGGTCAAAATTTTATGCACACAAATCACAAACAAACCAGTTGGAATCCCAAAAGACTCACATGTGTCAAGCTGTGTCTGATGAATTTGGGTTTGAGGCTTCATTCATCGTTGAGTCAGCAACGCTATGAGCACTGCTGGATATGGGGGATGGTTCACCTGGGCTGAGGGTTGGAGAGTCTGGCCTTGAGGGGCCAGGGGAGAGTTCACCTTCGTGTGCTGAATTTTCTTCAACCACACTTAACATGTTTTCTGTGTAAATGAGGCTGCTATCTTCTTGAGGGTCATCGTCTTCCATGTCGCCGTCATCAAGGGAAACAACATCGAGGGTGGTGAATTGATGAAAATCTACTATCTCACGTAGAAAGCGATTTTCACGGGCATATGTGGAATTTTCCTGTGCCAGCCTTGATTTCTCAGCCAGTAACGTCTCCAGTTGCACACGAATCTGTTCCAAAATTTGTTATTCAGAGAGTATATCTTGAAGAAAACAGGTTGCATTCATCATTTAAAGGGACAATATTGTATTGTATATAACGGAGTAAATAAACAGGTTTAGGGAAACTTAACATATATCAACAACTGACTGTAACAACAGCTATAGCTTTATTTGAAACTAGATAATGAATTGTTATTTGAAACGAGATAGCAGCCTCAAGTTCACGTTTAAGCATCTACTTAGGATAATGTCGTATGAATCAAGATAACCACACTTAATTTATGCATGGCAGAGTGTTAAAAAGAGGAAATGTACTGAAAAGCTGATCATTTATTGCAAGTGTGGAGAAACGCAATGAACAATATGATTTTGTGAGACATCACCCATCAACAATTCTTGATGTAGTAAAAAAAATTATGTAATCTGTGAAAAAAATCTCAACATGCAAACAAGTTTTAGGAACTAATTGGATTAGAAAAAGTACCAAGTCATCGTCCTCTTCAGTTTTATTCCCTTTCTGCTTTGTTTCTCGCAATAGCTTGTTCTCTTCTTCTAGCTGAGCACATCTCTGCTTTGCGAAAGCTAGATCAGCTTTAACAGATTTTAGTTCACGGAGTAGAAGTTTTGCTTTAGCAGCCATTGCATTAGCAACCTGAAACAGTTTATAGGTGGAACAGACAGGCATCATTGGAGGAGCATAAAAAAAAATCTATTTACACACAGTGATCTGATCTAATTAAGGCAAAAAAGATCAAATTGCTTCGCCAGAATTCCAACCACAGCTTTATTTTTTGAAGAACAAAGCAGCCCTGCTTATTCATTCTAACCGGAGAAAAGAGAACTTCGGTACCAATAGGATTGTCATGATACTACTTCCTCCAAAAAAAAAAAAAAGTCATGATACTTGTTATGACCGAAGAAGTCATGTCTTAACGAAAGGCACAGGAACTTGAAATTTATCCCATAAAATGCAAGTATTCATATGTTTTCCTTTATTTAGAGTGAGAATTAATGGTCTCCGGTCTCCACATTTCATGAAACTTGAAATCTAAACTGATGCTGAACTGCCGACATTAGGAGGACTAAACGTTGCAAGTTTTTTTTTCATATGAAAGAAACTAGTTTCACTGAGCTTCAGTAATCACGAGGCATAACATATCTGTAACCAAGATATAAGCAGGTGGCACCTTACGTCGCGAGAAGCTTTCAGTTGAGTCCCCTGGGCTGCAGATTCAGTTTGATCCAACGAGAGATTAGGAGTGCTGAGTGTATCCACTGTTGAATTCGGCATATGAGGACTTGAACTGTTAGGCTTCCTTCTAATCTGAATTTTCTTTGTTTCCTGAATGATACTGGAGGTCTTATGATCCACAATTGTAAGTCCCTCCTGTAAAACAACGAAAGGAATAACGTGTTATGACTACAATAATATTAATATATGTAATGAAGAAAATGAAACTCTAGAAGCATTTAGGGCGATAAAAAAAACAGAGTGTTATGTCATTAATAGGAAATTAAAAAAGACAGCTGTTCATGTAGCTAAGTTAAAATACATTACTTCAAAAGCATTTCTGATTCTTCCACTAAGCTGGTTGACAGAAGCAGAAAGAGCCTCGGGCCTAATTCGAGAAGCAGCATCTCCTGGCTTCCAATGGTTTTCAAACGACCAACGGGACTGAGGGACCTGAATAATCACAAAAGAAAAGGTTGCAAGGGTATTTGAACAGAAAAATACAGATGGGGTCATTGTTCTACCAGAATGAGACCATCGCAAAATGCAGACATACTTGATGCCTCACCTGATCTCCAGTGGATGAGCCGGAGTTGTTGCGGGGTGATTCTTTCCTCAAGTCCTCAAACTTGTGGGCCAGGCCGTCCTCATCAAGAATTTCCTTGGCTTTCCTTGCTAGAGTTTGCCACAAGCCAACCTTATTGGGCTCATCGATGCTTTTGAACGATGTGTAACTGTATGATGAAGCAGGGTCCTACATAGGCAAAGTAGTATATCAGATCATGTGATTGTCAGCAGGACTTGCCATCGGGACAGCTTGATTAGGCTGTTTTCTATGGAAGAATGAATATCGAATTTTCATCTCTATCTTATATCAACCGTTAGTTAGTGCCGTGACAGGATAAATTTAGCCAACTGTGATCTCAAGGAAAGTCATGTGTGAGAGAAAAAGAAACGATTGTGCGTATCCGATCACCAACAAGGTGCACGTGTCAGGACGCAAGACATTATTTATGATGTGCTACAAGTCTGCAAGAATGAAGTAAAGTGAAGACATGGCCCTTGCTCAATCACAGGAGGACTCGTATTTTTCTTTCTCGTTCATTCCGTGTCGCGGCGACACAGAGATGATGATCAGACCAAGACTCGGGCATCAGCAGTAATTCGGAATCGATGATCGGGAAATGGTACGGCAGGATAGAAGTTTAGCAGGAAGGGAAGAGTGCGTGCCTGGGGATAGGAGCTCCGGCGATCTTCGGCGGCGACAGCGCCGCCCTGCTTCCGACGGTACGCCATGGGGATGGGATTGCTTGTGGAGACGGCTCCAAGTTGAGTCTCTGCACACGCCAGAAACTGCAACCGGCGACAGGGGAGAAGGTGTAGTAACCAACTCTCCTCTGGGCGCCGTCGGCAACGGATCGTCGTCGCGGATCCTTCCCTCCCACCCACCAACTTCCTCCTCTCTCCTGGCGATTGCTGCTGCTGCTGCTGACAGCTGGGCAGGGCGACTCTTGAATCGATTCTCCTCTCCTCTCCTCTCCTCCTCTCCGGGGAAAAGAAAATGAGAAAAAGAGGAAGGCTGGCGACAGCGAGGCCGGGCATATGCTCGGGCCCACCAAGCAATCTCCACGACTCTTGCGGCCTTGGATCATGGGCTGGGCTAAATTTGAGCAGACGGGACGTTTCCTGAGCACGCAGATCGGCCGGCCCGGCCCGGCCCGGCCCTTGGAGCATCGTTCTCCTTCCTTCGCACCGTCGCGAATGGAAG
Source organism: Eragrostis nindensis (assembly GCA_012490785.1). Classification (NCBI taxonomy): domain Eukaryota; kingdom Viridiplantae; phylum Streptophyta; class Magnoliopsida; order Poales; family Poaceae; genus Eragrostis; species Eragrostis nindensis. Next base: position 761,614 of record JAAXCT010000153.1, on the reverse strand, counting down.
AGAGTAGAGACAAGTGAGAACAGAGAAGAAAGCTTGACAAATCTCACTGCCGCACACAACCTCCCGAATCCCCAATTCCAACACGGTGCTCCGGCCATCGTCTTCGTCCCATATTCGGCTGGACTCATCTCCGGTTCCTCGCTCCGCCTCCTGGTGAGGAAGCTCCTTCCATACCTATAGGTTTTCCTACTTTTACCATTTTCTCCGTTCTTCCTTTTCCTTATCCATTAATTTGTAACTGTTTGGCCTTGCTAAACAGCAGTTGGCTCGGTAAAAACCTGCCGCTGCTGCTTCCCGTGCTGATAGAGCTCTAGTTCCAGTCAATCGAGTATATATGCCCCTAGCCCCCTACCCGTTCTTCACAAAGTGTAACTGTCTTGTATCGAACGTTTTATTGAGCCTCAGGGATGTGGGGGAATGGTATGGCAGTCCCCAGCTATTATGTGAAGCTCGATGCGGTTCACTGTTTTGTCTGATCTGATAACTGCAACACCTGCCGGATCACTAGTGTTTATTTATGCTTCACTGTTTCCGGGAACAACTGTTGGTTCATGATTTGGTGGCAAATAAATGCTTATGAATCTGATTTCATTCTATGGTTAGCATGACCACCTGATTTGCCGTGAAACATTGCAATGCATCTTTTTTCTTTGCTTTATCGATTGGCTAACCGCTTTCTTGCCTTTGGCAGGTTCACATCTCTCTAGTCGCCAAAGCCTTTTGTATTCAGCGTCTCACAACGCACATCATGGGCACCTGATCCTAGCTTTCCTGCGGAGAAAAGCTCTTTGAGTGCAGTTCATGTATCAACTTGAGATATTCACATTTTTCCCAGGCGCACCGCTACGAAATTCAGTATCTCAGATTTGGTAATACAAGATATCCATCCATGTCTGGCAGTCAAATAGATTCCAGCGACCATGTACTCCTCGGCACTGAACCAGATGTGCAATGTTTAGTTTGCACAAGATCTTTTACTCTGGATCCTGAGGTGAACGATAGCTTTGAAGCTTTGGCCATATGCAGGGAGTGCAAGATGACTGTGCTTAATGAAAACAACAGAGATGGGACTGCCAGCATCCGTCGAGAAAGAAGGCGACGAAGGCCAAGGTCCAGGGCCTCAAGCCTTGAGTCTGTCGAGGCCGCTTTCTCACAGCGCCTATCCCATTTGATCAACTTAGCTGGACAAGGTCATGAAGCAGATATTGATTCCCCGCCAGTTTCACGTCAGCAGGCATCTTTTACCTCTACGCCAAACCGATCACAAAGATGGCATGTTTCTGATGATGAGAGTGATGGTCTCAATTATGTTGATTCTGTGTTTGGTGAAACTGAATCGAACTTCAGTTTTGGTGACTATGGTGGGGACTCGGATGCTTCTCTTGATCAGCATGCAAGGTTGGGCAGGGAGATTGTCATTCAGCTTGACAATGAGAGCTACTTGAACACAGATACAGACATAGATCCCATGAATGCTGGAATGGACCAGTGGGACTCAGATGACCAAGAAGATGATGAAGATGAGCATTCAGAAGATTCTGACTTTGATGATGTAGTTGAGACCATGCAGCAGCGCCATCAGCATTTGCATGACATTGCCCCAAGTGGATTTTCTGAGCATGAATCTGAAGATGCTGTATGGACTTTGAGGAGACTTGGAATTCGAAGAGTAGAACGGGTTGATATGATGGCAAACATGGACAGGCCAGCAATCAGGAGGCATTTTACCGGGAATCCTGGTGATTATGTTGATGCAAGGCAATTCGAAATGCTTCTTGACCGATTCGCTGAGGACAATAATACCAGAAGAGGAGCTCCACCGGCAGCAAAATCCATCGTTGAAAATCTACCTTCTTTGGTTATCTCCACAAGCCATGAGACAAACGGTGGTTTGACATGTCCAGTCTGCAAAGATCACATGCCTATCAGAAGTGTAGCAAAACGGCTGCCATGCATGCATCTATATCATTCATCGTGCATCTTGCCATGGCTTAGTTATAGGAACACATGTCCAGTTTGCCGATATGAGCTTCCTACAGATGATCAGGAATATGAGAGGTTGAAGCAAGCCACAACCAATGACAGAGGCATCCATGTGGTGGAGCACACCCGTCTGCAGGAAACTGTTGAAGAAATTTCTGATGAACCTGAGGTCGAAGGAACTTTTGATACACTTGGTGGTACAACAGAAGAGGCTAATACAAATGAGCATGCTGTTCCTGCTCGACAGCAGCCAAACGGAGCACCCGGCCGTCATAGATGGCTGTTTATTGCTGCAGCTCCAGTTGTGTCCCTGGTCAGTCTAGCTCTAGTTTTGTGCTTCACTAACTCATCTAACAGTGCTAGAAGGCAACTGTGGCGTAGATTCAGAGCACCACTACAGCACATGTAGATACAAAAAGAAGTTGGTGGTCTATGCTTTAAATATCCAGTGCATATACTTGCTGATACCCAATTGCTGTGTGACGGTGTGTGACTGCCAAATGTTGGTGTGTTGAAAGGTTCAAGTTTGGTTTTAAAGTTTAAACTTTGTATTTTCTGAGGTGATCCATCAAAGTGTTCTTGTAACCAAGTTCAGAAGCCTATTTTGACCACAGCTTTCCTTAGTTCTGCAAACAAATTAGTGATGCTTGCGGTTGCTCAACTGCTTACCTGTGTGTAATTATTTTATGATATCTGTTGTTTGGGCTGTAACCTTAAGTCTGTAACTATCACTCCTAACAACTAAGTGCCTTAACAATATCCTGTCTTGTTGACTCAACATGTGCCCAGTTTGCCTTCTGCGTATCTAGTGTCCAGTGACAAGGTAACTCTTCTCCTGTTCTTTGAGATCCATATACTATCTCACAAATTTTGCACCTTCAAGAATCAACTTTCCGCTACCTTGCCTTCTTTTTGGAAAGGGTAGTGTCCTGTGTCAAGGTAATTTATACCTACTCATTTTTATCTTTATATATGTTGTCTTAATTTTCTTTTCTTCTTCTGAAGTGCTCCTCCTCTGTTTCTAGCTAAACTCGTGCATAGTTCAGAATGTCTAGCTTGGAATTGAAGTCTGGTTCTTATCCTTTTCATGAGGTGTAACAGGGAGGGCATTTCGAGTAGAAGGGAAGAAAAGAATGGTACTAGCCGAATTGAAGATATAATATAAAAGGCATCTGACCAACTGATTGTTAATGGATACCAAGACGTAGAATCAGTCAATATAAAAAAAATGCTGTAGGAAAAGTCAAACAAGAGAAACCACATGCTCAGAGTCTCAAATAAATATATAGAGGTGCTTTCTTGAACAACTAATGTGCTTTAATATATCTCTGGTATCGTCTTGTTCTGAATATTTGACAAGAACACTTTCTTCCTCCCTCTTTCTCCCTCTCCCTATCTCTTCCTGTGTCTCATGGTGGAGGTACTTGTACCAGTTATTGCTCTTCTTCTTTGTTTACCTCTGTCATACTTGTTTCACCAGCTACGCCTAAGGCCAGAGAACATCAGGAAGAAGTTGCGGAGGCAAGGTGTAAAGGGCCCTGAGCCTACTTTGCTCTATGGCAACGTTAGAGAGATGAGGAGGATCCAACAAGAGCTCAAGCTTGTGCAGACGCAGGATGCCAATGACTACATCTCCACCTTATTTCCTCACTTCCTTGTCTGGAGGAAAACTTATGGTATGTCTGATGCCTTGTGGTTTCACTTTATTTTCATGTAGTATGCCAAACAAATGGATGATATTAGTTTTGTATATTTTAATATATAGACATTTTTGAGCGACTGGGACTGTACTGTGAAGAAGAGTTCCAAAATGCCATTGCTGTTAATATCTAGTTTATAAGCAAGAATTGACATTTTTTTCTGGCAGGCACTTCACCCCCATTGACTCTCAAAATAGAATAAATCAAGTGATCATTCGACAAATCAAAATAACTTTCCAGTACAATGTTTTGTATATTGTGAATAAAATGGAAAATCTTAAAACATACTAATCAGAGAAATAGTAGCTAGACAGCATCGAGGACAATAAATCTTACCTTTATAAAGTCATTAGCTGTATCATATCACTGGAAGCTTACATGTGCCTTCATAGAAATTTATAGGAAAGTGCATGTTTTTTGGGCTTACAGCCTTCCACGCACCTAACTAGATGTTTCCTTGGAAATAACTATATGCCATTGAGAAGTCTCGCTGGTCAACAAGATAGTTTTACTTGGAATCTGGGGTCATTGTAAAATACAATACCTAATCAGCTCTTGAGAGTCAAGTTGATGGTCATCAGTTGAATTGTGAACTAATTTTCCTCTCTGATTTTACATGTTATATTGTGTGTCATGTGGGGAGACTGCATTTCCCAGCTACCTCGTATATTTTAAAATGAATTGTATGGATTTTCTTTTATTCTTTTGTCATTTTGGGGATTATTTGCATCAGTTCTTCTTACGAGGTAAATGATATGTTTTTTAAACAGGTCCGGTGTTCCTATACTCAACAGGAGCTCTAGAGATACTGCACGTTTCTGATCCAGAAATGGTGAAGGACATTGTTCACTCGACACCATCAGAGCTCGGGAAGCCTAATTATCTAAAAAAATCTCGCAAAGCCCTATTTGGTGGAGGTTTATTTACAGTGAATGGCGACGAGTGGGCCTATCAGAGGAAGATTATCGCGCCGGAGTTCTTCATGGAAAAGATTAAGGTGCTGTCATAAAGTTGCCTGATATCTTGTGTTAATAACATGGTTAATGTTATAATGGCTGCAAAAATAATATACATTTGCAGGGTATGGTACAGCTGATCGAGGATGCAACTGTTCCAGTGTTGGGAGCATGGGATAGCATGTTCGATGATGCGGAAGGGAGTAGAGAAATAGTTGTGGATGATTACTTGAGGAACTTGTCAGCTGATGTAATCACCAGGGCTTGTTTTGGCGGTAGTTTCACAAGAACCGAAAACATATTTTGCAAGCTTAGGCAGCTTCAAAAGTTATTGTCTCAGCAAGATGGACTTGCTGGACTCCCTCTATTGTGGTAAATAAAACATATTAATCGATGTAGCAAGAACAAACTACAATGAAATTGATAGATTATGCCTGCTGTTACAGGAAGCACCTTCCCACCAAGACCAACCGAGAAATAAGAAAGTTGGATGACGAAGTCCGGTTATTGATTCTGGATGTCATAAAGGAACACAACAACGGCATGAATAACGACTTTCTTCACGCCATTATCAATGGCGCAAGTGGCCGGGGTAGCCATGACAACATTGCAGAGTCTGAGAAGTTCATTATTGCCAACTGCAAGACCATGTACTTTGCAGGCCATGAGACCACAGCAGTCACACTCATTTGGTGCCTAATGTTACTGGCCACACACCCTGAATGGCAGGAACGCGCCCGCGCTGAGGCATTGGAAGCTTGCCGGGGAAGGGCAACCCTGGACGTTGACATCCTCCGACATCTCAAAGCTGTGAGCAAATTATCAGCACACTTCATCGCATCATTGTCTTTCATCATCGGGCTACATGTTTGTATTAAGATGCCTAACATTGCCCAGTATATAAACTGCAGCTGACGATGGTGATCCAAGAAACTCTCCGTCTATACCCTCCGGCATCGCTGATGATGCGTGAAGCCCTCATGGATGTCAAGATCGGCGGCTTGGATGTCCCTCGCGGAACGATCATCCAGGTGGCCAAATTGACGCTGCACCTTGACAAGAACGCTTGGGGTATAGATGCCTGTGAGTTCCGTCCAGACAGGTTTGCCAATGGCGTGGCTGCGGCTTGCAAGCCGGCGCACATGTACATGCCTTTTGGGCTCGGGCCACGCATCTGCCTCGGGCAGAACCTGGCGATGACTGAGCTCAAGGTAGTCCTGGCGCGCCTGTTGAGCAGGTTTGCCTTCTCACTGTCACCGAGTTACCGCCACGCGCCTGCATTCCGGCTGACAATTGAGCCTGGCTTCGGCATGCCCCTCGTGGTGACAAGGCTGTGACCATCGTTCACCTGGCTGCCAACTTTGTTATGCTTGTGATGCCATGTAATGATGTTGGAGTTGGATCAGTGCAATGTTAGAACAATCATGAATGACAGTTGTGTTCAATCTGTGAAGAGCAGGCAGCTCAAAGTGAGCCGTAGTTGGGTGATTGATAGTCTATGACTCGGTTCAAAGAACACATAAGCCTGTACAAAAATGGAGCTATGATTCAATGATTGTTTTCTTAGAGACCCAACTGAGGGCTCTGCTGATGTGGAGAGAACGATGAAGTCAGGAATCAGGATGCGCCTAGCTTGTATGACAATGAATTCATTTAAGATTGACATGAATTCTGTTGCATGGTGTGCAGTTCTGAACCTTGGGGCACATGTCTGCAATGCGGAATAGTTTCGTTGCAGTTTAATGCTGATGGCTGATCAGCCCTAATCCTGTATATCCCTGTTACTTTGAAAAAAAATTGTAAAGAAACACTTTTGAAGAATGATTCGTTTATGCCGTTAGACACTGAAATGATGTACTAACTTTCATTTAATCCATGATCTGCCGTTCATTTTATGATAGATGGTCATGAGTCATGACCTGTCTCGAGCAAGTCCGAGCCTGGCATTCTCCTCCCCTCCGGCTATCACTCAGCGGCTGGAGAGTGGAGACCCGAGCGGCGCGATAATGCGCGCCACACATGAAACCTCGGCCGCGCCAAATGGTGGATTGGTTGCTGATTGCTCCCTTCCTGAATTGCCGCCCGCCCCGACCGGAAATGCCATAGGCGAGATTCCACTGTGCGTCTGGTACGCTTCTTCAGTCTCCACATTGCATCTCTCTTCTTCCGTTGCCTACCTAATCTATCGAACACCTACGTCTGAATCGCAAGGTTGTTTGTTTAATTTGGATGGTGGTGGTCTCTCCATTCTTTCAGCATAATACTCCAGTTCCGTTCAATAAGCCGTATCATATCCGTTCTACAGTTTGGCCCCTCAGTGTTAGTTCGTGATGGTTCTGGAGTTGCAGGATTTCTTGCGGTGGAAGGTCTCTAGCTGTGATTTCGCTTCTTTTTTTCTTTTTTTTTCCTTCATCAGTTTATATGGATTGCTTCCGTCCTCCTAGCAGTATGCAGACAAAACTTTGCCTTCTTCTCTATAAAAATATGCCAACTACTGTTTCGCTTCCTCTATTAGGCTTTGTTTGTAGTGATAGTTGTCAGTGTTTTATGTGCTAACTGCTCGCTGCTCAGAGTGCGTGAGCCTTTTTGTAGCCATCTCACTATCCAACAAATACAGCAGGTAGTAATTGAATCTGCAGCATGAAGAACGGGCACGCAGCAAGACTTCTCTTTCACTTTCACACACAAACATGGAAGTAGGCTTCTTATCGCTCCGATGGCTGACACTGCTACCTCCGGCCCTGCTCTGCGTTGCTCTCTTCTCCTACCTGTACGCCACCCTATGGCTGAAACCAGAAAGGCTCAGGCAGAAACTGAGGAGCCAGGGAGTGAAGGGCCCCAGACCTTCTTTCCTCTTCGGGAACATACCGGAGATGAGGAGAATCAAGCAGGAACTGGCAAAGTCTGACCAAGAACTGGAAGCAGGGACTACGGATTCGTTCTCCTCAAATTATCTGGCCACGATATTCCCATACCTCCTCCACTGGAGCAGGGTTTATGGTATGTTTATGAATTTGTGTTTTATAGTTCCAGCAAGGAAGGAATTTCATTCAGAAGTGTTTGGTTACTCAACTGTTGTCTATCTGATTTCATATATCAAACTTATGGGTTTAGATCTGTATTGTTGCTTCTTTTTTTTTGTGAAGAGAGATTTTCTTTCATAAAAGATTTTTTAGAATGTTGTCGTGAATACAAGCTTGTTACGGAAAAGATATCTTGATTCCTTTAAGGATCCTTGAGACATGGTGAAATGTACTCTTTTTTTGTTGTGTTTCTAGGTAAAACAATGCGGTTGAATGTAAGGTATTGATATCATGTGTTTCATATTTGATATTATTCTAGGCTCCATCTACCTGTATTCCACTGGAAGCATACAAGTTTTAAATGTAACAGATCCAGACATCGTGAAGGAGCTGGCTAACTACAAATCTTTGGATCTTGGAAGACCTCTCTACTTGCAGAAAGAGCTTGGAGCTCTTTTTGGTAGGGGCATTTTGACCTCTAATGGTGACTTATGGGTACATCAACGGAAGGTGATTGCTCCAGAATTCTTCATGGGAAAGGTTAAGGTAAAATTCAGTCACAAGACTCACAACAATGAACCTCTTATTGATGATTGAATAATTTTCATACCTGGTATCCTGTCCAGCACTGGCCTAAAATAAAATTTGTGAATAGTGCTACTAAATGCCTCATATGAACTTCTCGCAAAAAAAAAACCCTCATATGAACAATTGGTTGTGGCAAATATTCACAGGGAATGGTGAATTTGATGATGGATGCCGCGAACGCAATGTTGACTTCATGGGAAAGTGAAGTTGCAAGGGAAGGAGGCAGTGCAGAGATGAAGGTTGATGAGTTCCTGAGAAATTTTTCAGCTGATGTCATATCAAGAGCTTCTTTTGGAAGCAGTTTTGCTGAAGGAAAGGAGATATTCAACAAGATTCGACAACTTCAAATGGCAATGGCAAGAGAAAATATGCTCAGTGCTGTTCCTGGTTATAGGTATGCTGTAAAAAAATTCTCTTACTATTCTGTATACTGAAGTCTATTATAGTCACTGCATCTCATATATTAGAAAATCAGGAGGGGTTTGAGTGATAAAAACTCAGGGTACTTTATTTCTCAAACAGAAACTCAGGATATTTGAACCAACTTTTCCCTCCTGAAGTAACCCTTCAGTGAACAGAAAATGAGCTCGTGAACATGACTGAGGCACATTCTTTTGTTGTTGGTGGGATTCTTACAAAAATTATCTGAACATATTAAATCCTTTCAGCAATGTGACCCCATACTGTTGGAAACAATGTTTGCAGCAATCACTTTGGACTACATTCAAAAACTGTTGTCACCTGAGTCTTCAAACTAGGAAACTTATGTCAGTGTTCACATCTATATGTTCCAGTGTCTTACGCATTTGGATTACCTCCGTTGTCAAATGTCATGTGGAGCCAGGGGTACATTTTATTGTCACGCTGGATTATATCTTTGCGAGGGCATTTCACTAATTAATATTGCCCTGTAAAAATATTTTAACATCTGGCATTTGGATACAGCGGCACATGTGAAGTGTTGTAATTCATATTTTTTGTTATTTCGACATGAATGCAATTATAAAAATATAAGATCAAACTGAGGCAACACATACTCCAATGTTGATGTATTTAAAGTACTCTTTCTCGACTATGCTACTTTTTTTCCCCTAATGTCAGTGAGATGTTAATTTTAGATATTTGCCGACGAAGAGAAACAGAGAGATATGGAATTTGGACACCGGCATCCATAATCTCATTTTAGACATAGCGAAGAGATATGAACATGATTCACCGACATCTGGGATTAAGGATCTCCTGCGTTCCATCGTTGAGGGTGCTAAAACTGGACCCTTGAGTTCATGCACGCCTGAAGATTTCATTGTCGACAACTGCAAGAACATCTATTTCGCAGGACATGAAACGACATCGGCCACTGCTGCTTGGTGTTTGATTCTTCTGGCTTCACACCCTAAATGGCAGTCTTCTGTTCGGGCTGAAGTCCTGGATGTTTGTCAGGGAAATCCTGTGCATGCTGAGATGCTTCCAAAGTTAAAAATGGTATGGCATTAGCGAGATGAACTTTATGTTTTTTTTTTCTTACAGGAAAGTTACATATTTTAGTGAACTCTGATAACTGCTGCTAGAAACTTACTTGTGACTCCTGCAAATCATGCGTGTGCAGCTAACAATGGTGATCCAAGAGACGCTCCGTTTGTACCCGCCGGCTGTTTTCGTGACACGAGAAGCTCTGGATGACATAGATCTTGGAGGCATCAACATTCCAAAAGGAACCAACATACGGATTCCAATTGCATTGGTTCATCGGGATCCTTCCGTGTGGGGTGCCAAGCCTGACAGGTTTGATCCGGGCAGGTTTGCCAACGGCATAGCAGGCGCCTGCAAGCCCTCTCACATGTACATGCCCTTTGGCATCGGTGCCAGGACTTGCGCGGGACAGAATCTGGCCATGGTTGAGCTCAAGGTCGTGCTGTCACTCTTGCTGTCAAAGTTTGAGTTTACACTTTCGCCCAACTATGTGCACTGTCCTACATTCAGATTGACCGTTGAGCCTGGGCAAGGCGTGCCTTTGGTTCTTAAGAAGCTCTGAATCATGGTTGTCTGTGAGTGTGCTGTAAAGCTTTGTGTTGCATGCTGCCCTCTCTTGTATCAGTTAGGCTGGGCTGTGTATCACATGGAAGTTGACTTGTGGTTACTAGTTGGCTTCTTACAATGGTTTACATGGAAGTAATAATTGATGAGCAGTAAAAAAAAAGTAATAATTGATCTGTAGTTACTTGTTGGCATCTTACGGTGGTTTACATGGAGGTAATAATTCGACATTTGTGAATGCATGCTTGGTGCACAACTCTGCAGTATCTGGAGCAGGTGAGGGACGGAGCACAGTCCATTGGTACTATTTATTGTTGTAATTGCAAAAATTAGCATACAAGGTCAGGATGGCCGAGTGGTCTAAGGCGCCAGACTCAAGTTCTGGTCCTCTAACGAGGGCGTGGGTTCAAATCCCACTTCTGACATGATGATTTTTATTATCACGTTGATTTATTTTTACTTTTTTGTGTGTGTCGTTGGCCTTATTTTCCTATGTTAATATATTATGTTTGAAAACAGCAATTTAATTTGGCTTAAAATTTCTTGTGAGGCTATCTTTGGCAATAGAGTTTTCGTGCCAAACTGCCAATGCTGGCTTCAAGATGTTGACGTGACCTGCCCTTGCAGGTTTTGGAAGTACTTCCTCCGTTTATAAATATAAGCATTCGTTGATTTTTAGCTAACTTGTCTGACCACTCTTCTTATTTAAAAAAATTATACAAATATTATTGATTTCATTATGACTTGTTTTATCACTAAATATACTTTAAGTATGACTTATTTATTTTTTTATTTGCATAACTTTTTTGAATAAGACGAGTGGTCAAACGAGTTAGCTGAAAGTCAACGAATTTCTTATATTTGTGGACGAGGGAGTAGCTTGAGATGGTAGTAGGAATCAGAATATCGGGCATGGTCACATCTCCAAGCAAAGTGCTAATCTTGATGCTGTCTGACACCTTGCATGCCATTTTTTCTCTTCTTCGAAAGAACGAACCTGCATATGAAATCCCTCTCTTTTTTTTTTTTTTGGTGCACAGCACAGGGATCAAACATAGTAATACCCTGTCACAAGCAAGGGGAGGACACGAACATCAACTAACAAAAGAAACGAAAAGGCACTTGATTAGATATTCTGAATTTATTTTAGATATAAAGGAAGATCAATCAGCATAATACTACCCATCCATCCATCCATTCATCATGTTTATGTACATGGACAATATAATCATAGGGATCATAGCATACTCCTATGAACAAAGGTAATTAATACTCCAACTCTCTATCAATCAAGTAGTATTATCCTCGACCTCTATCTGCAACGCGTCGCCTCTGAAGAAGAAGAAAAAGAAAGGCAACGCGACGCGACGCAACTACTCCAGCGTGTGGTTGCGTGGCCAGCGCCGACGGGGACGGCAACACGTGACGTGAAGCCGCATCAAACCTGTCCTGTCGTGCTACTCAAGGACACGAGCCGAACAAAACAGCTCACTCACCGTCACAGGCACGGCACGGCAGGGCAGCCAGCCAGCGGGCGGTCAACGAGCAGTCAATCAGAGCTTGGTGCGGTCCTGGCACTCCTGGCTTCGCACCTTCATCTCCGGGACGCCGAAGACGAAGCTGCAGTCGGAGTAGGCGACGGCGTGCTTCTTGATGAGCCCTCCCAGGATGCTCACCCGCCCCGGGATCCTAGTACTGGCCTCCATGGGAACCGAGCCGGCCTCGACGTCGGCCACCAGCTGCGCCAGGTCCGCCGCCAGCCGGTCCGCCTGCACCGTCAGCGACAGCCGCACCTCCCCGTCGCCGCGGCTCGGGATCCGCCCCGGGTCGATCTCCGCCGACCCCACCTGGTTGCCTCTGTACACGAGGTCCGTGTGGCCGGAGGCGTAGGCGAAGGAGGCCGCGTTCGGGTTGTGCACCGCCACGGTGAGCAGCAGGGTCACGTTGAGCTGGATGGACATGGCCGGGAAGGTCAGGCGCGGCGCCACGCCGGCGAGACTTGTGGACTCGAGCCGCGTGGTGGGGTCCCGCACGCGGAAGACGGTCAGGGAGAGGATCAGGATGGTGACGGCGAGCGCGATGAGGAACGCGAGGGTCACCAGCCCGCACACGCAAAGGCAGCGCCGGCGGCGGTTGCGCGGCGGCGGAGGTTTGGAGGTGGAAGGCCATGCCGGGGCGGAGGCGGCGGCGGTGTGGTGGGTGGGAAGGACGGCGCCGTTGCCGTTGCTGTGGGCGGAGGAGGCCATGGCGACGGGTTGCTGCTGATGGATTCGGATTCGAAACTTGCGAAGCAGAGGTAGTTATGTACTCTACTCCTACTCTGGTGGGGAAGAAGAAGGCGGGAGTTAATGAGGTTGGGTGGTTGATTGATATCTGATGGCACGATGCGCTAATTAACACCGAGAGAGAGAGAGAGAGAGAGAGGAGAGAGGAGGAAGTGGGCGGTGGAGCAGCGCACGGACGTCCTGGTTGGACCGGCGCAGCGTCACGAGCCGTCATGCCCTCTGCCGTTGCCTCTGAATTCACTTTGTTCGACGAAAAAATTCCTTCGTTTCCCGAGCAAGAAGGACAGCTGTGCTGCATCGTACTGTATCTTGTTTGTTGGGGATGAACGTAAACCCAACAGATTCCTAGTACTCCTGACCTTGTTGCTCCTCCCTTTGTTTGCCACCCAGCCGATGAGCGGAATAACTGAGTAAAATCCGGCAACCACAACTCCACAAGAAAAAGGTTTACACAGCCAGCCTACGGTGCCAACAAACTCAATTCGTGATAGTATATCAATACCAAAGGTCAGGAGGACATCAATTCCAGCTCTTTAGGGGACAAAGCGTCCCTATCGGATTCCATTCGCAGTTCGGCACGCCTTTTCGTCCGCGCGTTCCGTTCCACGTCCACATCCCACACTATAACTGCTAACCCGTGTTCTGGTGTCATGTTTCCACACACATCCGTATAGACATGGACGGCTACTCCGTCACACCGTCCACACATGCTGCCCTGGCCCCTGCTCACAACCATTCCTGATATATCATGACGATACATCATGACTAAAAACCCATCTTACAGTGATTTAGCTTTTCTTCCTCAAGGAACATCCTTGCAATAACTCCCTGATACTCATTTCAGTCTGAAACTCGTGCCTATGTTTTCATCCAAGGAAATGTGCACAAATAGTTCATTCAGTTCTATGCAGCAACTCTCATTCTCCGTGACACATTTTTCACGCTGTCCAAGTAGGGATGCTCCATTGCAGCTGTAGCTGATATCCTGTTCGTCAGATCAAGCTGAAGCATTTCCTGCAAGAGACACACCACAGATTATCAGCAACCATATTAGTAGAACTGACTCGATCCTGTCATGCTACACCAAAGATCAAGTGCACTCAACAATAAATCAACATACAAAGGTCATTTATCCTGTTTGTCGAATCTTCTTCAGTGCCACCAGCTGGCCCGTCACCTTGTCCTGTGCCTTGTACACCTTCCCGACCTTCTCCAGCTTCTAGTACTTGTCAAGGCGCTGTTGAAGTACGGATGCTCCATTTCAGATTTAGCTATCCTGTTTGCCGGATCAAGCCGGACCATTTTCTGCAAGAGACACGAACCACACAGACCATCAGCTCAACTCTTGCTGAAATGCAGCAGCAAAATCACCATAAAGTCGATGTTGACACGATATATGCCTCGAAAAACTAATCGAGAAGCTGAAACTGTCACACCTAAGATTAAATGCGCTCAACAATCAATCAAGTAACATACAGAGGTAATTTATCAACCTAGACACACATCAGTATGCACCAACAGAAAATACACAGAGGCCCCTTTCAAATTTGAAAAGCGTAATGGATCAGCATAACCATAACTTGGGTTTTATGGAGTTATAAATAAAACTTTTGGTGGCATAATCATAGTTATTTTTTTATAAAAAAATTCTGAAACATTTCCTTATAGTGCAGGGGCCAACACTTTTCATGTACAGAGAACACTGTCAGTTCTGCATGTAAAACAAGCCTTTGAACATACTGATAGCAGGTCAATGCCTTCAGGTTCCAGCGTTGGGACGGCACGGGTCAAAGTCTATGGCTTCCACTGTGGAAACTCATGCCAATCCCTCGAGCCACTCACTCCAGGCCAGTGCTCCTCAGTAGGAGTTCCCAACAACCTATTTACAGAACCAGATGTTGTTCAATCCATAGTAGTAGTGCAATATAAATTGCTGGCAGAAAACCAGACTGAGATCATAATTTGCAATATGAGCACACTACTAGATAATCCTAAAACAATCAAAATTAATTTGATCATTAGAGTAGTGCCCAGCAAAAAATAGTTTAAAAGAGAAACGACGTCATGAAATCCGATTACTTTTGCAAAAAAAAAAAAAAGCTAATTAAACTCAAAATGTGATTCACCAGTCAACTTCTGCATTACTTCAACTGGATAAGAGAGCTATAAACCAAGAATTCACCAGTCACTAATAACACATCTGCAAGCAGGGTGTAATAAGACCTGAAAATGGGAAGCAACAGATGCAACTACAGAAGTGCATGCAATTGTCGTTCAAATAAAAAACATGCTGCAACTTCTGCTACTTTCCTCAATTCCAGAAGCATGGCTCACTGCTTTAGCCAGCGAAACAAAGTGCAACAGCAGCTCAGAAAGCAATCAGGCTTGCCACAATATGCACTACTCCGATCCCCATGCATTCTCTATACAGAACAACTTACCCATGTTATGACGCAAGCTAAAAACACTTCAGTTTGGCCTTTTGCACAACCTCAGAAAAAGAACCCAAAATACAAAACCTCACCTGGCCAACAACATAGGATGAAATCGGACTCATGTTTCATCAACCATAAATATCTGTTAGTCCAGCAGTTAGCAGAGCAGTAAACAATGGAATTGTGACTGGTACAGCAATCAGGTATCAAGATAGCAGCATTACAAATCAAAACCATGCTAAAATTCACATATCTTGAGGTAGAATAAAAATATTCAGGAAGCTTTATTTCACATATCAGAGACACAGACAAACTCTCGACATCCACTTGGTTGACAACTGTACCAAATCAGATGACAGACTAGAAAAAAATTACTTGCTTATTTTCACTTTCCATTTTTTGAGTGCACAAGAAGAGCTCAGTACCCAGAAATAGAATAATGCGAGTTATGAGCCTACATTCTGCCTGTAAACAACAGAAGAAATCAAACAAAACATTTGCACAACAAGCGTGTCACAAGAATTATCATGACATCTACTTCTCAGCTCAATAACTTCAATGTATAACCAAATATGGACAAATTTACAGGAAGAATAAACAATATCTATACCACAACCAAAGAATTTGACAAAACTAAATGACCTAAGGAAATCTGAGTTATCTGAAAAACTTGTGAAACCATTTGCAGGCAAAATGTTCCCTTGTCTTTATAATCATCGGAACTTTTATGGTTACTCCAAAATTGTTTTCCCTGCATAGCCTACTTGCAAGAGACCAAAATTTTCACATCTCTGTAGAACTTGACATGTTCTTTCTTCGGAATATTCTAGTGGAGACTGGCACCATTGACTCAAAGCTATCATATCCATCCTCAAGTGCTCTACTGTGACGTAACAACTGGCTTGCTGAATCATATCCCATGAGTCGATGAAGTGCCGAGTCAGAAACCTTCTTGCTACTTTGTGTGGCGGCAAGGCTTGTTCTAGCCTGAGTAGAAAAGCTTCTTGTGAAAGATGCTCCACATTCTTTATTTAAACTAACAGACCCTCGAAGGCACTCAGCAGAATGAGAAGTAGCATCCTTATCCTTAGCAACCATGCTACCAGCAGGTTGTGTGACATCCTTCCTTATCTTTCCTTCTCCATGGCATGAAGCGGGAAAAGATAAAACAAGTACCTTGGAGCACTTACCACACTGCATTTTGCCAATCTTTGCTTTTGATATGTACATATCTGATGGCATTTGAACTAAATTGAAACAGGTGCTGCAGATACTGAATGGTGAAGCGCCTGACAGAGGACGCAAGATATGCTTTCTCACCATACGTTTTGGCTCCTTGTAACTTACAACAAGGGAATCGTGGTCAAGAACTGTGCTTTCAGCATAAGAGGAGGACTGGTAGTATGAGTTGAACTCCCACATATCATAATTGTATGGTATGCTTTTCTGGGCATGTCCAAAATGGCAGCGTGGGTATGTTTGGGTTGGAGAGAAAGGATTTGACGTCTGGTATCTTGGTTGCCTTTCGTGGCCATAATAGGATTCGAGGGCATAGGAATCAACATCAACACTTCGAAGATGCTGCTCAACATCATAGCTATTGGATTGTTGCGGGTACTCGAGGCCTCTCTTCTGATGCTTTTTCTCCATGCCTTTCTGGCTTGAAAGCCTACTCAGCTGATCTCTTAGTTCATCCATCTTTTTTAGGCGCTCATATCTAACAACTTCATTACTATGAACTTTCACTGCTATATCCTCATCTGTAAACACCATATTCTCGTTATCATCAATGTAATTTGTCATTTTGACATTGTCAATACAGTCCTCTTCCTTTTCTTGAGTGGCATCTGCTGTTGGGCCATTTGGTTGAATAGTTTGCTTCAATTTGATATCGCTATCATCGGTAGAAGAAACATCACACGGGTGCGTAATTTGTGAATCTGCAGGCTGCCAATCCTTATCGTGCTCTTTCTCATGGAATCTCTCTTCACCGACCTCATTGGGAGTGACAATGTGCTCATTCCCATGAACATCGTTAGCAATATTGTTGTCATCTTCAATATCTTCTTTTCCTTCATTGTCATTGCCGATTAGTCTGTTTTCTTCATGAAAAGTCTGTTCAGATTCAAGATATCCATTGTCAAGTGAAGGGATGCTTTTGATATCGCTATCATCAATAGAAGAAACATCACATGGATGCGTAATTTCTGAATCTGCAGACTGCAAATCCTTATCGTGCTCTTTCTCATGGAATCTCTCTTCACTGACCTCATTGGGAGTGATAATATGCTCATTCCCCTGAACATCGTTAGCAATATCTTCGTCGTCTTCAATATCTTCTTTTCCTTCATTGCCATTGTCGATTAGTCTGTTTTCTTCATGAAAAGTCTGTTCAGGTTCAAGATGTCCATTGTCAAGTGAAGGGATGCTTTCTTCACAAGGATGTGCACTTTCAGGACCACCCAGGGTTTGTTGACGCTCAACATGCTCATCCCCATGTAAATCGTTCGCAGCTTTGTTGTCATCTTCAATATTTTCCTTTCCTTGATTGCCATTTTCTACTGGCCTGTTTACTTGATGAAATGTTTGCTCAAGTTTCATATGTCCACTGTCAAGTGAAGAGATGCTTTCTTCGCAGGGATTTGCACTTTCAGCATCCAGGGTCCGTGGATGTTTATCTTGCTTGATTTCATGAATTCTATCTATGACGGCAGGATGCTGCTCCATTGGCTCTTCTGCATCACTGAAAGACATCTCCAATTCTTCAATCAATCGACCATGGGGATCACTCCGAGAAGCGGCATCCGTTCTGCCCCCTAACATGAATCTGCGGCTACCCATTTGATGACGTAAAGCATCATTAAGCCCACTAGTTTCTGCTTCATCTGAAAAGTATTCATCATCACTGCTCAATGATAGAGACCTCTCCAACTCTTCAATCAGAGCTTCATGAGATTCAACATTCATATCTTTATACGTGTCGAGCCTCTCCTCCCTTTGAGCTACCTCAGTTTGATAACACATTGTACTCATTTCAGTCATTTGAACACTTTCTACTTTGCCCCTGTTTGCACTTTGACTTGTATCAGGATTCTCTAACTCTTCAATTGTGTTGGAACCAAAATCAGCTCCCATGCCTTTTTCATGCATCTCTTTGACTGTAACCCCTGGATTTGGCGTGTTATCATCAATGGATGAACATGTTTCCTCCTTCTGATGGTCCACAGCAGACACTGCTCTTTCTTCGATTGTGTCCTTGCAGGAGTTTGTATAGTTGATAGGGGAGCAAATGATCACATCGGCCGCGGCTTCATGAGGCTGATCAACAGAGGAAGCAATTTTCTGTTCATCCGAGCAAATTGATTTGTTATCCCGAGGA
The DNA here is from genome assembly GCA_012490785.1 of Eragrostis nindensis. NCBI lineage: Eukaryota > Viridiplantae > Streptophyta > Magnoliopsida > Poales > Poaceae > Eragrostis > Eragrostis nindensis. Next base: position 743,231 of record JAAXCT010000153.1, on the reverse strand, counting down.
GGGCCTTTCTGGCTACTTGGAAATTTGTTTTGCTCATCATATTCTGAATTAGTTTGCACCGCAGGGACATCTCGATTTTTTGCTGCATCATACAAGTGATAATGATCAAATTGCAATCGAAAGCGTTGATTTTTTCCTGAATCAGATAATGGGAGATAGATAATAATCCGTACCTCTGAGAACAATATTGCAGCCACCACATTTGTAAACAGGAATGGAGGGGTATTCGACAAGAAGCTGGTAGCATTTGGGGCATCTGACAAACCGGACCTTATGAGGTTCCATGGCCAATGGCTCCCCCAACACTGGGAGAAGGTAAAGGCACCGCAGTCAGACGGTGTCAACCATGACGATTATAGCCTGCGTGTTGACAAACATAGTAACATCAGTGTTTTCCAACTATGGCAAATTTCTTGAGACTTCATATTATTTCAGCATCTCCTGCTACAACGCTATAACATTAGGCAACACGATTCGATACAGGAAGGACGAATAGGAGACCATATCACCTAACAGCATGTGACAACTGCACAGACAACCCACTGCTAGTAACTACTAGAGCAGATTTCTATTGAGAATGATTGATTACCAATGACAATTCTCAGTGGAAGAATTGAGCACCGCAGATGAAAAGATGATACATTTTTCTGTTCTGAAAGCCTTCACAAATTTACAACTAAAGCATGATCAATACAAAATTACTCTATGCTGCGCAGTAGTTTAGCCCCTAGTCCTGCGCGGCGTTTTGCTCAGATTCGGCCGCCGACTAGGAGATGGTGGCGCGAGGGGAGGGAGAGAGAAGAGAGGAAGAGTGGGAGGGAAACCTGCCAGGAAGGCCATCAGCAGCCATCTTCTCTATCCCCGCCGGCTCCGACGCTTGTGGCCGGCGCATGACACTCTCCGGCGAGCTGTGGATCCCGCGAGTGGAGAAGCAAGAGAGCTGGAGAGGAGCAAGGGAGCGGAGGATCACGTGGAAGCGGCGGAGCTGTGGATCCGGCGAGTGGAGGAGCAAGAGAGCAGGATTCAGGGGAAGAATGGCAAGGGTGGAAAGGGAGGGGGACCAGGAGCCAGGAGGAGAAAGCGGCGACCAGCAGAGCATGAATCAGGGGATGGGGACTGCTGCTGCTGCCGGTCCTCGCACTCCAGCACGGCCACAGCAAACTGACGAGTGGATAATTTTTTTTCAAGGATTTGACCCCTTTCTTTTTTCTGAAAAATCTGTCTCGGTCAAAAACCACGCAATGACGCAAACATCTCACAAGTTCATCTCCTGGTAAAACTATCCAATTACTCGTTCAGTCAATACTCAACTATTGTACAAACACATAACGACAACAGGTTGTGACAAGGATTTGCTTACGCAGCATATGCACAACAAATCGATAATCAAATGCTAAGTACAAAGTATTGCATGCCAGTTTTTGTAGTCAGCAAATAAAGAAAGAAAGCGGCATGCTCCATGCAGATGCTGTACGATGAGTCGATGAATAATCGCAGCCTTGCATTGTGGTTGTTGCCGACACACCATGGATCTGTGTTTAGCATTGCTGCAAAAAGAATCTGCATTTATCTGCGAGTTTGGTGCCATCGTCCACATGCGTCGTTGTCACTCCACGGCTGTTTCCGAAGGCAATTATTCCCCACGGAATGTGACATTCAACCACAGGCCGCAGGTGATTGCTTCAAGAGGAAAAGCATCAGTCTCGAACTCTCGATCACTAGTCCATGCAAATTACTTTTCAAAGACGCAACTAGTTCACTTGAAAATCCACCACCATCAGTATAACATCAGATCAAGCACTGTTAATGGCACGAGAAAGGATGCGAATTGGCACGAGAAAATGTGCATGCAGTTGTTCTCACTCTCCACGACACACGTATTGACCCTGGCATAAAAAGATGGGCAAGCCAATTTTACAACCACTAACAGAACGTTAGTAGCAAATATCAGGTCCCACTTGCCTAGATAGCAAGCGATTTCCATGTATAAGCCTCCAGTAAACACCTCGCTCTAACACATGCTCTGAATCACACAGTAAAAAGATTAGAACTGGGACTTGTCAAGGCTGTTGAAGTAGGGATGCTCCATTGCCGCTTTAGCTGATATCCTGTTTGCCGGATCAAGCTGAAGCATTTTCTGCAAGAGACAAACCACTGACCATCAGCTCAAGTCTTGCTAAAAAGTGGTGGCAAATCACCAAAGAGTCATAAACCTCATGCCTGGACAGGGGGCATAACCAAGTCAACATAGAAACTGAAGCAAAGCTTGTTACACTCTACACCAATGAAACACATCTACAAACAGCCATGCGGCAACAGAAAATATGCAGAACCCGTTTCAAATTTGAAACCCATAAATGGATTAGCATAAACTTGGGATTATGGCGTTAGAAAGACAATTTTTGGTGACCAATACTCCTCAAGTACAGAGGAACATGGTATGGAACAAGCCTTAGAACTTACTGACAGCAGGTCAATGCCTTCAGGTTCTAGCGTCGGGACAGCACGGACCAAACTCTGGGGTTTCCACTGGGGAAACTCGTGCCAATCCCTCAAGCGACTTACTCCAGGCCACTGCTCCTCAGTAGGAGTTCCCAGCATCCTATTCACAGAAGCAGATGTTAGTCACTTCATAATACAAATTGATGGGAAAAGACCGGACTCAAAATGAAATGTAATATGTTTGCACTGCAAGATGATCCTTAAAACAACCGAAACTAATTTTCTTCATTGGAGTAGTGTCTAATAGAGAATAATAACTCATGAAAAACAACATTGCAGAGAAGTGCTAATTCCAGCGTTCCATCAACTAGATAAGAGAACTATAACTCAAAGGATTCACCAGTCACTAATAACTGAATCTGCAAGCAGGAGGAAACAAGACCTGAAAATGTGAAGCAACTGTTGCAACTCTGAATCACCAGGGAAAAGAGCCTGCCTTCGGACCATTTCAGCTGCATTAAATTAAACATTTATAAACATCAGGAGAATTTCGATAACAAGTGTGAAGTACTTAAATCATGACATAACCTATGACAAGATTTGCAACATTTTGAAGCAGAAGAATATTATGATGTACGGTTAGTCATAAAGTTACAGAATACCGAGGCAAGAGTCCATTGGAGATTTAACCTTTCACTCTATTTAAACTGAACTTAGCGACTATCCTGTTTATTAGATGATTTCTGCAGTTAACTAAAATCCTTGTACAAGGACATGTACAATGCATTTCTGTGACCATGCAGTTTTGCTCCATGCAATGTACATATATTGCAGTACCAGTTTTCAGTAGAATGAAAAGGCACTTGGCCACAGAACTCAAAAGACAAACTGACGTACCAAATATACATCCAACAGACCACATATCAACCCCAGTAGAGTAATGTGTTGCTCCAAGTAAAACTTCAGGTGCTCTGTACCAGAGTGTCACAATCTACAAAAAATAGAGAATATGAGGGATCTTTCTGTATCATGCTCAGAAACTATGTTAAAGTGTTCAATCATTGTACATGGCTACCCAGTTGCCAGATTAGTAAGAATACCTCATGTGTGTAGCTTTTCATTGGCACAGTAAAAGCTCTACCTAGCCCAAGGTCTGCAATTTTCAATATCCCCTTCTCCTTGTCAACCAACAGGTTTTGTGGTTTTAAGTCACTACAAAATTGAGCAAGAAAAGCATTAATCGCATTAGCGACTTCATCTGATATGTCCAGTAACATAAATCAGAGAAAAGAAATCGAACCGGTGAAGAACACCATGGCCGTGGCAATGTGCGACTCCTTTGCATAGCTGGAACAAGAAATTCTAGGAGGAAACAAAGAAAGCACATCAGTCTGGGTTCTGACTTCTGAAAGCAACCAAATAAAAAGGAGAGGAAATTACTCCAGCTGTCATGTACTGATCAGCAATTGAACACTGAGGATGTATTATGAAATATGAGTAAAGAAAACAATGACCCATCCATGGTCCTACACTTGCTATGTAATGATCATCAATTTACTAGTACAGATTGCAAAATATGGCAAGCATCAAGGAATTTTTTCTTCAAAATTTGGCCAGGAAAGCTATTTCTGGGATCACAAGATTTTCATCAAGGAGACCAGTCTGTGTCATCTGAATTATCAACGAGCGGTGCCCTTCAATTCCCAATTATTTATCTTTTGCAAATGCAAGAGTCTGTTTAGTGCGAATAGTACAAGTTACAAACTTTTACATTAAGATGGCTCACTGTTTTCATATTTCAGTTCAATTAGGATTGTAACTTTCTCAGAATTAGCAATATCACTTGTAGCGGACATGATAGTTTGTTCTGATAACGAAATGGCCAAGTCCACAGATCGCTCGGATAATGAGGCAAGCTATCATTTTAACAGTTGTTTGAACTGCACTAAGCAGTGAACGGTTCTACTAGATCAAGAGGAATTAGTCAACCGCTACTGCACACCACGTGGTCAAGTTCTAAGATCGATCGAAAAATGAGTAAAGTTGTACCATTTTAACACCTAATAATATAATCGGACAGAATTAAGCAGCAGTAATAGGCAGGAGTACTCGATGAGCAAATCGGTAGTTAATCAGAAGGGGCGACGAGCATTATTACGGTAGAGTACCTTGACGAGTTGTGTGGGGAGCGGGCCGGCGTTGGGCCCCCTGCGGTAGGGGTCGAGGAACTTCTTGAGGTCGGTGTCGAGGAACTCGAAGACGAGGTAGAGGACGGGCTTGCCGTTCTTGGAGGCCTGCTCGACGGCGAGGAGGCGGACGACGTAGAGGGAGTGGGAGAGGAGGTTGAGGAGGGAGATCTCGCGGAGGGCGGTGGGCGGGATGCCCTCCTCGTCCATCTCGAGGCGGGTCTTCTTGAGCGCCACCAGTTGGCCCGTCACCTTGTCCTGCGCCTTGTACACCTTCCCGTAGGTGCCCTCCCCGACCTTCTCCAGCTTCTCGTACTTGTCCACGATCTCCATCGCCGTCGCCGTCGCCGCCGCAAAGGTGAAGATGAAACCCTAGTAGGGGGAGTGGTGGTTGGGGGATTTTGAAATGGGGGAGAGAGGGAAGAAGAAGGGCAGCCGAGCGGAGCGGGTGGGAAAGCGACTGCACTGCACCGCCGCCGGCCGCGTGAAAGATGATGAGTGATATGGGCCGCGTGGGCAACGGTCGGGTCGGCGCACGGCGAAGGCTTTGCGCACGGGCCCACTTGGCATAGGGTGAGTGCAGCAGACAAAGCCATGTGCGCCGGCTTCTTCGCAACGGTTTGGTGGTCTTCTTCCTCTCAAATCTCAGCAGGAGCGTCTGATTAACGGTACTGATCAGAAAGTCAAGTTTCAAGTTCATGATCCAGAAAACATGGTGGGTTCACTGGCTATTGTTTGGTATCCTCTGCATCACTATCTTAGAGCAATGTCAATTTTTTTTTGAGCGCAGCAATCTGAATTTCTCAACACAACATCTGTCCACGATGACATACTAGTCGTCAGGGAAAACGCTCAGCGTCACTACATTTCAAATCATATAATTTTAAATGATGTGTTGAAAGAGGTCATTATGGAACCCAATTAGCAGTGTGACTTTGATTTTCCTTTTTCATCATAACAGGTGGCGGTATGATGTTCTCTAGCATAATAACTTAAAATGACATTATAGCGAGCAATCTTCAAATAGTCACTACAAACAACTGACAGAATCTTAGTACTAAATATAAACCGAACTAATGAAGCAAAAACTGTAACCGATAAAAACACAAGGCATTTTGGGATGGCTTATTCACAGGGAGAATATGTCATAAAGAAGAGAAAGCAGCGCCAATGCTACAATTGTAGCCCACGCATTTTCACTACTACTGGATTGAGTAATCTTCATTTCAGGGTAAAACAAGAAATAAAACCAATAAGCTTCAGAGCATGAAGCATCCATCAACTCCTAGATGAAATTGATACTGAACCCTCGAACGCAGACCCCATGTGGCTGATGACAAACCCATAAATTTTGCGCTTCAAGCACTCAATCTTCTCCTTGGTTGTCTTCTCCTCTGCAATCCTCGCAACTCGATCCAACCAGTCGCTGATCTTCTTGAACTGCGACAGAACCATCGTTATATGGCTGCTGTGCTTTGCCCTGCTGGCAACATTCTGATCTTCAAACAAGTGGAACCCCACATCCAGTGCCTCATTTACAAAGTTCAAGAACCACATGTGCATCTCGCGCCACAAGATCTTAGCAAGTGCAACTGTCTCGTTCATGCCCTCAGTGTTACTCCATGTGCAGCTCACTGGAGAGCTTGGTGAGACCTTAGACTGGATCTTAGCAGAAGCTCCAAGTGATTGCTTCCTAGGCAGGCTTGTTCTTGGTGGTTCTACCACTGAAGTAGTCTTCGACTTATTGGAGCTCTTTGTCCGAGAGATGGAGTCAGTAGCACCGTTTAACAGCTTGAGGACTTCAAGATCAGTGGCTAGTGCAGCATCAACCCAATGAGTTGTTGATTTCTCCAAGAAGGCCTCATCTTCTCCATTGGCCACTACAGCCTCAGCCATGGTCTTCCACTTGAGAGTGTCTTCATAGACAGCAAGGAAAAGATCGATTGTTGGAAGCGGATTGGACGTAGTTGACGACGAGCAAATGTCAGAGAACTTGCTGTACACGGCAACATACACAATATTACTACCTATTGGTACGGTTTTCATATGGTGGAAAAGGTAGCTCTACATACCTTAGGTTCCTGATAACTGATTCAGTGATCAATGCTTCTTGCAGAGCGCTAGCTGCAGCAGTTGCTGCTGCATCTCTCCTTTCAATAGCTTCCTGTAAATTCAGTAGAGAAAGTAAGCAAGCAACTCAAGAAGTGAAGACAATCTACCTAGATTATTAGCCGAGAAACTGAAAGTTCACCTTCCCAATCTTTGAAAGTTTATCAGAAACCGCATCCAATGGCATGCTACCATCAGTCCATTTAGGATCATGAAGGATAAATTTTGGAGCTGTGCCTTTCACCTTCACTGAGCTAGAGTCTATCTTCTTACGCAGCTTTGGTCTCTCATCAACAGATGAATCATCATTACTGGATTGTTCTGTTGTAGCATCACTGAGTCTCCTTGACATTGCCTCCTGCAGTTACAGCAAAGTCAACTGTCATCATAGTGCCCTTGGTCCTCAAAAAATATTTACAGCGGACATGGTATTCTAAAAAGTAAAGAAGCATTGCACAAAATAGTAAATGGCTAGCAGTCTATTCCAGGTTTCCGTGTGTATCCAACATATACGTCAAGTAGTAATTCCAACAAAAAAGAGGTGTGCAAAAATCATGGCAAAGCAGCAATCCATTTTATACAGCTTTCAATCATCGCTTAGTTATCAATCACAAACATCGTCAACAATTAACAAGCAGATGAAATAAACATGTCAAAAAAAAAAACTAACAATACCCATCCAGCACTATTAGGCTTATGAGATCTTTGAAATTGTGTTATAGAGTTAACTGTGCATGTAGACTGCAATGACATTGCTAATAAAATGTTTCTACTTTCCTTTAAAAAAATCTACTTTATATATCTATGGAACTCCTAATGGGTCACCCACATGAAAATGATCGATTTCAGTACATATATAAATGCAGATAATAGACTATTAATCTCAAAATATTGTACATTTCAATCAATTGTGGCACAAAGTAACAGGATACTGACCTGAGTCCTGAGAATGGTATCCTTGTCAACCTTGGCCCTGGATTTCATCACAGAGCCTGCAGCCGCAGCTGCAAGGGCCAATGTTGGATCGTCCCAGCTCTTCCTCCCAGGCTTCACGGCCGACCCGTTCCCCAAATCCGTCATCTTGGAGATCCCGGCAACCAACACCCCCACTTTCTTCTTGCCGCACCCTTCCCCGGACAGCCGACGCGAACTGGGGGACAGGGATGCCCGCCTCCCACCGACCGCCGGAGACGCCGCTCCCCTTCTCCCACCTGCCGGCGACGGCTGCCTGTACCTTGATGGCACGACAATCGCCGGCTCCCTCGCCGCCCTGCGGTTCTCCTCGTTGGCCGCGACGAGACTGGGCACCACGCACTTGGACGGCGCGGGCGACGTCGCCCTGGGCGTACCCCTCACCGCGGGCGAGGACGCCCGGGAGGCGCCCTTAGCCGAGGGAGACGGCGCTCGTGATCCGCCTTTCACGGAGGGTGACGGATATCGCTGCTTCGACGGCGCCGGGGACGAGAACCGGCGCTTGACTGCTGAAGCACCCGGCGGCGGCGCTTCGTCGGAGACGATGTTCTTGGGCGCAAGGACGGTCCTTTTGACGGCGTCGCTGTCGTTGAGGTTGGATCCTGAGGACGGCATGAGCGGCGGCGCGGCGTCGGACGGGGACGCGGCGGGCTGGATGACGTAGCCGCGGGCGCAGGCCGCGGGGCGCGCGACGAGCGGCTCGGGGTTGCCGGCGCAGGAGAGGGCGCGAGAGGACGGCACGGGGCGGAGCCCGACGGCGCGGGGAACGGGCCGGGCGAAGCGGAGCCGGTCAAGGTGGACGAGGTGCCCGACGAGCTGCGGGCGCGCGGAGAGGAGCGCGTCGGCGTCGGCGGGCGGGAGCTGGACGTAGGTGGAGTGGAGGCCGTCGGAGAGGTTGAGGAGGAAGCCGTTGGTGGGGGAGAGGAGGGAGTCGGCGGTGGAGGCGGTGAGGGCCGGGACGACGGCCGTGACCTGGAGCACCGGGGAGCGGTGCTCGCCGGCGACGCGCTCGTCGGTGTGCATCGACTGCAGGAGCTTGAGCAGCACCCCCGGCGTCAGCGTCGCCATTGCTGCCTTTCCCCGGCCGTGTGAGATCGACGGCACGGTTTGGAGACGGGAAGAAGAGATCGGGATTCGGGAAGGAGAAAATTGGGAGAAGACTTGGGAGAAATTTTCGCGAGCGAGATTTGGGGGTACTGGTGCCGTTACTTTGGCTGGAGCGGAGTTGTGGTGTCAGTGACTCTCGTGAGGAGAGAGAGAGACGTTGGATGAGAGAGATTGTGTGAGGTTTTCGAATTTCAAACCGCCCGCGGATGGAACGAGTAGAGATATGTGTCGCAGACGGGTGGGGCGCGTTCTCTGTCTTATTGGGTTTCGCTTTATGAAGTGGGCCAAGTGGCGTCAGAATTTAGTCCAGTTAATGAAGTGGGCCAGCTGTTTCATCTCGGACTGATGGGCTCCAACCTTCCAAGCCCAACTGGTTTTCGTCTCCCTCCACAGTTCTCGCTGCTCTGCCTTCTCAGCAAGAGATATCCTCCACAGTTCTCTCTGCTCTGCCTTCTCAGCAAGAGATATCCACTACTGCTCATCATCTGCATTGAACAAATTGCACTCGTCGCTGCAAGAGGTATCCTCCAAATGCAAAGCAGCCGACAGAAGTGATAGATCTTCCCAACCCAACGTCAACCACACACATCTCCTCCATGCCGTTCTTGTGGATAAGCTATATGTATCCTTCTCTATCCGGGTATCACCTGATCAATCGTATTCTGAATCACATCGCCCATGTCAGCGCGGCCACATTCCCAGACATTTGGGTGCACCCGTATGCATGGGAGCAAGGAAAGTTTGATTGAACAGATTTCGAGGGGCATTTTGTTTGCATTCATTCTATAGCCATTTTCTGAAGCAACCTTTTCTGGGGGGGCTGCCTAACAGTACACGTAGTTCAGAATGTAATTATGTCAAAGGAAAAATTAGCATGCACTTCGATCAATGTCATCTCGCACCCACTGCCTGGAAGCTGCAGGTCGTCAGGATTCAGACCCTTGAAAACAAAGTTAAACGCATGCATAGTCGCTACTGTTAGTAGTTGGTGGTCAGAGTCCGGTCCACTCCATCCGAACAAATTAGGCCAGCAAAACAGCATTTTCTCCATGACATACTCGTGGAAACAATACCCCTCCGTCTTCTCCATCTGGCCCATACCAAGCATATAGTCAGGATCATACTACGCATGGCATGACACACGTTCCCAGACTTTTGGCAGCGACCAATACAAGGGAGTAATTTAGGAAAACAAATGAACCATCATATATCCCTTGCTTGCAATCACTTCATCACTGTGCTGCGAGTACTTGTAGTCAACAATGTCTGAATCTGAACTGCCGATCTGAATATGTCTGAAATCTGAACTGCCGATTGAATATATATGCAGCGTATCTTCAGTTAACTACACACAAAAAATGGAAATATATGCAGAATAGTACTCCATGACCGCAGTTGTTATTAGAACAAATGCACTGACATTTCAAAAAAAAAAAAGTTGTATCCAGTCAGCAGAGAGAGTAACTGAAACGAGTGGCACCAATTTCTTTTAGATAAGGTAACATGCATGGTATTGTTTTTTCGATCAGCAAAGGAGAGTTTCATCATGAGGGGCTATGGAATTCAACCAGTTATTATCAGGACGTCTCCATCTATAAATGTATACATCGCAGGAGATAGCAATAATGGATGCGAGAGGATTGTGCTCAAGTGGAATGAACAGGACGGCGGCCTGCAGGTTGATAACAATTGCGAACACCACAGCGTCTCGTTGACATGCATGCTCGGATGTTAACTGCGCGAGCATCCTTTGACAAAGATGTCGTCGCTGGGATACACACACATGCTACTACCATCCAGAGAGAGCTGATCGTTGTCATTGTCCTTCACCACGTTAGCGAGGATTCTTTGGTGGTCTGCTCGACGGCCGAAATCACGCGCCAATCAGCTGGGATACCATCCAAGAGAGCTGATCCTTGTCATTGTCCTTCACCACGTTCTGTGCACCTAGCTAGCTTGCTGCTGCCTGTGAACGTAGCTGACTTGGCTTGCATTGGCAGCACCTCCAAGTTGACGAGGTTGCAGGCGTACGTCGTTATGTGCATGCATGTTGTGGCTGCTCTGCTCGCGTGCTTCTTCTCGGCAAAAGCACAAAACATTTCCTCAAATGGTTCTCCGATTTCGGCTAGAAAAAGTGCAAAAGCACACCGGAGGTCGCACGGACAGTGGCGTCCGAAAATGACAATCTGGATGATCAGATAAGCAGAGAAATTCAGGCACCGAATGAGCTTGTTGCCGCAAGAACAAAATTGTCTGAGAATGCGTTTCGCATGAATGGACATGGTTGCTCTGATACTGTAGTACGCAGGTGGGTGTGCCTAATTCGCATGATCAATATACGGTGGAGTACTCTGCGATTCTATAACTTGGCCAAAAACACATGCGGCCTACCTGTACAGTATAGTGCACTGCGCAGGCAGAGTATATGCTTAGGGACTTGAAACGTGCGCAAGGAGAGGGTGATTAGGATGCGTAGTAGGGGCATTCTGGTTAGGCAAGAGGGACATCGAAAGCCATGGACACGTATAGCAACCAGGTGTTCATTCTACTTCTAAGTGGTGGGCTACGAAAGCTGCGATGTGTCAACTCTACTTGTAATTGGTGGACTATGAAAGCTACATGGCACAGGTAGCTTAGCTTAGCTTTTGTCTGATATTGTCACTTTGCAAAGTTAGTATGTGTGCATGCTATTGAGAGAGTCCTGGGAATGCAATCAAGTTTAGGACCAGTTGGTGGGTTTTGTGCATAACGAATTATCAAGTTAATTAGTCTCAAACCAGATACGCTCAAAATATAACGCCGCTGCTACGATTGAGCGGCCAAAGCGTTTTGTTCTGTGCGCAATGTTCTCTGTTTAGCAACAGCATTCTGCGCAACTTTAGGTCCACATAAGCACAACACAGGTTAGGGAAGATTTTTGACAACGGAACGGAGAGTGAATTTGCGGTCTGGTGGCTGGCACTAACTAGTGGCCTATGACTTGGTAGGGTGAAATCTGTCAGCCAAATTGTCTAAGAGCCAATTAATTGACGACAAAGTCTCCAAAAAAAAAAATCACGACAAACCAAAGCTCCAACTTCTGATACGATCAAGAACGCAGTTTGTGATGTGAAAGAAACTGAAGTTGCAAGCTTTGCGTTTAGGCGCCGAGAAAAAGACGCAAACATGTCTGTTGAGATGAAGATATCGTCAGCGGCCGTGTACCATTTGTTTGTAAAAATTCCTAGTACAAGCAGCTACTGCTCGCAGCCGTGCAATAAAACGGCCGGTACAATATTATATCGAAATCAGCTTCATCTGCACTAATACTAGTGAAGAATCTGATGCGGCACACATGCTTGAGCCTGCTTGCTAAACTCTGCAGATGCTCACAGCTCTGAACTTGGCTACTCTGTTCGTAGAAGTCTGTACAATAAGAGAGAAGCGTGGGTCCGTGATTGCAGCGGGGATCGATCGGATCCTACACCGACCATGTCCTGCGCAGCAGCGACCGCGCCGAGCCGGAGCAGGAGCCACGCCCTCCTTGGAACATGTGGTCGAGTGCGATGACGAGTCCCATGGCGAGCGGCGCGCCGAGGCGCGGGTCGGCCACGAGGCGGAAGACGTCGTCGCCGACGGAGTCCTTGCGTCGCACCTCGGCCACGGCGTCCCCGCTGGCGTCGCGCACCGCGCAGGCGCGCCGCCCGTAGGACCCCTCCACCACGTACGCCGCCGCCCCGGGGGTCGACGGGTCCAGCGCCGTCACGTGCGCCACCGCCTTGCTGCTGGAGTCACGGCGGAGGCTGACGTGGCGGCGCACGGAGAGGAGCGGCTTCGCTGATGAGTCATCGGCGGCGTCGCCGTCGTAGATGACCCATTGTTCCACGAGACGGAGCCTCTTGCGTCGGAGGGTGAGGAGGGGCTTGCCGGCGACGTCCATGAGGACGACCTCCGAGCGGGAGGAGGCGTCGTAGCAGTCAACGCGGAAGGCGAGGTCGCCCTTGGCGTCGTAGACGGTGAAGCCGTCGCAGTTGAAGAGCAGCGACTTGCGCCACACCGTCAGCACCGTCGCTTCCTCCTGGCCGACGGTGGCGCCGCCGCGCTGATACTAGTATCTGCAACCACGCCGGAGTTGGGATGCACCTTTGCCATCTTTCCTCCTCTGCTTTCCTCCTCAGGACCTGTGCTCTTTGTGCGCTTGAAGCTTGGGAACAGAGGGAGGTGGAGGCTTGTGTGGAGAGAGGCGTGTCGATTTTATACCCGAGGATGGATTGGGTCGGCTGGGTGCGTGGGCGGCTGGAGGCGGCGAGGAACGCGCATGTGGCCGTGCTTGTCCACTCTTTTTTTTTTTTTTTTTTTGAGGAATTCGGGGGGGAGAGCATCCCCACCTTTTCATTTCATTTCAAAGCACATACATGAGCAGGATGTTACATGTCGTTTGAGATTATTACAGAGGAGGTTAGGGAGTGGAACATCGAAGCCCATTGCTGGGCAATGTGCCGGTCGTCTTGCGGCAGTCTACAAGACCAAAGTTCAGCATCCTCGCGGCATCCGGCGAAGAGGCGATTGTAGCAGGGGGGTAGGGAGCGGAAGACGACGTCGTGGCGGTGTTTCCAGATTCGCCAACAGATGAGGAGCAGCAGAACGTTGAAATGAGCAGCAGGCGTGCCATTGGGAGGCTGGACGCACCATAAAGTAGCAACATCATTCTCCGTGATCGCGATGCCAAGGCGTGCCCAGGCTCCCGCTGCAAATGCACAACCGGCGATGAGGTGCGCTGAGCTCTCCGGCTGCGTGCCACAAAGCTCACACAAGTCAGAGTCGACACAATGCTTCTTGAGGAGGTTCTCCTTTGTTTGGATGCGGTTTTGAACGAGTAGCCAGCCAAAAAACTTCACCCGCGGCGGGGCTCGGTTGTCCCAGATGAACTTATAGTACTCGCACCCCTCACCAGTGGAAATAACCGCCTTGTAGATGGATGATGAACTGAGCTTGTGAGCTTTGTCCTCCCAGGGGCATCGACGAATGTCCGGTTCGTCTGTCAGGTGGACATCGGCCAAAAGTTCAGTCAATTTGTTGAATTCCTCTGCTGCCACAGCGGTGAGCCTCGGCACAAAAGCAATGCGCAGTTCGGCGCCCAGAACACGCTGCACCGACGCCTCCGGCCGGCAAGCATGAGAAAAGAGAGCCGGCAGTGCATCCACAAGTGGCCCGGTGGCCAGCCAACAGTCGTGCCAGAAGGAAGTCGAACGCCCGTTGCCCACCTCAACCGTGGTGAGCAGTCTGTAATCCGGCAAAAGACGGCGCAGCGATGCCCAGTGAGTACCAATCTCAGTGTTATCGGGGGCTTCTAACGGGCCACCGAATTCAGTTTCAAGCCATCGCGACCAAGCAGAATCTTTGGTGTCGTGAGCACGGTGGAGCAGCTTCATCAGCAGACATGTGTTTTGGAGACTGAGATCACGCACACCAAGTCCTCCGTCCACCTTGGGGAGGCAGGCACGCTCCCAACTGACCAAGCATTGGGCACCAGACACGGTCTCCTCACCTGCCCAGAGGAAGGCGCGCCGGCGCGAGTTGAATGCATCCAGAAACCCCTGCGGAACTAGCAAAGCACCCATTGCATACACGGACAGGCTGTCGATTACGGAGTTGATCAGAACAAGGCGCCCCTGGTGGTTTAACAAACTAGCCCACCATCCAGACAGATAACGGTCAGCACTGGCAATGATTGGGGCGAAGGCAGAGAGCTTCAGTTTTTCATTCGACAATGGAAGCCCAAGATAAGTTTGTGGGAATGAGCCCCGGGCACAGCCAAGAACAGTCACGTAGTGCTCAATCTCCTCCTCAGGCACATGCATAGGCACAAGTGTGCTCTTTGTGTAGTTGATGTGCAGACCCGTGGCCTTGGAAAAGCTCTGTAGCAGTTCTTTTAGGCGCTGCACTGCCAGTTCATCAGCCCGGACGACGATCAATGTATCATCGGCGTATTGCAGAACTGTGCACGGGCGATCATCAGCAAGGGGGTGCCGCAAGAGGGGGTCCTTGGCAAGTAGTTGTTGTAGGACGTCGGCCACTAAGATAAACAGGTACGGGGACAAGGGATCCCCTTGGCGCAAACCTTTCCGGCATGAGATCCACTTTCCGGGCACACCATTTAGCAATATTGCAGATTTAGCAGTTTCTTGCAGTTTCTGAATCCATGCACACCACTGTGGGGGGAAGCCTCTTGTATTCAGAACAGTCTGCAAGCTGGACCAATTAACACTGTCGAATGCTTTAGCAAAATCAAGTTTCAGAATGAGGGTGGGGGCTTTCCGTTTGTGACAGCATTGAACAAGCTCTGTGGCATACACAAAATTTTCAGAGATTGAGCGTCCCTTGATGAAGCCTGTCTGATCCACGTCAATCAACTTCGACACTTGTTGCTGCAGCCGTGATGTGAGGATTTTTCCAGCTATTTTCACCGGATTTTTCCGGACGACCTCAGATGGGACACCGGAATTTTGCGACCTGCAAATACTTTGTTAATCCACTTTTTCTACAGGTTTTCTGGCGCGAATCCGTATATACGACTGTATAATTCATTCATAGGCCGGGCGGTCTGCCGTGTTGAGTTGCGGCGGACGTGGAAGAATTTATTCTTTGCCGCCCACACCATACCTTCACCGACTTGATTCCCTTCAGCAATACATGCAAAGTTATTCTCGATAACAAGGATCAAATAAGACGGTTGCCAAAATGAAACAAAAGGAGGTTCGAGATAACTGAACATGGTGTGGCCAGCAAATTAAAGTCCGTTGTTGCCTCCAAATAAAGCCAACAGGGTCAGCAGCGCATGCACTATACGTACTGCTTCTAGACAGCTGCTGTCGATCATGGCTCATTGTCAACATCGGCTAATTTCCCCCTGTGACGTACTCTATTTTTTTTTGTATAAATACTTTTGAAATAAAACCCTTGCACACCATAAGTTCAGTTCTGACCCTTTTGACATATCGTGCCCAGAAGGTTCAATTCAGAATTGGCTTTTTCTTGTGGCTTCTGAATTTAAAAAACGTTAATTATAAATTACCAAAAAAAATTTATATGATATACATGCATATACTCTTTTGCTAAAATTGAAGTCCTGCTATAAATAGTATGAAGCTCAAGCACGTTGCCTGCAGAACCCAGGAGTGTCCAGAAAAGAACAGAAAAATGTGTTCAAGGTGGGGACTCGATCAGTAGCAGTACTCGGCTCTTTGATGACGCGTGTGTGGAGGCCATGGAAATGACCAAGCGTAGATGGTCACGGCTCGTCCTTTCTTCGGCTGCTAATCTGTTTACTCATTGCGATATTTTTTTTGGGGGTTACATCAGCCATTAATAGAGTTTCAGTCTAATTCAATCTCTTTCTTTGCTTTATTTTCTCGATTGATTTTTTTTCCCTCTTGATAAAGCTATGATGCCCTCACCAAGGTCTATCTGCATATATAAGTGTCGTGCAAAATATTACACAGTTTGTCATGTATTCAAGTTTGAACCGTTTCATGACGCATCGTCAGTATTACATCAAATGTTTAGCTTTACCTTGGGTCCAAATAAATAGGTGATAGGACATGCTTTTGTCTCAAGTGAAGAATGACCACAGAAGGTGCAGAAGGATGATGGGAGAAATACGAAGGTAGAAGTAATCTCGGTTGATAGCTTGTCATGCTTAAAATTTTGTGCAACTCCCAGGAATCCAGGGTGACCACAGGCGAAGCTTACCATACGTATATACTCCAGGAAGAAAAAAAAAGTATAAAAGCAGTTGAGGATGGTATATTATGCTGACACTGTGGGTATCAACAGAAGACATGGGCATGCATTTTCAGCAGATGAAAGAAAAGAGTATTACAATTCCCGCAATTATTGTTGGCCGTTTTTCCTGTTCCATGATTGGTGGAGCCCTCAAGATACTACTCCTGGATATGCATGCAGGGATGATGCATCTGTTAGCGCTTATCATGTACTCGAAAATATTTGACAAAGCAATCAGGAATGCAAAAGCTAGCTAGCTCTTGCCATGCTAGCTGCTAGTAGCCATTATTGTTTACCTGTACATATGGATTATTTTGTTAATGTTTGTCTTGCATGATAGCTTCGGTTAAACTATGGTGAGAACGAAAATTGATTGAGTTGATCCTGTAAGCGTTCAACTGTTCTTTTTTTAGATAATGGAAACATGGTTCCAGCCGCTACATCCTGGGAGGATGTACAAAGCCGTTCATTACATGAAAGGAGCACTTAAGCTCAAGCCTCCGGTAAAATGGAGTTCAACATCAACACAACAGGAACACAAATCGATGCTACGCTTCGATTCTATTCCTAAACTTCCATCCAAATTTTGCAAAGAGCTCCATGATCACCGTCTCCAAAAGCCTGCAACCATTTTTCAGATTTTCTTTTGCTTCCTCCTCCTTATGCAGCAACGACCATGTACGGATCCAATATGTTGTTCTGAAAATTACCTGCATAAAGGTGTTAGTTTTCGCATCATTGAATACCATATCATTTCTATTCAACCATATTGACCAACAAAGGGCTGCAGCACCTAATAAAATTTGATTCCTTAGCTTTGGCCTAAAACCCTGTAGCCAAGAACCAAACAAATCTGAAATGCTAGAAGGGGGTTGAATTCCAAACGTGATATGCACAATATTCCATAAGAATCTAGCAAAAAAGCAATCAAAGAATAGATGTTGTATCACAAGAAAATTTCCTCCCGGCCATCGACCCGTCCATTATGCATGATCAGTATGTCTACTTGCAGAAAGATCCTCAATTATATATTTTTGGGCAGGTAAGATGTTGGTTGGTTTGGATGAAGGTGCATGCGCGGTGGATCGAGATGAGGCAACAGATGCTGAATCCCTCGAATGATCAGCTCCGCCGGCATATACTAGGCAGCAACCTTAGCAAGTTACTCTAGCAGCAAAACTAAATTGATTCTGAATTTCAGATTCTTTCAATGAAGTCATTCGGCCGGATGCTATATTCAGATACGTTGTGATAGCTAAAACGGCCGGTACATGGAAGAATTTCGTTGTGTTATTGGCTGAGTTGATTCACCGATGCATATCGGTTGCCGTATCTGATCCACGGCAACTCCCCATTCTGACATGCACGAACAGTAGGTACGAGGCATGCAGATGCAACGAACTTCAGATTTGGGATCGGTCTTAGCGTCGTTGCATTGATTGAACTTGTAGAGTGGGCTGGGGTGGCTACACATTTTCAGGTTATATATAGAGCTTAATTGGTCTTGGTGATTATATTAGTCTGGTCC
Source organism: Eragrostis nindensis (assembly GCA_012490785.1). NCBI lineage: Eukaryota > Viridiplantae > Streptophyta > Magnoliopsida > Poales > Poaceae > Eragrostis > Eragrostis nindensis. The sequence continues at coordinate 725,123 of JAAXCT010000153.1, read as the reverse complement.
ATGTTTCAAGGTAATTTGTTCGCGATCGGTACATGCATATTGGGGTGCCTCAAGGAAGAGCTATAGCTAGCCTTGCCGCTCGCGACTACATACATGGAAGCTGCCCGGGGTAGTAGGATACTAGGATTTTACGGTGTCTGCTATTTTGAGACAAGTTTTCGCGACAGGGGGGACGGGATGCTTGAACTGTTCCCCACCATGGAAACATGGGGCAGAGTTTGTTAATGTTCCCCACCTCCAAGGAACTTGTTGAAATGCATCCAGCGTTCACAAAATAAATACTCATCCTTTATCAGATCTCCAGCTGCCGATTAGTTAATTAATTTGGTCATGTGTCGTCCGATGACCAAACAAGCCCTGTCGTTTTTTTTTTGGGGGTAATTAAACCCTATCACCATCGACACCAAAAATGTCCCGCCCGCCCCACTGTTGCATACAACTTCGCACATGCAATGTTTTGATTATTCGCATGCGCATGTATACATGCATGCACCGCATTGCTGTAGTAAAAGGTTTTGGAATAGCAGAGCTGACGCTACGCTTTCTTGTACGTGGAAGCGTGCATGGACACGCAAATCGCAAATGCAGCAGACAGAAGCATGTAAACTTGGCAGGGAACAGCCTATGTAAACCCGACACCGAGAACCATCCAACAGCACAAGTGCAAAGGTCATATGGATGTGGCCGTATCTTTTGATCGGTTTTGGGAATGCGATCGGTGTTGCAAAGACGCCATAGCTTTGCGACACCTGTCAGGTGTTGCTACGACATGCGTTCCGTAGCGGCACATGCATGCGCGCCGTTTTGCTCCCACGACCCACCTGGTGTGTTATAATGACGTTATATTGCTGAAAATGTCATTTCATTTCCGATAGTTCAAGCAAAGTGAATTTAGTGCTATTCTCTAATTTTCTCATCTGTTGTTTCACCTGATTAAAGATTTTGGAACAAGAAAGCACTTGCCCTGGCAAAAGTGAAGCCAGCATATATAATGTTTTGGTTTGCAGAGCACCACATACGGGTCAACGCTTAATGAATGGGAAAATCTATTAGATAGATTTGCAAAGTGTTAAGTCCTGCCCCTGGGGACTAAAAAGCTTTGTCCATAATTTTATTTATTATCACAGGTTGGTGATCCATTGCTGCTGCTGACTTGCTGCTACTTCTTTTAATTTGCTCTGCTTCCACCTTGTTGGATCAAATCGTTGAACAATCCCATGCAAGTAGTGCGCCTACATGCATGGTGCACATATGAATCGAACTCAAGGATCAAATGGAAAGCCTACGCGGCATCCACTACCATGAAGATAGACAAATTAATTCCGAGGGAATTGTCCCTCAGCATAAACTACTACTCTCTGGACTGGTTAGAATATGTTAATGTGGTATATGCACGCACCTTGGAGTTGGATAATGTCAAGTCACCAAACAATGCCATTACGCGTGGAAGTGAATGGAGCTTCTCGGTCACGCAAATGCTGATGCTCTCACGGTCTACTTTTCTTGCATGCAACTTTGCAAAGTGTGAGAAGATGACAGCGCAGCGTTACACACACTTTGCGTTTCTTCAGGGGTTTTGGATGATGCATGCTTTCAGTCAGTGGATGGCACATCATGAGTTCGTACACTACCTTAGCTTGTTAGGTACAGTTCGACACTTCGACACAAAAGTCAACAGGCACACACGCTCGCTTTTGAGTTTTTTTTTTTTTTTTTGAGGGAGTCAACCGATGCATGATGCATTGCTTTAACCTTGGGCCGGATCACCTACACATTGCATTTACAGCCCATCTCTATCTACTCTCCAATAGGCCTCCGAAATACGGGCCCAGTGCTCATGAAAGCCCACAACTGTCCTCGCCGGAATCCTCCTGCTTTCCTCTCCGACTCCGTCCGTCCGTGTCCAGCGGCCTGCAGATGCTTGGAGGTCTCTCCGCCCTGCGCTCGCGTGCCTTCCTCACTTCGCCTCCTCGCTTCCTCAGCCGCCGGCCGCGCTCGCTCGCCGTCTCGTCCTCTTCGCTTCCGCCGCCGCCTCCCGAGATGGAGGCGTCCTACAAGTTCGGGCCCTACAAGATCGACGCCAGGGAGGTCTTCCACGCCACGCCCCTCTCCTACGCCATGGTCAACCTCCGCCCGCTCCTCCCTGGTATCACTCCCTGCGCCCTCTTCACTTCGGCTCTCGTCATCTACTTGATTGATTGCTGTAGCTGCCGTTACTCTCAAGCTCAGTGCTACCGTTTATTAGTTTGGGAGTTGTAAGCACATTAGTAATCGCGAGAGGGGAAAAAAAACGGAAGAAGATTGAAGCTTTCCCTTGGCAATGTGGTTGCTGAAAGCTAGAGTAATCAAATCCTGACTTCCGAGTGCTATAGAAACTTGTATTTTAAGGGCCATTTCTCTCTTCAGAACTATATCAGACAGGCATTAGTGTACCACTTCGTACCTTCAGGGCTTGCTTCGATATGTTTGCATTTTATGCAACGCCTTCTGAATGGAAGGGAAAAATTGAAGCAATTTTCCTGCCATTCTCAAAATACGAGGCTAATCCCTGCCTAATTCCTATACCGAACTAGCCCCGGACCCCGGTGATTCTACTCAATACCTTTTTTAGAGTATGAAACTAGTAGGGTTTATTGAACCTTGAACATACTGCATTGCTTTTTTTTTTTTAATGAAGAACCAGTCTGTATTCTGATGCAGTTTTATAACCACACCAAACTTCTTTTTGCAGGTCATATCCTTTATTTCAACATAGCTGCTGCTACACTTTCTGGAAGCAACACTTTAGGGGAGTTCAGCTGACCGTTTCCTGTGCTGCTGGTTTCTCTGTGTAGTATTGATTAAACATTCTGGTGTCTGCATTAGTTAAAGTTCATGAAGAGCAGTCAGGCAAAGCAGTGGAAATTTTGTGTTAATAGATCGCATTGGTTCTCTCTTCTTTTGATGCCTGAACATCGAGTCTGTCTAGAGGATCATATCAGATTTGCTCATTCATTTAGTGGGTTGACTGTTTATTTTCAGGAGATGTGCTGAATCAAATGTGTCATTTTGTGCAAAGCTGTCCTAACTTTGATAGGTTAGATATCATATTTCACTATTGTCTATCGAGAGAAAATTACTCTATATCAGAAACACCATTTTCCCTTGACAGTACACACATGTTCTTGTGTGCCCCAAGCGTGAAGTGAAACGATTTGCTGACCTAAGTTCTGATGAGACTTGTGACTTGTGGATCACTGCAAAGGAAGTTGGTGCACGGCTTGAGCAGTACCATAAAGCATCTTCACTTACATTTGCTATTCAGGTGAGGTTTATACATCTGTTGCTCTTATGGGGAACTGACCCTTTCAGTACTCAATGCCAAATTTACACAGCATAAAAATGACATCCATATGGATTTACTCCTCGGTTCTAAATAGGGTGGTAACTGTGGAAAATATTATTAACATTGTGCTACCTTTGTTAACAAATTTTAGCTTGTTTACTTCACTTATTCATTTTAATAACTCACTGTTAATTTCTCTTCATGTTTTGTTCTATGAATGAAGAATATTAAGTACTAATTGATACTAATATCAGGATGGTCCTCAAGCTGGTCAAACAGTTCCTCATGTCCACATTCACGTCATCCCAAGGAGGGCAGGGGATTTTGAGAAAAATGATGAAATATATGACGCGGTTTGTTGCATATTTTAATCTACCTCACTGTATTGTATTTGACATTACCAAATAAAGCTTACCTTTTTCTTTTTCTAGATTGACATGAAAGAGAAAGAACTGAAGGAGAAGCTTGATCTGGACATAGAGAGGAAAGATAGAACCATGGAAGAAATGGCTCAAGAGGCCAATGAGTACCGTGCTCTTTTTTCCTAGAAGTTCATCTAGTGTAGTAGTATGTAGTTTCTGAATTGAGCTGACTGTTTTGGAGAAATAAGCTTTGTTCCCACTGTGGCTATTAAGCTGTCGTTGCACTGATATTTGGTTGTCCACTGATCTAAACTGGTATGGTGGTCTGTTGTGTGCTATGGGAAAGTAGTCATCTGTTGCAGTGGATTCATCCTTCCTCGCAAACCTTTTCAATTATAGAAAGCAGTTTTTGTGTACTACAGGGCATCAGTAGGTTGGTGAGAACAAGTGTCTTAATCTTTACTGACACATTTTTTTTTAATGGAACTGCTAGAGGTGCGGTATTGCTTTCTGTTATTAGTCCTAGGCAGCTATAGTTAGGGAAGCGCTGCAGCAGTCTGTGACTCCTCAATCACAAATAACATAAATAAAATACCATGGTCTTCCTTGATTTGTAAATTATTTTCTGATCTTTAAGGTTCTGAAACCTAAAAACCTGTGAAAAAGGAAATGTTTTTTTTTCTAAATCAATTAGAAGATTTATGGTTCTTATTATATCATATGACCTTTGCTCTGCATATTTGTTTCAGCTTAGATGCTGAAATGAATTGAAAGTTTGAGATTGCCTCCACTGTACCCTTGTAATTGCTCATATGAAATATCCTACTTTATTCTATAACCATGCTACCTCTGGAAGAACACTGTAGGTAGTCCTTGTCAAACATTTCAGTGGAAAAGTTCTAACATGTTTTGAAGTCCGGAAAGTCAGAAGTAGAAAACTATAAAGTGAAACTTCATATACTGTTGAACGGAATGGATTCCAACTGAAAGCTCTGTGTATAGTCCTTTTGCAATGATCTAATATCTTATTCCTTGTGCCGACTAAAGATTCTGTTTGTGCGTTAGAGAATCTTGGCCGACAGTGGCTTTTTCATTGCATCAATTAATATTAGCATGACACACCTGTTTGTCCATGCATCCGTCAGTTGTTAAGCTGACCCATGAATACAAGTTGCAAAATCTGCTATAGCCCGAGCTAAACATTGTTCCATGAATGTAAGTTCTTGGCACCCCCAATGTTCTGATTTAAGTCACGCTGGTTTCTTTTGTTATATTTCACATTGAAGAAGCCTGAATACAATATTACCTCCTTTTTTTGGGTCTCATATGAACTCCTTTTCGGTTGAGATTTGGGTCCACCAATCCTATTTGATGCGATAAGAATGTAAAGAGGGTGCTCATTTTGCTTTCTTAGTCTTGAGTATAAATGTTTGGGATTGCTTAACGCATAGGTGAAGACATCTCTTCTGACTGGTTAAATTTTAACCCTCCCTTTTGCTGATTTGCATCTTGGATTTGACTTCACTTTAGTCACTTTCATCATTTTCGTTGTGCTCTGCTTGGTATCTGGATGACTTCGCTTGCCATTGTCCATTGGGACGATAGGATACCCTGGGCTGAATAATTTACTTATGTCTTTTGTCCTGAATTGTGGTTTGATATGTCTTTTGTCCTGAATAGTTTACTTATCTATGAATCTATGATGTGAGAGGTAGCGAGCTGGGAGGTGATACCTGGCGGGGCGATACTAGTTGATATGCAGTCTTCTGTAGTTATCTGAAGTCATTCCCGCGGTACAAGGCAACGTACAAGTGTTGTTGTGGAGTTTCTGACAAGCTGCCAAGTTCTTATTAGGGAAAATACCTTGTATATTACCAACAAGTGGTCGTTTCTGTGCCGGCGAAGCTATTATCGTTTTATGGGTTTGTCCAAAATGATCTTGGAACCTGTATGTATGCCGTATCAGATGGAGCTCACTGCTTCAGGTATACTGTTAATGCTTTGCAGGATGGCTCACTTGATTTCATTGAAGAAGATGTTGGACTGCCCTCGACAAAGAATGCGGTCAGGAGCTACGGCAGTGCCTTTGGAACAGCAGTAGTCTGATTTTGACGGCAAAAATATGTTGGAATTAGCTAAGGTTTTTTTTATATATATATCCAATGAAATTGGTTAAATAGCCTTGGCCAATGTGCCTGTGTGCGCTAGCGCACTCACAAGGTTGATACGTTGTCGCTGAAATGGCAAACACTTGTTCAGACTTCAGAGACAATAGTGGAATAATATCATTTACTAGTAAACTTGGTTACTGTCTGGCTGTCTGCAGACAACACAGTTTGGTTATTAACTTGTCCTGGGTTGGAAATGCTACCATTCTTGTCAAGTATATAGAGTATTATGAAGGATCAATATCAGACAAACTGAATTGTGTCATCGTAGAACCATGGAAGAAATGGCTCAAGAGGCCAATGAGTACCGTGCGCTTTTCTCTTCGAAGTACATCTAGTGTAGTAGTATGTAGTTTCTGAATTGAGCTGACTGTTTTGGAGAAATAAGCTTTGTTCCCACTGTGGCTATTAAGCTGTCGTTGCACTCATATTGTGTTGTCCATTGATCTAAACTGGTATGGTGGTCTGTTGTGTGCTATGGGAAAATAGTCATCTGTTGCAGTGGATTCATCCTTCCTCGCAAATCTTTTAAATTATAGAAAAGCAGTTTTTGTTAAGGGGAGCCTTGGCGCAGCGGTAAAGTTGTTGCCTTGTGACCATGAGGTCACGGGTTCGAGTGCTGGAAACAGCCTCTTACAGAAATGCAGGGAAAGGCTGAGTACAATAGACCCAAAGTGGCTGGATCCTTCCCCGGACCCTGCGCAAGCGGGAGCTACGTGCACCGGGCTGTCCTTATAGAAAGCAGTTTTTGTGTACTACGGGGCATCAGTAGGTTGGTTAAAAGAAGTGTGTCTTAATCTTTACTGACAATTTTTATTTTATTTTATTTTATTTTATGGAACTGCTAGAGGTGTGGTATTGCTTTCTGTTATTAGACCTAGGCAGCTCTAGTTAGGGAAGCGCTGCAGCAGTCTGTGACTCCTCAATCTCAAATAACATAAATAAAATACCATGGTCTTCCTTAATTTGCAAATTATTTTCTGATCTTTAAGGTTCTGAAGCCCAAAACTTGTGCAAACAGAAACTTTTATTTTTCGAAATCAATTATAAGATTTATGGTTTCTTATAATATCATATGACCTATGCTCTGCATATTTGTTTGAGATTAGACGCTGAAATGAATTGAGAGTTTGAAATTGCCTCCACTGTACCCTTGTAATTGCTCATCTGAAATAGTTAATTCTATAACCATGCTACCTCTGGAAGAATACTATGTAGGTAGTCCCTATCAAACATTTTAGTGGAAAAGTTCTCAACATGTTTTGAAGTCTGAAAGTCACAAGTTGAAAACTATAAAGTGAAACTTCCATATACTGCTGAACGGAATGGATTATAACCGAAAGCTCTGTGTATAGTCCTTTTGCAGTGATCTAATGTCTTATTCCTTGTGCCGACTAAAGATATGTTTGTGCTTTAGAGAATCTTGGCCGACAGTGGCTTTTTCATTTCATCAATTAATATTAGCATGATGCACCTGTTTGTCCATGCATCCGTCAGTTGTTAAGCTGACCCATGAATACGAGTTGCAAAGTCTGCTATAGCCTGAGCTAAACATTATTCCAACAATGTTCTGATTTAAGTCACGCCGGTTTCTTTTGTTATATTTCACATTGAAGAAGCCTGAATACAATATTACCTCCTTTTTTTGGGTCTCATATGAACTCCTTTTCGGTTGAGATTTGGGTCCACCAATCCTATTTGATGCGATAAGAATGTAAAGAGGGTGCTCATTTTGCTTTCTTAGTCTGGAGTATAAATGCTTGGGATTGCTTAACGCATAGGTGAAGATACCTCTTCTAACTGGTTAGATCTTAATCCTCCCTTTTGCTGATTTGCATCTTGGATTTGGCTTCACTTTAGTCGCTTTCATCATTTTCGTTGTGCTCTGCTTGGTATCTGGATGACTTCGCTTGCCATTGTCCATTGGGACGATAGGATGCCTTGGGCTGAATAGTTTACTTATGTCTTTTGTCCTGAACTGTGGTCTGATACGTTTGCAGCGCCCTTTGCTTATCTATGAATCTATGATGTGAGAGGTAGCGAGCTGGGAGGTGATACCTGGCGGGGCGATACTGGTCATATGCAGTCTTCTGTTTTTTTTTTTGAAAGACCCGGGCAATTGCCGGCATATATTAATAAGAAGGAAGCAAATTACATGAACTGCGCCAGAGGCGCAGTCAGGAGTTGTTGTTGGTGAGGCCTAGGCCACCCCCAACTCCTCAACAGCAAAGTTTAGAAAGCACAGGTTACAAATATGTGGAACAAGGCAACATTGCTACACTGCTACACGTAATGTGGCAGCATCGCCCGGAGCTTGCGCGCCCCAGCCAATATCCAGTTGCTCGCCTCATCGTGCAGTGTCGCCATGATCCGCTGAGCATTTGCGAATCGGCTGTTGAAGACTCTATTGTTTCTCTCCTTCCAAATTGTCCAGATGGTTAGGATTGCTAGCGTGCGCACTCCTTTTGCCTGGTTCGATCCATTCGCGAGTGATAGGAACCATTCTTCTAGACTATCGCACGATCTCCAATTGTCCGGGTTGAGCGACGGCTGGGCTGCCCATATACTCGTCTGTTTCCAAATATCTCTTGAGACCGGGCATTCACAAAAGAGATGTTCCGGCGTCTCCAGGTTTCGCTCGCACATTTGACAGAAATAGCAATTGTCCCAGCCACGTATCAGTAGGCGGTTTGCCGTCCATATCCTTTTCTGCAGGAGCAGCCAACAGAAGAATTTGCACTGTGGCGGTGCCCATGATCTCCAAACCGACTCATATGAGGCCGATGTCTCACTGCCATGGAATTGTGCATTGTAGGCCGATTGGGCAGAGTATTCTCCATTTGGTGTTAAAGTCCATATGATCTCGTCTGGTTGTTGCGTTGTGGTGTCCACTTGCGCCTCTTCCACCAATATCCACAAAGCAATGTAGTCCAATAGAAGTTCAGGTGTGAGATCGTAAGCCAAGTCCCGGATCCATGTATCATTCTGTAGTGCTTCAGCTACTGTTCTGCGCTTGCGCCGGCTATGCGCAAATAGCCTAGGGAACAGTGTTGCCGGTGATGTGCCATGCATCCATGACGACACCCAGAACAGGGCCCTCGTGCCGCTGTGTATCGTGACTCGTGTCGCGGCCGTGAACAGAGCAATATCAACCTCATCAACCGGTACTTCCATGCCAACCCAGGGCCGATGTGTTTCCTTCCAAGCATACCACAGCCACCGCAGACGAAGTGCTCTTCCAAAGAGCTCCAGGTTAGACAAGCCCAGTCCACCATGCTTGAGCGGCATACAGCATTTGTCCCAATTTACCTTACATTTGCCGCCCGTCAACTCCTGATCTCCTGCCCACAGAAACTGTCGTCGTGCTTTGTCATATTCATGGATGAACTTCTTTGGCGGTTTCATTGCAGTGAGCAGATATGTGGGAATGGAGCTCATTACTGTCTTGACCAGTTCACGGCGTCCTGCCAGGTTCATCAGCCGGCCCTTCCATCCCGCCATTTTCGCTCTACCTTTGTCGAGGATTGGCTGCAGGTGTACCAGGCGTAGTCTGCCCAATGTGAGCGGCAGGCCCAGGTAGGTGATAGGGAAGGTGACTCTCTGGCCGGTGAATGGCAACAGCACAGCATCCAAGTCGACGTCACCGCACCTGATTGGAGCGACCGAGCTTTTGTCCAAATTCACCCGCAGGCCTGTCGCCGAGCCAAACTGTTCCATGATCTGCACTACCATGGTGACGTCCTCAGCTCTTGGGTTGGCAAACACGATGGCGTCATCCGCATACAGAGATAGCCGAAGTTTCGCATGGCAGCCCCTCAACGGTGACATCAACCCCTCTTGCGTGGTTAGCTCAAAGATGCGCTGAAGTGTGTCAATTGCCAAAATGAACAAGTATGGGGACAGCGGGTCCCCCTGCCGCAGCCCCCGCTGGTGCTTAATTGCTGGTCCCGGCACACCATTGAGTAGAATGTTTGATGAAGAGGAGGTGAAGATAAGTGACAGCCAATCACGCCACCGTGCGGGGAAGTTCCTTTGCTCAAGTACTTCTAACATATATTGCCAAGATACCGTATCAAAAGCCTTGGTGATATCCATCTTGAAGAGCAGGGCTGGTGTCCTGGATCTATGGTAAGATCTTGCCAAATTCCGCACATACAAGAAATTATCTTGGATACATCTCTTCTTGATAAAAGCACTCTGTGCAGTTGAGATCAATGAGTCAATATGCTTGGCCAGTCTTAGTGCTAACACTTTGGAGAGAAGCTTTGCAAAGGAGTGGATAAGACTAATCGGGCGAAAATCCTTTGCTGCGATAGATATGTCCTTCTTAGGAATGAGGGTAACGGCGGCTGTGTTGAGTTGGTGCAGAGGGGCTGCATGCAGCATGTAAATGGCATTGAAAGCATTGCAAACCTCCTGTTTTATGATGTGCCAGCAGGTTCTATAGAAGGAGCCCGTGAAACCGTCAGGTCCAGGTGCTTTTTCTGCCGGTAGCTGTTTGACGGCTTCATGAATTTCGTCCTCAGTGAATGGCATGTCCAGCTGGTTCTGGTCAAGGCATGGCAGGTCAAGTTTGTCCCAGTCAAAGGACAACTCCCTTGGCATATTTGTTCCCAACAGATCAGTGTAGTATTGATGTAACTCTGTTTCTTTCTCCTTGTGCTGCCACAGATATGTACCATCCTGCTTCTTGAGATGGGCTATATGGTTTCTTCGCCGCCTACCATTAGCTCTTAGGTGGAAGAACCTCGTACATGCGTCACCCTCCTTGAGCCATGTAATTCTGGATGCCTGACGCCTTCGCGCGCGCTGCACCGCTGCGAGACCTAGCACTCGGAGCTTGAGGGCTTGCCGGAGTTCCCTTTCATCGGCTGATAACACTCTATTCTCTTGGGCCTTATCAAGGTTGAGGATGACATTCTGGGCAATTTCCATCTGCAGTTTTGCCTGCCCAAAAAGGACTTTGCTCCACTCTTTTAGTGCAGTCTCCACATTCTTCAGTTTCTGCTTGAGGATGACTAGAGCAGAGTGACCGTGAACTGGAAGAGTCCATGCATTGTGTACAACATCAGTGAAACCTGGTACTCTTGTCCAATAATTTTCGAACTTGAATCTTGCTTGTTTCGGTGGCCCCTTGCTCTGTCCAAGAAAAAGCGGACAGTGGTCTGACATTGATGATGATAGGGCCTGCAACTGAACTTCTGAGAAGGCCTCATCCCAATCCTTGTTGCAAAAGAAACGATCTAGCTTGCACATTGTTGGGTTTTCTCTTTGGTTGGACCAAGTGTATTTCCTATTTTGCAAGCTAATCTCAATCAGTTCACTTCGATTCAGTGCTGTTCTGAACTGGCCCATTAAGCGTCGGTTTAGATTCAGATTGTTCTTGTCACGGGCCTCATAAATAAGGTTGAAATCTCCTAAACACAGCCACTGGTTCCCTGGTGATGGCATGAGTGAAGTGAGTTCCTGAAGAAATGCCGGCTTGTCCTGATCTTCACACGGGCCATACACATTTGTGAGTAGAAAAGGTGTACCACCCCCAATTGGAGTGACCATTACTGTGAGTGAATAAGCTCCCATATGTGTAACAGCAGCGCTGAACAAATCTGCATCCCATGCAATCAAAACACCCCCTCTCGTGTTGTCAGCTGGCATAAATAGATAGTTGGCCAACCGGGCACCCAGAAAATCAGCTGCAAGCATGTTGTCAATCTGATGGAGTTTGGTTTCTTGGAGACAAACCAGATTTGGCTTCGCTGAGATGATCATGTTTCGCACAGCTTCTCGTCTAGCTGGCTGGTTGAGCCCTCTGACGTTCCAGCAGAGGATTGAGACATTGTGTTCTAACATTGGACAACTGTGATAGACAACACTTGTTGGTTACATGTTGATTGCACTAGCATCCACGACAGACAGATAGACTGCATCTTACGGACACCATCCAAACACACAGCCTGGTTGGGAGCAAACCCATATGACCCCAAATGTCTGCATCCCAGAGTACAAGCACTTCTCCCCAACGACGAACTGAAGAGGGCTAACATTATGGAAACTGAACTGCAACTCGATGTAAGGGGATACCCCATCTAAGCTTGTGCGTCCACCTCGAGAGCAGTGGCTGGTTCAGCAGCCACCGCTACAGAGGCAGCCATGATCTTGGCGCTGCCGACCTTGGTGAGCGCTGCCACTGCCGTGAGCGCCTTGGGGGGGAGCTGCTTGTTGTACATACTCTTGTAAGCGGAGCGCGCGACCTCTGTGATCGGCTCTCCTGGCGCGACGAACTCGAGCTCACGGACGAGCTTATCTTCAGCTCGCCACGCCACCGGCACCGGTGACTGGTTGGCCGCGAGACGGGCACTGCGGCGCGGCGAGACTCTCCCCCCGTCCGCTGGCGGGCTGGAGCGTGCACGGCGGGCGCGCCCTTTGGTCTTGGTCTTCGCCGGGTTGGGGGCGGCAGCGGTAGGTAGCGGGGGCGCCCGTGCCGGCGTCGACAGCATCGCTGCGGGCGGCGGCGTGAAGATGCTCTGCAGCAAGGTATCTGCGAGCCCGCCGATTTGGGCTGTGGTCATCTTTTCTGTAGCATCTTGATGGGCCGCAGAAGTTTCACCCACCTCCAACTGGGCCGAAGGGGGGGGTTCAGTCATAGGCTCTGCATTGACCACTATCTTCCCTTTTCCACTGGTGTCTGACACCTCCGGCCCAGCCGCGTCAGCAGACACCATCGGCCCGCCGGCTTCACCGGCCCATTGGCCAGGGACAGGCACGCAGTCAAGGGAAGGCAGATCTTTATGCTGTGTCGCACTGATACACTGTAGCGGAAACAGAGATTCAAATTCGCATTCCATGGGGTCAAACCTTTTCCGAAAGGGGCAGCTGACATCTGGCGATCCGTTGTTGCAGCTCTTGGCGGGTGAAACTGCCGGCAAACTTGGGGAGGGGTGCTGCAGCGCAGACAAGGCACGCTCATGAGCCTCAGTCGGGAGGGACCGCTCCTCGGTCGCGCCGCCCACGTGGGCCATCTCGGCGGCAGGAGTTGGGGCCACTCTCCTCGGCGATCGAGAGCGGCGGCGCTCCCAGTCAGATTCTTCTCGACGCGCGGGCTCGCGGTGGCGCTCGGCGGTGCAGACCGGCGAGCGACACAGCTGGCGACCCCGTCTCGCCTCACCATCCTCAGCCTGTAGAGCTTGACGCTGACGACCACCGCGCGTGGGGTTTGGCGAGCGGGTTCTGAAGCGCAGGGCCTGAGGAAGGTCGTCGGCCGGCCGCCCGCGCGCCGTGAAATGGTTGCTCCACGGCCGGCGGCGGCCAAGCCCCTCATCATCACGGTCGTGGTCGCGCCTGTGATAGCTTGATGGCTCCCTAGGGCCGCGGCAGGGCGAAGCATGGCGCTGTCGAGGAAGCGGTTGGCCGTCGATGACGCCGCGACGCCAGTCGAATGGCACAACGACCGGGTGGTCCTCGGAGTCAGAGGAGACAGGTGGCGGCATGCCACTTACCCGCAAGCTCGGAGAGCGCGAGCGATGAGGGGTCCAAATCTCGTAGCGGATGAGGTGGAACATGACCTCCTGGGCGTAGCCATCCGGCGGCGGCGCAACCTCCTGGCTCGGCGATGGCATGTCATGGTTCGCCGGGATGTGGCCGACCCCCTCGGGGAGAAAGTTGCAGATCTTGGAGCGGTGAAGGTGATCGGGGTTCCAAAGCCAAACCCAGCAGTAGCAGATGTCTGTTTCCTCCTGTGTGATGGAGGCCGTGGTTAACCTGTCGAAGATGACGTTGTCTCCCAACGCCTGCTGTATGCCGTCGCGGTTCCAGGCATGCATGGGGAGGTGCTCGATGCCGATGAGAGCATGGTACCACCAGGTGCGGTGGTGGCCACGGGTGTCCTCACGCCAGCCGGCGATATCCAGCGCGGTGCCGGCGATGTTGATGCTGCCCAGCCGGCAGGCCGCCTCGCGCTGCTCGGTGAAGTCAAAGATTACGAGGAAATCTTCCGGGCGATGCTTGGAGGCACGGATGTTGTAGCGGGGGACACGCAGCCGGTGCGACAGCTCCTGCGCCACCTCGCAGGCAGTGGGCTGGTAGGTTCCATTGCGCACTGTAAGAACCACAGCACGCTGGCGAAGACGCTGCAGCTCGTAGGACATGGTGGGGGTGTTGATGATGACCGCTGTGCCAGAGGCCGGGCGCTGGGACGCCTGGCCGGCGGTGTAGTCGCGCATGTCGCTCGGCGCGCCCGGGAAGGTGAGTCGACTGTGGACCGAGGCCTTGCCGAAGTCCAGCCGGCTGTGGATCGGTTGCCGTGGAAGGGGAGGGAAGGTGAGGCGGCTGTGGATGTCTGGTTTAGCTGTGTTGGTGGCGGTGGCGGCGGTCGGGGACTGGGGTTGCTCGTCGAGGCGGGCGCGGCAGAAGCGGGCTGGGTGACCGTTGCCTTTGCAGCGCAAGCACTTGAGAGGCTCGCGGCAGTGGGCAACGCGGTGATCAGTAGCGAGGCAGCGATAGCATTTGCCCCGGAGCAAGGCTTTGTAGGTCGCCGAGGAGGTTGCCTTAACTCCGTCCACCTGCCGGCGTCTTGAACCACCGGAGGTAGAAGGGGATTCTTTCTTGCGCCACCAGTATTTCGGCTTTACCTCCTTCCAAGCAAGAGAAACACCACTGCGCACCGGCAGGGCACGCGGCGCAGTAGACTCCGAGGAGCATTGAAGCCGGTAGGTGGGCGTGGCATGGATGACCGATTTAAGTCGCGGCCGCACAGCTGATGCAGACAACACAGGAGGCTCGCCATTGCCCCCCGAATCCTGGCCGCTCCCACCGGCGGAGGGGATGGTCAGCTCCTCGACCCGGGTTGACAGGCCAAAGCTTGCTCGAGGAGGGAGCTCACATTCACCAGGGGACTTCAGATCTGTTGATGTCTTGTTGTAGCTGTCTTCTCCGGCTTGAATGCTTGGGGGCAGCTGCGCCACATCCAGATCGGCAGCGCCCAGGTGCAGCTCCTCTTGAATGCTTGCGGGATCTTGGGGGCTTACCGGTTCTTGCACCGCCGCCTGGCTACGGCAGGCGGCTAGCTGGGCAAACGCGCCGTCGTCTTCCTCTATGCTCCCCCAGTCTAGCTTCTCCGGGCTCTCCTCCCGAGGCAAACTAGAGCAGGGGCTCGCTGGCGTAGTGCAGGGGATGGGGGAGGTGGGCGCCGGGGCCGGGGCGGCCGCCGGCGTTGGCTGGGCTAGGAGGCGGAGGGGGGCGGCGGACGGGGGCGCCGTGGAGGAGAGCGCACCCCAGCCACGCCCGGTCTCCATCTGAAACCGCAACTATTTTGAGTGGACTTACAGTTTCAGAGTCTCTAGTCCCTTATGCAGTCTTCTGTAGTTATCTGACAAGTTGCCAAGTTCTTATTAGGGAAAATACCTTGTATATTACCAACAAGTGGTCGTTTTGTGCCGTCAAAGCTATTATCATTTTGTGGGTTTGTTGAAAATGATCTTGGAACCTATATGCCGTATCAGATGGAGCTCACTGCTGCAGGTATACTGTTAATGCTTTGCAGGATGGCTCACTTGATTCCATTGAAGAATGTTGGACTGCCCTCGACAAAGAATACGGTCAGGAGCTACGGCAGTGCCTTTGTAACAGCAGTAGTCTGATTTTGACCGCAAAAATATGTTGCAATTGAGTTTTTTTTTTAATATCCAATGAAATTGGTTAAAGAGCCTTGGCGAATGTGACCTTGTACGCTAGCGCACTTACAAGGTTGATTGATACGTTGTCGCTGAAATGGCAACACTTGTTCAGACTTCAGAGACAATAGTGGAATAATATCATTTTCCATATTATACTAGTAAACTTGATTACTGTCTAGCTGTCTGCACACAACACAGTTTGGTTATTGACTTGTCCTGGGTTGGAAATGCTACCATTCTTGTCAAGCATATAGAGTATTATGAAGGATCAATATCAGACAAACTGAATTGTGTCATCGTAGAAATCGTTGAACACAAGTCATGAAACTTTACTCCACCAGATACCAGATTTCGCTGGCATATAATGAATCGTATGTAGCAGTCAACTTCCACTCATACAATGGTCTCCTTGGATTACATGACACACCACGTATATTACATACATCAATCATGCTGTCCTCCTTAGCAACCATACGAAGAAAATGAGTCAAGCTGTAATAAACAACAACACGTTTTCTTTTCTTTCAGATAAACATAACAATGAATAATGGGACAAGCATTAAGCAGTAGCTAGGCTTGGCGATTCACATCCTCCTTGGACCGCTGCTGCTGCTGCTGCTGTTGCGACATCCGTTTCTGTAGCCCGGCCTTGAGGCGGAGCAACAACATTGTGCTCCACAAGCCCTTTGACAGGCGGAGCAACAGAAGCAACAACATTGTGCTCCACAAGCCTTTCGACGGGGACCTTGACCACATCACGGCGAACACCTATATCTGACACATAGCGCCCCACGCAGTACATGCCGCTGGTGACAATGGCCAGGCCACCAGCGCTGGCTGTCAGGAACCTTAGCGGCGACGACGCCACCGCACTGAAAGCAGCCGTCAGCGACGCGAGCTGCCCGCTGCGGCCGACACTGAAAGCAGTCTCCACAAGCAGCCCCGTCTTGCAGTAGATGGCGAAGTCCTCGCAATTGTTCTTGAAGAGGCAGTACATGCCAAAGCCGTTGTCGAGGAGGTAGCGGGCGCGGTGGATGACGGCGTCGCAAGGGTCGGAGGCGGCCAGCGTGCAGGTTCCTCCGCGCGCTTTGGCGAGGAAGAAAGCGGGCGACACGGCGTAGTCGAACAGGTACAGGCCGCCCCCGTCCAAGAAGCAGTCGAGGCAGGACATGATGACTCCCTCGCGCCTGGTCAGATGGCCGCATTTTTGGCAGGGAGCGCCGCCGTCAGTGGCTGCAGACGGAGAGGAGGAGCTGAAAAGGAAAGTGTCCAGGAATGTCCCTGTTCCAATCTCGTGTCCAGCTGCTCTTGTGAAATGGATAACCATGTCATCTCCAACATAGATACCTGATATGACCAATGTATTTAGCATTAATGATGTAATCTCAGCATATGAAAAGCACAATATAGTGTTATTAGTGCCATAACAATTGCCTCTTTTCTTTTTTTTGGGTTGGCGGAGCCAGATCAAGCGGCAAGGAGGGGCCGAATTTTACACTCCAGTTGATCAGCGTGGTGATTAATAATCTAAACATGACTGCTACTGTTAATTCCTTAAAGAAATTTGTCAACCCAAGGGGGGGCCGGAGCCCAGGTTGGCCTGAACCTGGCTCCGCCTTCTGTAGAAGGTTAGGAATCCTCCAAGTACATTTACAGACTTAATAGGGTGTTCGGGTTTGAAATGAAATCTGAATCAAGCTGAATAATAAGACGGGAATGGGGGGAGCTTACCGTGGTGGGCGTAGATGTAGGCGGTCCGCCACGAGTAGATGTGATCCCCGGGCTTGACTTTTTGCCGATCCACCCGGTTGGACAGCACCCCCACCATCTCCTCCTCCGGCGATCAAATCAAAATCTTACCTCGGCCCTAATTGCGCCCATTGACAACCAGTCGAGGTGTTAAGGGCAGAGGGAACAAACAGATGGATGTATCTGCACCCAGTTTCTGAAATCCAGAGAGAGGGAGAGAGAATAAGGGGCTCACCTTGCTCAGCACCAGCCGGCAGGCGCTCGCTCTGTGCCCCCCAGCGCTGCTGCGCGCGCGCAAGGCAGCACCGCCGCAGGAAACCTCCGCAGGAAGGCAGCCGCAGCCGCAGGTAACCCCTTTCTTTGTTTTCTTTAGCACGGTGGTCTCGCTGTTTCTTGGGGGTGGGCCGGGCCGCGGCGGCATCCTGCCGGCCCGAGCGAAACAGAGGAGGTGGGCCCGGCCACCCTCTAGAGTCGAGACTCGCCCCCAGGCATCAGCTCGCCGGCGCAGAGCCTCGGCCGCCGTGAGTACAGAAGTTTGTCTTGGCTCAAAAAAAAAAAAAAAACGAGTACAGAAGTTTGTCGATGGCGATCATCTGCCGTAGGGCGTGACTGAGCAACTTTTTGGCAGCAACCTTGTGATTTGTTTTCGGACGAAAATGGGACGTACGTCCGTCAGAGTCGGAGCCAAACTCGAAACTGGAAACGTGCGTTTCCGTATCATATTAGTTTTCGCGGGGGCCGGGCAGCCGCAGCAGTATATAAGCAAGGGCTCCCCTCTTCTGTTCCTCATCCTGCCGCCCAGTTGTTGCGATCCTCCTCCAGACCTAGCTAGAAGAGCTTGCTCTGCTTGGGACCCCGAAGGAGCCATGTCGACTGAGAAGTCTGCCCGTTTGGCGCTCGAGGAGCTCAACCTCGGCGAGAACAAGGAGATGGTCCGATCGTCGAACAAGGACCCCAAGCTGTCCGTGGCGGACGCCGGGTCGGCGTTCAAGCCGAAGACGAAGAGAAAGAAGAAGGTGACGTGGATTATGGGCAAGGAGTACGTGGAGTACCTGGAGAAGCACCCCCCTCCCCTGCCCTCCCCACCCATCGCCACCAAATGTCGGATTCTCAACGATCTGCAAGACAGATTTTTTGCGAGGGAAAAGGCTAAACGTGAAGAATGGGAGAGCATCATCAAGCAGTACAAGGAACATGGCTACGCCGAGAAGGAAGTGGAGGTCACCGACGACGAGGAAGACGAAGAGCTGTAGATATATGATCACCAAACGACGCAAAAGGCTGCTCTGTTTTTTTTTTCCCTACCAAGCTGCTCTGTTTGGTTGTAAGAGAGAGAATTGAAGGAGAAGCTTGATCTGGACATACTAGAGAGGAAACATACAACCATGAATGGCTCATGAGTCCAACGAGCGCCGAGCTCTTTTCTCATACAGAAGGACATCTAATGTAGTCAGTGTGCTTGTGTACCTAGCTAGTTTCTGAATGGAGCTGACTATATTTTTCCTGAAATATATATGCTTGTTACCAGTGTGGCTATTAAGTTGCCATTGCATTGACATATTGTTGTCCTATGATCTACTCCTGTGGCCATGCTACCTCTTCAAGCATATAATGCAGGGAGACATGTCCCAATCATACTTTTCAGTGGAAGTTCTCAGCATGTACGTTCTTGTGAAAAGTCACAAGTTCAGAATTTGTAAAGTGAAGTTTTCATATACTGTTAAACCGAATGTATTCGGCCTGAAATATACGTGTGTAGTTCTTTTGTGGTGACTAAAGTTTATTCCTTGAGCCAATTAGCGATTATGGCAGACAGTGGCTTTTTCACTGCATCAGTTATTTGTTAGGATGATGCATCTGTTTGTCCATGCATCCGTCCAACATGCGGAAGTTAAGCTGACCCATGAACACAAGCTAAACATTACTCCATGAATGTAAGTTCTTGGCAGCCAAATGTTCTGATTTAACTCACCCCGGTTTCTTCAGATGGAGATGAGGACTTGAGTGCCTCAGGTACCAGCAAAAGTGCAGGTTCCTACCTAAATTCACATCCTGAAGGAAAGGTCAATTTCAAGTGGCTTTTGCAGCCGCACAAAATACGCTAGGAGTCGTTGCTTCTCTGGCTCTGCTATTGCTACTACTACGTGTAGCTAAGCAACCGAAGAAAATCGAAGTTGGATCTGAACACGAAACGGAGTTTTTCTGGAATTCCGAGTCGGTTTCCGCGGGGGCTCAATATTAAGGGCTGTCCTCATCCCCTGTTTCTCGGTCGAAGGAGGTTCTGCAAAACTCGCAATCCAGATCTAAAGCGATGTTTGAGACGATGCCAGGCGACGTGTGGTGTTCCGGTTCAGAGCAGAAGAACAAGAGCCCTCTCCTTGAGAAGGAGAAGATGGTGGCGCATGTCCGATTGTTGGAGGACCTTGGATGTCCGACGTGTGCCCGTTTGTCGCTGAAGGAGCTCAACCTCGACGAGAACAAGGAGATGGCGCGATCGAAGAATCTCAAGCAGCTGTCGGTGGCGCACGCCGGCTCGTCCAAGCCTGCGGCGGCGAAGAGGCGGAGGAAGAAGGTGGTGATGAGGATGGGCAAGGAGTACGTGGAGTATTTGGAGAAGCACCCGCCTCCCCCGCCCTACAAACCCGTCTGTTTGGAGTTTTGGCTTCTCAGCGATATGCAAGACAGCTACGTCGCTCAGCAAAAGGCTGATCGTGAAGAACGGGAGAGGATCATCAAGCAGTACAAGGACCATGGCTACGCGACCAGGGAAGTGGAGGTCTCCGACGACGAGAACGATGAGGAACTGTAGAAGTAGAACTCACTACGCTAGGCCAGATGTTGACATAGAGACGAAAGAAACAACCATGTAGCTCATGGAACCAACTACTACCGTGCTCTTTTCTCCTACGTACTAATGTAATTGCTCATATGATTCATTATACAACCATGCTACTTCTGGAAGAATATTATAGTAGATAGGTAGACCTGTCGCTATAAAACCTTTCAGTGCAAAATTTCTCAGTATGTTTTGAATACAGTATGCGTGTAGTTCATGCGTCTTTCAGAACAGGCAGAAGTTAAGCTGGCCCATGAATACAAGCTAAATCACAAAGCCTGTCTCTAGGGTGCGTTCGTTGCAGGGGGTCTAAACTTTAGAGGGTTTTTCCAACGAATATTGTGATTACAAATAAAGTTTAATTACGAAACTAATTTCAGGACTCCGCTCGAATTCGCGAGACGAATCTAATGAGGGTAATTAAGGCGTCATTAGAAGATAGTTACTGTAGCATCACTGTAGCAAAATATAGATTAATTAGGCTCATTAGATTCGTCTCGCGATTTAGAGGGGGGGTCGTGACATAGGTTTTGTCATTAAATGAATAAAAAATTCTTAAATAGTAAGATTCTCTTTGTTTAGAGGGGTCTAAACTTTAGAGGGCAGTTCAACGAACGCACCCCTAGTCCTGGCTAAACATTTTCCAATGCTCATGCTTCTTAATGGCAACAAAAATCTCCTGATTAAACTTGTTGCGCATTGTGAAGAGGAGTTGTGGCATGGAAGAGGAAGACTGCTTCTTGCCCGAGAAATTAAACTAGTAACAGAGTAGCAGTTCCATCGATCAGCTAGGGACACCTTGTGATTTGTATTCGGACGGAAACTGGACGTCAGAGTCCGAGCCAAACTCGAAACGGATTTGTATTGTGAACCGCACGTATGTTTCCGTATCAGCAGTTTTCGCGGGGGCCGGGGCAGTATATAATGAAAGGGCTCCCCTGCTCTTGGAATCCCCCGTTCTGTTCCTCATCCATCCTGCCGGCCAGTTTCTTTCTGCAGCCTGCCCTCGGACTCGGAAGACCTTAATTGCTTCCATGTCGACTGAAAAGTCTGCCCGTTTGGCGCTCAAGGAGCTCAACCTCGACGACAAGATGGTGGCATCCAAGAAGCTGTCGGTGGCTCACACCGGGTCGTTCAAGCCGGCGACGAAGACGAGGAGGAGGAAGGTGACGTTGAGGATGGGCAAGGAGTACGTGGAGTACTTGGAGCAGCACCCCCCTTCCCCGCCCTCCGAACCCCTCGACTTGGAAGATTGGTTTCTCTGCGATCTGCAGGACAGCTTTATCGCTGAGGAAAAGGCTGAACGTGAAGAACGGGACAGGATCATCAAGCAGTACAAGGACCATGGCTACGCCGACAAGGAATTCAAGGTCACCGACGACGACGAGGATGAGGAGCTGTAGAATTCTCCAAGTCGGATCCTTGTAACCGCTCCAATGCTCTGTAATCTTGCTGCTTCTGGAAGAATATTATGCAGATAGACCTGTCCCTATCATATCTTTCACCGGTAAACTGTGTCTGAATATGTTTGTCTTCTGAAAATACCAAAGTTACATATCTGATGCTAGTAACAACAATTAATAAACTGAAACTTTCATGTCATGCAATCGTGCTATGGTGAATGGATTCGAGATGAAACTCTGCATCCGGTTCTGTTTGTGGTGAGCTGATGTTTTATTCCTTGTGCCGACTGTCGATTATACTAAGTTTGTGCTTATAATAATCTTTGCCGACATTATATGGTATTTTCTTGTCTCCAATATCAATTATGTCCATGCGTCCGTCGAACATGGAGATGTTAAGGTGACCCCTGAATATGCTCGTGCTTCTGAATGGTCACGCAGTCACGCTGGATTCTTTAGTTTGTTATATTTTCACACTGAAGAAGCTAGAATGCACTTAGAAAGAAGAAGAAGAAGAAGAAGAAGAACAAAGTTGAAAACCAGATAGATCATTACTACCTATTTTTTTTCGGTCTAATGTGAACTCCTTTTCAGTAGAGATGCAGTCTGATACGTTTGCAGCGGCCTTCGCTTATCTGCATGTCAAAATTCACATGTTGCCAACTCGCTTGTCGTTTCGCTATGACGTGCATGGGAGGCAGCCCGGGACATGATATGATACCTGGTAGGGAGATACTCTGTCTTTGCAGTCATCTGAAGATATCGCCACTATACCAGGTAACCTGAAAGTACCTGTCATGATGTTCTTGGCAAGTTGGTAGTACCACGAACAAGTGGCCATTTCTGTGCCGGCGAGGCTATTATCATTTCAGGTGGCGTTTGGATGCCAAAATAGAGGCCTATTATGCACTGTAGATGTCACATCAATACTTCCGGCACGATTTATGTGTACTAAACAAAGTCAAATCACAAAACTAAGTCCAGGACCCCCCCTCTATTTCGCGAGACGAACGCAATGAGGGTAATTAAGCGGCGATTAGACGATGGTTACTGTAGCATCACTGTGTCAAAACATTGATTAATTAGGCTCGTTAGATTCGTCTCGAAAAATAACGCCCGTCTGCAGAAAGGTTTGCAATTAAATTTTATTTAGTACCCCTAAATAGTAAGATTCTTTTATTTTAGAGGGTAGAACTTTAGAGGGCTCTTTAGAGCCCTCATCCGAACGGGGCCTCATTGGAACAAAGTATATGCCGGACGTATCAGATGGAGATCAGGATTGCAGTGCCTCATCAGGTATCCATTCAGATACCAGCAAGTTTCATGTTCCTAGCTACCTAAATTCACATCCTGAAGCATGCATGCATGAAGGTCAAATTCGGGTGGACGTTGCAGCCACACAAAACGGGTTACGAGTCGTTGCTTCTGTGCTACTGCTAGTGCTACTACGTTTTTACACTCACCATGTATAGCCCACTCAACTACGTACCGCTATTGTGAAGAACAAACCATGCATGGGCGTGTACGGTCGGCGACAGATCCTGTCCATGCATGACAATGTGAGGGTGGTAGCTAGTATACTATATAGCACGATAAGGTTTGGATACAAGTTGTCGTCGCCGGTGATGAGCCGGTCAATGCCGCCGCCGCGCGCCTAACAACTTGTCCGCCAAGCCAAAGCCAATTTTTTTCGCGAACGTGCCTGGGCAAGTGTTTCATTAAGAGGAGAAAGAGAACATATTACAAGAAAGAGTGTTCTGGAACAGAAAGTTCCGGATCACTACACGACCTAAAGGCTACCTCATGCGGATTACTCGCAATCTAACAGCGACGGATATCCGGCCATTGTCCATACACGGTTTTCATCCTTTACAAGAGTAGCTAGAGCTGAAGCCGTCGAGGACTTGTTGTTGAAGACTCTGTCGTTCCGCTCCTTCCAGATCCGCCAAGCCAAAGCCAATTCGCTTGCCTGCGCGTAGGCACGCACGCACGCACGCACTGCTACACCTACTGCACACGCATGCATCTAACTAACATGCATGGAGACTAATTCTCATCTGGCTAATCGATCGCTGCAACACACGCTGCTGCCGATCTAATCACGCACGCACGCGCTACATATCCGAACTGACTGGAGACTAATTCTCATCTGTACCGTTTTTACGCTTTGAACCTGAGCAGTAGGCCGGTGGTCTCTTCGTGCAACATTCGCTCGATCTCCAATAAAAAAAAAACATTCACTCGATCTATGGGGTTGTCGACCTTTCTGCCGCTCTCGTTTGCCGTCCTCGACATCCTTCCCGTCGCCGGGAGCGCTACCCGCCCAGTCGTAGTAGAGGACGGAGCTCGCCGGCAGCTTCAATTCTCGAGGCCGGAAGAGACGCGCAATTAAGTGCCCGCCCGGCCCGTGGATGTGGGCATGCATGTGGCGCATTCATGGTTCAGGAAATGTACGGATCCTATATGTGTACTCCACTAGCTAATAACGATCGATCAGAAGAACAAGTATAAAGTAACCTGTGCTGGGCCTGAGGGACAGGAGCGGCGTGCCTTGTGCCCCTTGTCTTGTCCAACCATGACCAGCAGCTAGCAGCTCGCCTGCAGGAGAGGAGTAGTTTATCGAAGCGGAATATATGCCAGCCTTCCGACGCACGCAGAAGCCGTCGATGCCTGGAACCATCTCTTCCACACCGTCGGGCGATCATCTCATCTGCCTGCGGCGCCGGCACCGCCTGACTGAGCAAGGGAGTGATTTGTTTTCGGACGTAAATCGGAAGTCGGATTCCGATCGAGCCAAACTCAAAACGAATCGGAAGGGCCACTCCAATCCCGTATCAGTTTTCGCGATATATATATATATATATATATAAATGAAGGAAGGCTCCCCTGCCCTGCCCTTCCCCTGTTCCTCGTCCTCTCGATCGGTCCAAAAAGCAGCCGCCGCCGCAAAACTCGCGCTCCTCCTCCATGTCGACTGAGACGTGTGCCCGTTTGGCGCTCAAGGAGCTCAACCTCGACGACAAGATGGTGGGATCGAAGACGAGGAACAAGGATCTCAAGCTGTCGGTGGCGGACGCCGGTTCGTTCAAGCCGGCGGCGGCGACGAAGAGGAGGAAGAAGGTGATGATGAGGATGAGCAAGGAGTACGTGGAGTACCTGGAGCAGCACCCCCCTCCCCCGCCCTCCCAACCCCTCGTCACCAAATACGGGATGCTCAACAATCTGCAAGACAGAATTATTGCTAAGAAAAAGGCTGAACGTGAAGAATGGGAGAGGATCATGAAGCAGTACAAGGACCATGGCTACGCCGACATGGAATTCGAGGTCACCGACGACGAGGCTGAGGAAGGGGTGTAGACCATGGCTACACGGAGAAGGAAGTGGAGGTCAGGTCACCGACGACGAGGATGAGGAGCTGTAGAATTCTCAAAGTCAGATCCTTGTGACTGCTCCAATGCAATATGTTGCTCTGTAATCTTGCTGCTTCTGGAAGAATATTACGCAGATAGACATGTCCCTATCAAATCTCTCACCGGTATACAGTGTCCTTAATATGTCCTGGAGTTTGAAAACCCGAAAGTCACATAACTGATACTATAGTAAACTACTTGTACTAAACTATAAACTGAAGCTTCCATGTACTTCTATGGACTATAAACTGAAGCTTCCATGTACTTCTATGGTGAATGGATTCGAAATGAAAGCTCTGCATCCGGTTCTGTTGTTGTGAGCTGAAGTTTTATTCTTTGTGCCGACTGTCCATTATGTCTGTGCTTACAATGGCATTTTCTCTCTAATATCAATTATTTACACCATGGTGCATCTGTCTCAAAAAAACGCAAAAGTGATGCAGTCTGATACGTTTGCAGCGGCGCCTTTTGCTTATCTACCTAGTATGAAAATGCACAGCTTGCCAAATTCGCTTGTCGTTCTTTATGATGTGGGAGGCAGCCGGGACATGATACCTGGCAGGGAGATTGTTTGTCTTTGCAGTCATCTGAAGACATTGCCGCTGTACCAGGTAACCTGAAAGTGCCTGTCATGATATTCTTGGCAAGTTGGGTACTGCCAACGAGTGGTCATTCTGTGCTGGCGAGGCTGAAGTATCACCATTTCATTGGAACAAGTGGTATGCCGTATCAGGGAGATCAGGATTTCAGTGCCTCATTGGCAAGTTGCATGTTCCCAGAAACTCAAATTCGAGCGGCCATTGCAGCCTCACAGAACGGGTTACGAGTCGTTCCTTCTCTGCTACTGCTACTACTACTTTTTACACTCACCAGTCACCACAGGCCACAGCCCAGTCAACTACCGCTACTGACTGACTACTGTGAAGAACACACCATGGGCGTGTACGGTTTGCGACAGATCCTATCCAAGATAACCACCATAGCCATGACCATCGCGGCGTCGACGCCTGGCCGGACGACAAGGCTGAACACGTCGTCTCCGAGCGTCGTGACAGGCCTTGAAGCCACGCCGGCCTTCTTCCTCGAGATCCGTGCCGCCTCCCTGCCGTCGCTTCCACGGATCTTGCAGTTCCTTCTCGAGAAGGAGCCCTCGATTTGGAAGCTGGGAGCAGGAGCTGGGTGTTTGCAGCTAAGGCTTGACGAAGCCGAACTTGTTGTAGCTGCTCCCATGTGGACCTCTGCTTGATCACTGCTGCTTTGCAGCGCTGAACTCCTGTGCATTGTGAATACGAGTTGGGGCGTGGAAGACTGCTTCTTGCCGCAGAGGCTTTCTTCCGTCGTCGCAGTGTAGCAGTTCCATTGGTCGTGCAGGCTAAGGAGCTGCTCCAATGGGGAAACAAAAATACAGTTTTTCTTAGTCTGATCAGAGATTCAGAGTCTCTGGTTTTGCATGTTCAAAAACTAATGGGGGCAGAGCGGTAAACCAGGTTAGGGGATCATGTTTTTCTTCGTCGGCGTTACAAGTTGCAAATAAAATTAAGGCTTTGAGTGTAATTACAAGTTACCAATATGCGACGTCAGAATTTTTTGTTTGTTTGTTTTTGTAGGTAATTACATTTTTCGTAGAATTTGTCCCACTCAGTGACCTAAATCGTTTCTCAAGTCACAAAATCTTTGAATTGACATGTAGTAGTAGTAAACTGGCGTACAGAACAGATGCATTTTCATCCTACAAGGCTTCCATTTTCTCAGAGAAAAAAAATGTTTGTGAAATTAAACATTTGATGATGAATTACTGCATCTGAATGTATAAATCCTGGAATTAACTTTAATGATTCGTAATAAATTTGTATTTCCTACTACTACTACTATGTTTTGCTTCCACGACATTAATCTCAAGGAATAAAACGACGAGCGCAATCAGTTGTAGCATGTGTCAATAAAATTGCAAATATTTTTCTATCCATTTATCAGTGCAAAAATAGAGACGATAGAACGTTCAGGACAATATATGCATGGATCTCATGTGTAGGATGTAGCAAACCATCAGAAGATAAGTAAAAGATCACCTGTGGCCTGAGGGAGAGGAGCGGCGTGCCTTGTCCATCCATGAGCAGCAGCTCGCCGGCGCAGAGCTTCCGCCGCCGCGAGTAGTTGTCGACGCGGAACGCCAGGCTGCCCGCGGCGTCGTAGACGCAGAAGCCGTCGGTGCCTTGGAACCCCATGCTGGACCTCTTCCAGACCGTATAGACCGCCGGGCGATCAGAGCGACGAGCACGGCCGGCGTTGGAAGGGTGTATCCTGCTGCTCATGTTGTCGATGCTGCTGCTCTGCTGGTTTCTGAAAGGCACAGGTTGCGGAGAGGAGGAAAGAGAGATGGAGTGGGATTTGCGTGAGGGAGCTGGCGTCTGAAAGCGCGCGCGCACAAACCTGTGCCTTTCACAATTTATTTTCACGGCGTACGTACGTAGACAGATGCTTGTTGAATCGTGGATGCCTATCTTGCATGCTCGATAATGCACCTGAGAATGACTCCAAAGAAAATTGATGATTCGTTCTCGAAAAAAAAACGCAACAGATTGAAATGACCGTTGCCTTATGTTTCTTCTTTCCTTCTTCTCCTTCTTTGTTTTCTTTTTTTGTTCTATATATATAATACTCACTTCTTATAAAAAAATCCATAATTCAGACGCCCACACTGGGCATAACTTTTCCAGCAATCTGGTCCGAGCCCACGGCCCAACAAGTGTACTAGTAGAAACTGCGGCGGCGACGTCATGTGTTCGTCTTGGTCGCCGTTGCTGTCGTCCGCCGAAGAAGAAAGAGAGGATTCCGTGCAACCATTGTACGTTCGGCCCGAGCTTGGTCGGCTCGACCGTACTCCCGTCTCTGCCTCTCAAGTTACCGAAAGGCAGAATCACTTCACGTCATTCCTTTGATCCTTTCGTCGTGGATCGATGGAAGGTCCTTTCTTTCGTTGATTTTAATTTCAGTTCTCCCACGAGAAAGTCTCGGTTACGGTTCTTCTTCTTAATGCATAAGGAAGAAATAAAAAACCAAGAAAGTATCAGGTACGGTGCAATAGTTTCTGCAGAATTCCAGAAGGTCGCATTGCTGGCAATACTAGCCGATTTTCCTACCTAGTTAAGTTGTTGTTTCTTTATCTAGTTGAGCTAACGTTTCGTTCATTTTGCCGACTGTTTTTAAGCCAATCATTCTTGCCATTTACATGATTTTCTCTTCTTTTTTTTAACTATGAGCAGGAGCACTGCAATTTCGTTTACATGATTTGTCGGGGTATTGATTCTTTATCACCATGCATGTTGCCTAGTTATAAATACAGCCAAATCGCAAAAATAAAAGAAGTCATAAATACAACCGACATGGCAAGAGCCGATTATAACAATGAAAAGACAGATGAATACAAGAGAGCTCATGAGTTTGTACTTTTCATAGTAAATATTTCCTGAACTTTGTCCTGGTTCTCGATTCTTCTGCTGTTTTGCTGCAGACAAAGTAGTTCTCTCATCGATTGCTAAATATCTTGTGATTTTTGAGTCTTTTATTTACAAGGATATCTGAGCATGGCATAAGAATTACCAACTCTGTTTATAGCATGCTCAGTATGGTCAGGACTTACTACTCCATGACCTTAGTTTTGGTTAGAAAATGGAACCAATTTTTTGTTATATTAAAAAAATGAGATGGTACCACAGTTCTCAGCACATTCAACATGATATGCTGCTTGCAGCACGTCTGCTACCTGCATCTTTCTTTTTTAGGGAACAACCTGCATCTTTCTTGATCGAGTTTTTGTTTTGTGCATTTCTTCCTTTTTCTTTGTTTGAGCGCAGTGCATTTCTTCTTGATCTAGGAATGACATGTCCATTGACGCAGTATGCACGGAGAGCAGCAGATGAGGTCTAGATTTCCTCACGTCCAGTGTGAATACTCAGCTGCTCCATACTGTACCAGAGGCCACTGACAGATCTTGTGTCTATTCTGTTACAGATTCCTCTTTTAGGACTGAACAAACTTTTAATGGTTAAATTCGTCCTTTTCATTGTCCTTTTCATGCATACTTCTTAATCTACAAGTTGCAACCAGGTGTAAATCATTAACAACTGAAGATGATACTTCCCTACCAGAAAAATGGGTAGCAGCTCATAGCCGAGCTGGCAACCAGTAGATTCATGGAAAGCACATGGGAGGGTAGCAAACAATGCAAGTTGCAACTGGGACAGGCAGTACAGCTGCCTATAGGTTTGTGTCACTCTTTGCCAAGTATTGAGCAATGCTAATTGCAGTAATTCTACATTTCAGTTAGTTATGAAAATGTGCATCTCCTGCTTTATAAGTTGGGACAAGTTACAGTTTTGGCTCCAGTCAGTCAGTAGAAAAACTGCAATTTGCAGCCACAGCTCCTACATGTGCCTGAACTTGCTATCTCAGCGCCTCATTGCCCTTCTAGGTACATTTTTTTAGTTTTAGTGATCATCAACTTGCATGCAACATCCAACTCAATGGATTTTTGACGAAGAATCCAACTCAATGGATTGAAATAGGGCTTCAGCACCTTGTATTTGTAGGCATCAACTGTGAAGAAGAACACATCAAAGGAGTATAAGGCTTCTGGCAGATCCGGTCCATAATAACGACGAAAGCCATGATCATTGCACAATCAGCGTTGGGCATGACGGTAAGGCTGAACACGTCGTCGCCGAGAGTCACCGACTCCGCCGCTGCTCCGGCCTTTTTCCTGGTTATACGAGCCACCTCCTCGCCATCGTCGCCTTTCCGGATCTTGCAGCTCCTCCTCCAGAAGCTGCCTTGCACTCGGAAGCTAGGAACCTGCTGGGCATTGTGCTCTGATGATGGTGTTGCGGAACACAAGTGCACTTCCACTTCGTCACCGCTTTGTTGTACCAGCGAGCATTTCCTCATCGAGAAGAGATGTTGCCGTCTGCTGGCGCCCTTGTCACCGGCTTCTTCTGATGCTCTGTAACAATTCCATTGGTCTCGCATGCTTAGAATCTGTCATGGAAGAGGGAACATTGTTAACGTCAGTTTGGTAGTTGCAAAGTTGGTTTGCTTGGTCAAATCTGTCAGACAAAGAAAAATGAGCCAGGGAGATAGTACTGATGCTTTCTCGGTATTATGGACAACTAATGGAGTACGGAGGAAACAAAGCATTTCGTTTGCATGCATTTGGACCTGCATGCTCGTGTTTCTTTTGCTCTATATGTTTTGGAGTGCTCCTTGTGTACATTATTATTTTTTTCTTAAATAATCCTGCAGGAATATCAAATAATCTTGGAACCGAGGGTACTAAAAGGCCGACATTTGTGCATGTCAGATTTGGTGAATAATTTTGCCAGACAAAGATTCAGACTTAGATTGCGATACTGCAGAGACTAAACTGAAGCAGGTTGGATGGATTGGTTCATTTGCGCGTTGCATGATCTGAAGAGTAACTAATAGTAGAAACCCAGCAGATATCTATCTTTGTCCACCTAACGAGAAAGATTATGCATTTCTAGTTTTAGGGATTTGCCAGATAGAGGATTTTATACCGTGATAATCTAAATGATGGGATCTTAGTTAAACATTCATAATGGCTCAATTAATTAATCAGCCAAGTAATCACCTGTGGGCGGAGGGCCAGAAGAGGCGTGCCGTGGCCGTCCATGAGCAGCAGCTCCCCGGCGAAGAGCTTCCGCCGCCGCGAGTAGTTGTCGACGCGGAAGGCCAGGCCGCCGTCGGCGTCGTAGACGGAGAAGCCGTCGGTGCCCTGGAAGCCCATGCTGGACCTCTTCCACACCGTGTACACCGCCGGCTGATGGTCCGCGGCGCCGCTGGCACGGCCGCCGCCGGCGCGGGAAAGGTCGGCGGCGTCGGAAGGGTGTACCCGCGTGGTGGTGGTGGCGATGTGGGGACTGGATCGAGGAGGCATCGGGTGCATCGTTCGTTCGCTTTGGTTGATGGGCAACAAGATTTCAATCGGTGCGCGTGCTGCTGTTTATATACAGCTCTGCTGCACGGGCTGTGTACTAGTTTGCCGTGTCCTAGCTTGGGCCAGTCCAATCCAACGGTTCATCGGTGCGCCGTACGATGAACGGACGGTTGCCTTTTTCGCGTTCACTTTTGCCCTTTCCGTCTTTTTTTCCAAAACAATGGTCGTGGATCAGCAGAGCTTGATGCATGCTTCCATCAATCGTGACTGCTGCTGAGTGCACAGTTGCGTGGCATTCCACCTTCATGAGCAGATAGCTGAATCCATTTGTGCATGCATGCTGGTTCCGATCGAAGGTGATGTAAGCACTGTACTAGCTGGCAGTGAACCTTACAAGCACAGGAAAGGCCATATGATGCTTCGTTTCAATTCCTTTCTCTCCCGTCATCCACTAGTACATCGGCACCTGATGTTAGGCTGCACAGCACTACTGAACTCCACTAGCACATTAGTACGTAGTAGCATGCATGCTCTGTTCATCTTAGGGGGTTTTATTTAGCATCTCAATGATTTCTCCAAGCACGCTGATCAGGAAAAAAAAAAGAGAGGAATAAGTACGTACTTATAATTACCCGTGCAATGCAGGTCGGCAATCGTTTAAGCGCCGAAAAAAGCAATGAATAAAGAACAACTTTTCAGTTCATATGGTGAGCGCCAGCTGCAGGGGGTGAAGTGGAGGAGATAGAAGATAGAGTTAGCTTTGAAGATAGAGGGCACCTTCATGCCATGCGCGCGTGCTGCTGCTCCTGCTTGGTGATGGATGGGCATCTACTGGACTAACTCATTAGTTGCATTTGCAGCATCAAGGCAACGCATGCAGAATTGGAGATGCAGTGCACAAATAAGCAGCGAAGCCCTGTACCCCTGCTCAGGGTTTTCAAACTGGGCAGTTAACATAAAAAACCAAACAGTTTACCTTTTTGCTAGTACAACATTAGATGCGGGGTTTTCACGAAAACTAAGCGGTTTAGCTAACCAAATCGGAACGATTTGACCGAGAAGAGTCACGCACACATCATAGTCATACGACGACAAACAAGACCACCACCGTCAGATTTGATCGATGTACTGTACCTAGAATGGAATCTTCCTTATCCTTTTTTATTGTGGTGCAGCAGGGCAAAAGCATGTCCTGACAGAGAACAATTTGGCCATGGAGCATCCTCCGAAATACTATTCCAGTTCCTGCAGGCACCTGATGATGTTAGTTTGATGACGGACCAATCACCCACCACAACAAGTGCTGCATTAGTTGCTTGCTCATGCAGCCATGGGTTTGTCAGCAAACGAATAAAATCCTTTGTTTTGGCAACTGCCGTTCTACTATGTTCGTAGCCTCATGTAGTATTATGTTTAAGAGGGTCTAGGGAGCTCTCACATTG
This sequence comes from Eragrostis nindensis, assembly GCA_012490785.1. Taxonomy (NCBI): domain Eukaryota; kingdom Viridiplantae; phylum Streptophyta; class Magnoliopsida; order Poales; family Poaceae; genus Eragrostis; species Eragrostis nindensis. The sequence goes on along the minus strand of JAAXCT010000153.1, from coordinate 692,804 downwards.
TGCTATAGATACTTTTACATCCACCATTCAGCTGTCACCGCATTCCCTTCACTCAATGATTTGTAACTTTCTAGCTCATGCACGAATATTTGCGCTTACCGTCTCTAAAGAAAGTTACAAATTAGAACACAAAACTGAATAAAATGAGCCACCAATCAAAGGAAAACGGAGATGCATTGGCAGAGGCATGGATTAAGGGACAGACAGAGACCCGTGAGTGAACAACACAAAGCACACTGATAGAATCAGCTCGTGAATCATTGGAAAATTTTGTACAACAATGCTCAAGTTAATCTCTCTGTCTGGTCCATAAGAAATATATATGCATAGCTAAAGGACATTACTCGTACATGATCATCCACTCTGGGCTGTCTCTGAACACTGTTGGAGCCCGCTGGCCAAAGCAAAACACCAAAACATGAAGCAAAGACTGATGACAAGATTAGGTAGGATCGGGAGGGCAATGAGCCAGATTTCTGATTAGCGACATGCCGACATCCACCCTTTCACACTCTGATCCTCATCACCGTCTCCTTAATCAATTGGTTGCAGAGCTAATGGTGGGTTTGGTTTGGTGTTTTGCTTGTGACTCGAATAAGGACGGCGTGCGTAAAGGACGAATACAATTAGCATGCTCATTTGCAAGTTGCATTTTAATTAAATTGCAAGTTGGATGTACTGTCCAATAACTTTTTTTTAATTGTTTTATTACATTAGTCTTCTAGCTATAAGCTTATTAGGGGGCTAGCAAAGTAAAAGTAGCAATTTTTGTAACGCAGAAAGACTTTGTTGAAGTTATAGCTGTGACCTTAATTAAATATATGTTATCATCTCGATCGGTTGCAACTGACGTATGTCCTGTTAAGTACAGATCCATCAGAACTACTAGCATATACTACAATGCAGCATTTGCATTTCAGAGCCGGCCGTATGCGGCTACCCGAACCAGATGCATATCCGTATGGTCGACGTTACATATAACCAACCGAGTCATTTAACCTGTGGCCAAAAGGTATTGGGGCATCGTGGCCAAGTCGTTAAACTGTGGCGAAAAGTTAGGAGCCGTGCTTACTAGATGACGCAACTCCCCACCTTTCAATTCATTGACGTACCTAACGTAAGATTACAGTAAGTGCGATCCTGTTCCTATGAGCTACTCATCAGTTTCTATAATGAGAAAATGATCAAATGCGGTGCTCCCTTCAAAAGGGCGATAATATATTTACAGCATCGAGTACAGGCAACAGCCTGACATGCAACAGTTTAAAGAGAAGGCATTACATCAGTCTCCACCTACTGCCCAAGAAGACCACTCTGACTGCCTTCACCTTCACCTAGGCACCAGCTTTGAGAATAATTTCTTCAACTTTGTCCTTGTAGCCATCCTTGACTTCGTCACCATGGAATACGTTCATCTTGGAAAATATGATTAACTTTTGGCAACATGACACAAATTGTTATTATTGAGATGAAGATCAGCCAAATCAGTTAGAGCATTTGAGATTTAGTTGCAAATACATAGCAACAGACAAGTAAATACTTTGATAACAAGTACCTGCTAGTGGACCTATGCAGCACAGATACGGATACGTGTATCAGTATCAGGCCGATACGGATACGTTGATACGTCATTTTCCCAAAAATCCCGATACGGATACGTTTCCAAAATTTGCAAAATTAATTCAAATTCAGGCTCTGCTTAAAGTTCTATTGCAATAGAATAACATGCTACTTGATTCTAGCAGACTAATAGTTTGGCTGGTCATTGTTGCTCAAAACTGTTTTGTGCTCTCTGCCTGGCTGCGGCGCACGTAGGGCAGCGGCTCCATCTATGGACCTCACTCGAATCATAAGCATAAGCATAAAAGAATCAAAGGATCGGCTGCTGCCGTGCTACAGGTTCATCAAATTACTTGAGAAAAGGCTAGTGCAGACTCGTCAGGCAGGCAGATGTCCTCGGGTCGGGTGCCGTCGGCTCGTCGCGCTGCGGCGGCAGAAAAGGCAGGCCGCAGGCGGGCGTCGTCAGGCGGGCGGCCGCCCTCAGGCGGGAGTCACCGAACAACGGCAATTCAGCGACGCCTTCAACAGGCAGGCGACGGCGAACGGCGATGCCGGCATTGCCCTTGTCGATTTGTCGCTGCTTGGGCGGCGGCGTGAAAGGAACTGTCAATCGGTTGTGACTCCTGCGCTAGGTGTATGACGTTCTAGGCTTAGGAACCACATGGGCCGTATCAGATTTTGGCCCAATACGCATCGGAGGTGTATCCGAAATCTTTTTTCCCCCATTTTTCTGGATACGTCCAAGATACGTATCGCCGGCGTATCTGAGGCGTATCCGTGTCCCCTGGCGTTTCAGACACGGATACGGCTGTTCCGTGACGTATCGGTGCAACATTTAGAAATAAGTGGACTTTGACCTGCTCCCTGAGGTCCTTGAGTTTCTGATTCCTCATGTTATCGAAGGTAAAGACAGAGACGCTGGTGTAGTGCTCGATGGCATCTTTGATCTCGGCAACAACTTTTCCCTTGCACTCTAAACCCGGCTTCTTCTTGGTCTTTGATAGGGTCATCACTGCGTCCACCAAGCATAGAATGGGAGCATATTAGCAAAACTGACAGCCAATTGGAAAAAAAAAAAATTTCTCCCCCCGATGAGATGATGACATCATTGTTGGCAAGTGTAAATTTCTCCTGTTCTTGCTTATTTAGAAAGATTTGATTCGAAGTGAGATCAAGAGCATACCAATTGTTAATATCCGATTTTTATACTGTTCTTGCTCTTGATATACCAATCGTTAAGAGCTCACTAGTTGCCAAACAATCGAGGAACCTATAAACCAAGCGCTTGAATGCAAACTGACAGCAAGTAATCCCCGCATCAGAGAGTTGAACTAGCATATATAATACAAGCAGATGATTATGTTGATACTAGTACGGCTAGGCACCAGGCAGGCAACGAATGGTGAGAGCAGGGGAGGCGCGGGAAGGGGGGCGCGCGGTTGCGCTTGGATTTCGGCATGGCTCTCCTGCGTCGTCCTTGCGTCGCTTGTTTTTCAGACAAAGGCCAGAATGAATTGGATGTGGGTCTCCGCATGGGCTGCAAGAAAGCCCATCATAGACTTGGCAGCAAACCCTCCGAAATCAACAACACGCACGCCGTCGTCTCCGCTCCTCCGCCGCCGCCTGCTCTGCTCCTGCTCCAACCGGCGACCACCACCCACCTGATCTATCATATCGATCCCCAAGCAAGGAAGGAAGGAAAGAAAAGAGAAGGGAATGGTTCGTCAGTCCGTTGGGTCGCTGCTGGTGGGAGCCCGGGCCAAGGTCGGGGCGCTCAAGCGCCTGGCTCAGGGTTCCTCCAAGACCGCGGGAAGGAACTCGTCAGGGCGCATCACCTCCTTCCACCGCGGCGGAGGGGCCAAGCGCCTCCACCGGAACATCGACGTCAAGCGGGGCACCTCCTCCGTCGGCGTCATCGACCGCGTCGAGTACGACCCCAACCGCTCCTCCTCCGTCGCCCTCGTCCGTTGGGTCCAAGGGGTCCATTTCCGCCGCCGCGGCCGCAACACCAAACCAGATAACGTGGAGGGGTTCTCAGTAGCAGCAGATTCGTCCACGACGGCCAATGTCTCCGCTCGCTTCTCCCTTGCGGCGCCATTCTCCTCCTCCGCCCAACCAAAGGTAGCTTCTTCTCTGCTCCTCTCCTCGCTGGCCAACAACAACGGAGATGCCACATTGACCTCGCCGCTGCCTAGGATAGCTGTAGCTGGTGCCAAGCCCACTTTCTTCGTCGCTCCTCCTCAAGGCATCACCGGCAATGGGAATGATTCGACATTCTCTCTCTCTGAAATCCACAAGTGGGCAGCGGATGATGCTCTCTGGGCACAAAGGATGAAGCGTCAAGCTGCTCTCTCTTGGCAGAATGATCTCAAGAAGAAGAAGCCGTCTTCCCTTCAGAGCAGCTTGGCACCACCACCATCCAGTAACAGCAATCAAGGGCCCAAGGCAAAGGTTCATCACAGTGTGCCAGTATGTTACATCTTGGCCAGTCACCAGTGCACGCCAGGAACCACAGTCATGAACTGTGATCCCTCCAAACCGTCCAAGCAGGCTTCACGTTCCACCTCAGCCAATCAGTACGATGTGATCGACCTCAACTCAAAGGTTGGAAACTGCGTGCCGTTGGCCAATGTAAGGATCGGAACATGGGTGCACGACATCGAGTGCCGTCCTGGTCAGGGTGGGAAGATGGTCCGAGCAGCCGGAACATTTGCTAAAGTAGTCCAGGAGCCAGGCGCCCAGTGCGTTCTGCGCCTTCCTTCGGGTGCTGAGAAGGTTGTCGACTCAAAGTGCCGTGCTACCATTGGTATAGTCTCCAATCCGAGCCATGCTGCTCGCAAGCTAACAAAAGCAGGGCACAGTCGGTGGTTAGGCAGGCGCCCTGTTGTCCGTGGTGTTGCTATGAACCCGGTGGATCATCCGCATGGTGGAGGTGAGGGACGTACCAAAGGAGGCAGGCCTTCAGTTTCTCCTTGGGGAAAGCCGACGAAAGCAGGGTACCGGTCGCCAAGCGTAGCCAGCCGAAAAGCTTAGCATTCTGGAATGAAAGCTCCTTTGGAATGTGTTTCTTTCTTATGATTGAGTGAGGAAATAAAGAACAGATATTGTGATAGACAGCTACTTATATTAGTTGTGATATAGGCAGCAGCAACTACGAAGTAGTGCTTTTATTCCTTTATTTCCAGCTATGATTAATGGATTTCCTTTTCCTTTTTATAACTTATGGCAAATTTGGTTGTGTTGCCACTATTCTGCTTGAGAATGGATGTACACCTTTTTGGCCTGGGCTTGTTCAGAAGAAAGAAATCATGTGGTTTAAATTTTTGCTGTTTTCTCCCCCATTTTCCTTCTGTTGTATACAGGCTGTTCCAACCTGATCATGATTCATGCCTGTGTATATTCTGAGCAGTGACCTGTTTTGAGATCAAGGGTTCTGATTTCTTACAAGAGTATGAATTAGGAAATATTGATGCAGATCATGCTTTGCCTGGTTTGCTACATCTCCCTTTCTCTTCCTGCTAACCAGAGAAGATATCACTTTGGCTATGGCAACATTCTTAGCTTGTAGTTTCCATGCCAGTCAACTTCTTTGCTTGTGTTTCATCTTAATGTGACTCTTCCACTGCCGCTGCTTCATGCTTCAACTTGGTAATCTCCCTCTACCCACACTCCATTCACCATTTACTGAACACACATGTAATTAATCTCAATAAATATTGTTCTGTCATATTTAGTGATTTTGTTTAGTCTGCATAAGGATAGGCTGTGGTTTTTTGTTTGTTTGTATCCATTGTGTTAATGAACATAATCGCAATTTCCTTGCATCTATTAAAATTGGATGTGTTCCTGCATACGAACAAATCTAGCCTTTTTTTTGGCAACTGTTAGCAAAAGTTACCTCGGGGGCACTACCGTGGACAACTTGCTTGTCACTTCTCCATGGACCACTATTTTTGTTTCATTACTGTGTTCAGAAACAGCTTATCTTTCCTTCGATTGTTAATACTGGTAGATTGAGGTGCTTTCTTGTTCTGGTCACTGACAGCAGAGGTCGGTGCCCTACAGGGGGGCAAGTGACTCGGATAGTTCCGGATAATGTGAAAATTTCTGTTTTTCTAATTATTAAAGCACTATGAATTTAATAGGTAAGTTATAGAGATTGAATGTTAGCTGCTGAATATACACGAGTAGTGGAAATGAAATGCAGGCCCATATTTAGCTGTCGTACTTTTACTAGATTGCATTTGTGTCTGCTGTTAGTGCAATTGCCTTGGATGTTTGGACTCTTTGCAGTTTGCTTAGAATATTTTTCCCTCTTTAATAAATTTTACTCATTGTCTTACTTACCTACAGCTCTGCTGTTGCAGTTTGGCAATGAAGAGACACTTGGATTAATTGCAATGATTTGGGATATGCACTTTTGTTATAGTTGAAAATACCAAATATCATATGAAATTGGATGTATTCTCTGAAACAAAGGTATAGTGATGTTTTCATACTGGTATTGCTGTATGCTTATGTGAGCTAGCTGAGCAGTTTCTGCTTTGCCTCTCTCACGAGAACTAATTTTTTTTCTAGACATCCCATCCGACATTGTTGCTTAACTATTTATAATACCCTCTTATTTCTACCAGATAGCGCTGTTATACAAGTATAGACCTGTCAAGTCAAACATGCTTCTGTACGGTTTCCTGAGTGAAATAATAACAGCTGCTTAGTTTTAAGCCCATTATCTCAATTGAGTTTGACTGAACCCAAAGAAGAAACATCTATAGTTCAGCTAGTTGAACGTGTGGTGCGCTTAGTAGTTGACATTTTTTTTTGACAACTAGTAGTTGACAATTGACTTCTTGTGTACCTTTCCTTCTTGTATCAATTTATCATGTTGCTTTATGAATTCCTCTCTTTGAAAGCAACCGAAACAGTTCTGTTATATGTGACTTCTGCTTTGCTTTATTGCCCTGGGGATAGTGATAGTTACAGAAGTACGTGTGGTAGCTCGATGGGTCACCTTTTTTACATTTGCCTTTGTTCAGGAGGAAATTTGAGAGGCCGGAACCAAAGAATGGAGATAAATGTGTGAGGCCCCGTTCGGTTCACCCTCTAAAGTGCCCTCTAAACTTTATACCCCTCTAAAGTAAAAAGAATCTTACTATTTAGGGGTACTAAATAAAATTTAATTGCAAAACCTTTCTGCAGACGGGCGTTATTTTCGAGACGAATCTAACGAGCCTAATTAATCAATGTTTTGACACAGTGATGCTACAGTAACCATCGTCTAATCGCCGCTTAATTACCCTCATTGCGTTCGTCTCGCGAAATAGAGGGGGGGTCCTGGACTTAGTTTTGTAATTTGACTTTGTTTAGTACACATAAATCGTGCCGGCATCTTTGATGTGACTGCTACAGCACTCTCTAAAAAGAAACCGAACGCTACCTGAGAGCACTTTCATGTTTTTGCTTTGGTTACAACAAGCCCATAGAGTCGACCAAGAAGCGTACCATCAGACCAATCAGCAAGAGGCTTCATGAACTCACAGAATATCGCTACAGGTAGCCCATTCACTTGTTCTAATGACCCAAATAATATTGTATATGTACTGGTCATATGTACTAACAAATGTGACCTTTTGTTCCTTAAAAAAAGAGATTTGGTGTGACTAATAATCATTTCCAGCCAGCATTGTAATGAACTAATGATGAGAACTGAGATATGCTTTTCTTTAGCCTCAAAAGTGCCCAATATGATATTTTTGCTTTCTTATTTTTAAAAGTGCATTATTTTTTTGCTCTATAAATTTTTTTTATGGTACTGCTTCTCCTTTGGCTGATACTGAAGCCAGGGCAAACACATGAACATGCAGGAGTATGAGGATAGTGTGACTGGATTAAGATTTGATTTAGTTGTTCACTATAATAAATGGGCCGAAATTGTGTACAGCCATATCAAAAAAACAATATCTGCCCTGGATGTATTGCAGTACTCTGCTTATCTTCTGATTACATTATTAATTATTTGATTTGATTTTTTCGGTTGTTTTGTTTTCCCCTTCGGCAACAAGGTGAATTAGGAGATTGGTTGAGTGCAGAAGTCACCGAGGTTGCAGTTAGCTCACTAGCTCCTTTCCTATTATGCTTGGGCGCCAACTCATTCTCATTGTGGGGTTTTAAGCATTTAGTTAGTCTTTTGATTCCTACCCCTCTTCCTAATTCTTTTTGCGCTGATCTGTGTATGAAATATTCTGAATAGCATCTGATATTGTGTGTTCATCCTTACATACTATGGACACAATATAGTATAGGGATGTCCTGTACCCATGTTGAGGTACCATTGTACTGGATTTGATGCTCGTTTATTTAGGGTACCATGAGATGTGATTTAAGCTTTCTGAAGGATTCTAGGGCCCACTAATATGGCAAATTAGAATGTACTAATATGCACATTTGCTTATTGCTAAAAAAGGATCTATTTATCCTGAGATGAAGTTTATATACCCTACTATTATATGCCATATTTTAGGCTGTAGTTAAAAAACTGTATTAGATTGTCATTGGATTTTTCTTTTTTGGGTATAAATCTATGATGGAGCTTGGCTACCTACTTAGAGCACTTTATTTGGCAGCAACGGAGACGTAAATATCATAACAGAATCCATAGTTCAGCAGATACTGAATCTGTAGTTTTGGGTCATTTAGTAAGATGTGTTCGAAAAAGCCTATTAGTTCTGGTAGGTGTTTGAAGCTTGATGTTCAAATACAAAATTGAACAAATGGAAAGGTTGTTTCCTGCATATCAAAATATGCAATCAGGAATTTATGCTCTTGAGCCATCTGAATTGTGAATATGTTCTTAATATTTGTTGTACCTTTCTTTTTAAGCTGTACTTAATATGTTTTTTCTGTAGCTTTTTCATCCAACTTTTCCTATTACTTTGTCTGCCTAAGCCGACCATATAATGGATATTTTTTTTTTTTTTGAAGGTCAACGGGGGGGAGAGTATCCCCACCTGAAATTTTCATTAAAACCGGCCGTCAACAGGCCACGATTTTTGTTTTACATCATCAGCAGGAACATAGTTTACACCATTGAACTAAAGGCGGAGCACCATGCGTCAACAACGATTCTATCGTCAGGTTTCATCCTGCAGCGCCATAGCAGGGCTTCTTCTTTGCACCGACTGGTCACACGGCGCATTGAGGGAGGCAGGGTGTCGAAGATGATGTCGTTCCGATGCTTCCATAGCTCCCAACAGCAGAGCAAGGTGAAGGTGGTGAAGTGCTTCGCCGGGATGGTGGGGGGCTTCGGCAACTTCCAGAATTCTGACGGAGGTGGCGGCGTTGTTGTTGCCATGCCAAGTGCGTTCCAGAAAGATTGAGCGAAGGGGCACTCAAATATATATAATGGATATTTGTAATGTACTGATACAGACAGCAGTGGCTCCGGCACTATTGATGCTAGCTGCCTCTGAATATGGGTTCAGACTTCGGTATTTCTCTCACTAAGTGTTCATCTGGGCCAAAAGTTCCTCCAAATATTGGTGAAAGGTAGTTTGCAGCCTTGCTGCTACTGCTGTCAGATGTGGAGATAAATGGCTGTATGCTCCTCAAGTTCTTGTATGCAGGTAACTTTTTTCCCCTACTATGTCATGATGCAAACCCTCAATGCATGATACATAAATATCTATCAAAATTTTATATAGGTTCTAGTCAAGCTTTGGTTAATTGTTTGTCCACTTGCGTTTACGGACTTAGGTTTTAGAATATAATGAATTCTTTTCCAGTGTTGCATATATATTTCAAGCTGTAGTTGTAATAACTTAGCCTAATGGCTCATTGTGTTTTCCCTGTAGTAGTGTGTTGAGTAACCTTCCATCACCATATTCCCCCCTGGATTTGTGGACCACAATTTGGTAGGACTAATGATCTGTTCTGCAGTCTTATAAATTTCTTCAAAAGCTCTCACAAGGACTGCGACTCCGCGCTTCTTCCATATTTCGCTTGTTCTTTTTGTAAGATTTAGAATTTTTAAATATCTTGAATCATTGACTAATTCGTATTGGTCTATGAGTGGTGTATTCAATTGGTTTTACAAAACTGTTGACACCTTTCCATTTAATGGTTAAATCACAGCAAATTGAAACTGATTCCACATGATTGCTTGTTTTGATTTTTGTGCATGTTAATTGCATGAGAAGAAATTGATTGTCCGTCCTTTCGTCTTGTAGGAATGATTTACGTAGGCTCGATTTCTAGGGTCCATTGAAATAAATCTTGAAAAGTGAGTATGTATTGTCCCTTTTTAACTGAAACCACTTCAGATCAGTTTTCTCTCTTTGAATTTTGGGAGTATGATTATGCATGCTTTTTCTTAAAGTACTAACATCTTTTGGTTTCATGGCCATGCTGCAGTAACTTTCTTTTCAAGGCAATATCAATTGATCTTTTTCAGTTAAACATACTCACTGGTATTACTCTGTTAGAATTAAGGTGGACTTCAGTTACCTAATTTTTTTTTTCTAATTATAAATTAGAAGCCTGCATTTTTTTTAAATTAGAAATTATATGTCTAGCAAAAATTATTTAAAAGTTGCAGTTTCACAGATCTAGACGCCCTGCTTAGAAATAGTGAATAAACAGGGATGCGATGAATTCTCATACATATCCCGTTTCTTTCCCGATGGTAACTTTAGCTCGCTGGCACCTTAACAAGAACTGATGGCAGAAACAGGACTCTGATTCCTTTCGCTGATGGCAGAACGAAGAAAATATTCACATTTGCAGACTTTTTTTTACTGCCTCCAAAAAACCATTCATGCAACCGTCATACTATTTATATCTTCCTCTGCCGTTTTTTCCTGCCAATCCTAATTTATGTTGTTCTTTGCAGTTTCAGCATGAACGGCCTATGACTATTTCCTAAATGCTTAGCGAGGTGCATCTTCAGACAGGATTCGTTCAATGGAGATACACTCATCCCAGAACAGCTTATAAGTCCCCATGAAAGTGTTATATAAAACGGTAAAATTCATATAAAATTCATAAAAGCAAAGGAACAAACTACCAAAGGACTGCAGGTAATGGGCCTATTTTTTTTTTTGAAGGAAACCGCCCACGAAGGGCTAGAGCTCTCTTTATTACTGTGGAAGGTTCGGTACATAAGCACAAAGGCCCTCATACAAGTCAATAATTACCCAAAGGCCCTTATGCAAGGAGAAGAGGACAGAAAAGAAAATAAAAATTATATTAAGGTCCTCAAGAGGAAATAACAGTAGGCGGCAGAGAACGAGTCGCCGCCGGCACCACCATCTCCATTGCCGGAAGAAGCGAAGAAGCCGAAGTTCCCATCGCCGCTTATCAGACAAAGGCACCTCCATCCAAACCGGGACCAGTCGGTGTGAACAGCCTAAAGCCGTCAAGCCACCGCGGACTGGATGGGAAAGAAGCCTCATACCACAGCTTGCTTGGCACGCCGGCGGTCCACCCGACGGCCTGCGCAGAGGCTGTTCCAGAGGTAGGAGATGTCGTCGCCGTAGATGTTGATGATGCTTCACCGGGCGCGACCAGGAGAGGGCTCCCCAATCCAAATTGGGGATCAGCAGGAGACTGCGATCAACCCGGATCGGAGACCCCTAGTGCCTGTCAGAATGACACGACACAGAACAGCAGCAACCCACAACTCCCTTCACAACTCTCAACCGAACCAAAAGCATAGCAAGAGAGCAGGAGAAAAGGGAGGGATTACACTCGCCGGGGAGGAGACCGACGAGGAAGACAGCCATCACGGCAACTCCACAAAGGAAACTAGTAGATTACTGGAACCACGCTGAAGCCGGAAGGGAAGCAAAACACACAAGCAAAAAACGGCCAGCCAAACTTGATTCCAATCTGATTATTTAGATCTATAAGTAAACTACTATATATACAGCCTAAAACGGGATGGGACCCCCTCCCTCACGTCGCCGGCAAGCTCACCGGAGAGGAGAGGAAGGGGGGCCGCTCAAGCTGGAGCAGATCTAGCCGAGAGAGACAGGGAAGAAGAAGACGCTACAGTGTTTGGGGAAGAGTCGCGAGAGAGCGAGGTTTAGCTGCTGACGGTTTGATATGGGCCTATTGTTTGGTGGCCTCTTGGGCTGTTAGAACAATGTAGTAAACAGTTTTCTGAACCTCATCAATTTGCGTTTCTTGACGGGTCACTTTGTTCATTTGCAACTATTAACGAAAACTATGTCGATCGTACCCTGAGACTCGATGAAAGTCTCATGAATCATCATCCCATGGAACCAAATATATATGGAGTATTTCTTAACAAGCTGTACTGTTTGGTGTGGTCTGACAGAGATGCTTTTCTAGGGTGAGTCGCATGTCTGACCGACAAGCAGGGTATCTTGCAGGTTGGTGCTTTGGTTGATGTGTTTCCAACTTTAGGTGCCGTTCGGATGCATCCTCTAAAGTGCCCTCTAAAGTTATACCCTCTAAAGTAAAAAGAATCTTACTATTTAGGGGTACTAAATAAAATTTAATTACAAAACCTTTCTGCAGATGGGCGTTATTTTTCGAGACGAATCTAACGAGCCTAATTAATCAATGTTTTGACACAGTAATGCTACAGTAACCATCGTCTAATCGCCGCTTAATTACCCTCATTACGTTCGTCTCGCGAAATAGAGGGGGGTCCTGGACTTAGTTTTGTGATTTGACTTTGTTTAGTACACATAAATCGTGCCGGCATTATTGATGTGACAGCTACAGTACTTTAGAGCCCTCTAAAGTTTGCATCCGAACGGGGCCTTAATCATGCGGAATCAGACCCTCACGTGCATCTCGGAATTCAGATATGTTGGTACTAATACCAGTACAGTGTATCAGAGCTTGTTTTGGACCATTTGACAGCACACCTAATTGAAACCCAACACCATACGTGCTGTCTCGATGCGCCATGAGAAAAAAGAAACCCAGACCCTCTATGTCAGTCCGAAATCCGTGAGGAGCCTAATAAATCATGTACGCGCGCGACGCGATCGACTGTTTTCCTGATGGACCCGTCGACCACGCACACCCACTACTTCCTGTCAGAGTCAGTGCTCATATTACAGCAAGAACCCAACGTAAACACTCCAACGTGTCAAAGTTAGGCACAAGTTCCTGTCAAGCCTACCCGCATTTGACGACTGTACAGACCGGCAGCCCTATCCATAGGCCATCGTCAGAGCAATGCAAATCAGTGACAGACTCTGAGACGACGCAAAATCGAAACTGTGTTGTCGCTAGCCATATTTCCTTGCGACCAAATAATAACCCGGTACAAGAATCAAATTAGTATTGAGGACTAGCTGCACGGAAACATGTCTGAGGAATATAATCCCTCCCTGCTGAAATGTAAGAAAAATAAAGAGATGGTGGTGGTATAAACATTCATGTCAACAATACAGCAGTGGCACCCGTAATCGAAAGGCTCAAAATTAGTCGCTGAAAGAAAAAATAAAAGGCAAATATCAAAAGTTTCAACATATCGACTCTTCAAAACGTTGAACTTTCTGTATCTCGATCTGTAGTCAAACGAATGAGGTCATCAGGATGGCTGGGAGCAGTTGTTGGCGCCGCAGCCGCAGGAGCGCGGGGTGAAGGAGCAGAAGCCGAAGGGCTTGCCGGGGATATCGCAGTCGATGGCGTAGCAGCAGCTGGTGTCCACGCACATGCTCGCGTTCGCCGCCGCGCAGCACCGGCATCCGTCGCACACCTCGAACGGCTCGTACGGCGCTTCTTCCGTCGTCGTCGTCACCGCCGCCGACCGGTACACCACTCTCCGCACTGGCACGTACCTCTCCTCTGTTGGCGATCTCCTCCAGCTGCCCTGCTTCTGCTCGCCGCCGGCCAACTGCTCCTCCTTGCTGGCTCCTGCTTAATTAGTAACTTGGTGGATTAGAACTGAATCAACAACATGATCCGATCGATCTTGACATGCATGCCACAACAGAGAGCTGATTATAACCACGTACCTTGAGCTTGGAGGGAGTTGAAGAGGAGAGCGTGCGATAGGAGGATGAGGCAGATCGTGGAGGCAGGGCGGCTAGCCATGGCTAACGATTTTGGTTTGGCGAAGGAGAGGGACAAAGGGAAATGAAATAGCGACGCCTTCTTTGGGTTCACTAACGCACTAACAGTACTTATAAAATGACTTTGCAAGAGGGGAGGGGCTGTTACCTGCTGACGGCAGCCAAAAAGTCGTTCAGAGTAGACTCTGGAACATGTTAGAATGCAAAATCTATCTAAAAGTTCATAAAGACACATAATGCAAAATTGATCATGATGATTCACTTTGTTTTTCCTTTATTTAGGATACCCATCCCTGATTCACAAAATATTAGACTTCTTGGGAATTTCTCGAACCCAAAAGGTGCTATGGTTTGTTGACCTTTCAACAAAAGGAGACAAGAAGAATCGCAAAAAAGTTGTGTATCTATTGATCAATCATAATTGTATGACGAGTATATGATGTGTCTCATCGATCGTTCTTCCTTCTCCTAACTGCTGCATCGCATCTCTATCGCACTTCACCACATTGTGCCTCTATCGCTTATCGGCGGTCTGGCTACCTCCCTCTAGCCCGAAAGCCTTAAGGTTCCTCGAGACCCTAACAACCTTGAACTCAAAGCCATAACCTTCAAGTCTCCATTGTTGGAGCTTGCCTTTGCTGTTGGCTGAGATAATAAGATGTCATAGTACACCTCAAAAGTAGGAGGTGCCCTAAGCAAATATTATGCAAAGCATTAGTATTGCCTGATAGCAAAAATATGTGAAATTATTCATGAGCCTTTTTTTAAAAATCGTGGATTCATGTCCAATCAACCACTCTAAAAGAACGTGCTAATTTGTTGACCCAAGTACATGATCTGTTTTCAAATCAGATATTACTGCATGTTGCTTTTATATCAAGTCGTTTAAATCCACTATTGTGCTTTTGGGCTTAGTGAAAAAAAAAACTATATTTTCATTGCCTTCGTCATAAATATATGCCTTTTCGATTTGGTCAAAATCAGAATTTTCACTTTGATTTGTTAATAGATTTTTTTATAACAATAGATATTATAAAAATGTTGTTAATAGATTCGACGTGTATATAGTAATACGTAATCTTTCACTTTGAAAATTTTATTTTATAAATAACATTTGTGAAAACTAAGAAAATAAATGAATTTGATCAAATCCAGAAAGTCTTATATTTCTAGGCAGAAGAAGTACATTTTTGCGTTTGCGGTTACATATGATGTTTCCTAAACTTTAAGAACGGGGTAGTACAGAATACAGATCATCTTTCAGAAGTCAGAACCTATAGTACACCCCAGAAGAGAGATTCAGACGAGGAGGTGCGTTGAGGATTTTGACGATGCGCAGTTGTTGGGACCGCAGCCGCAGGTGCGGGGCGACAAGGCGCAGGTGCCGAAAGCTTTTCCGGGAAGGTTGCAGTTGATGTGGAAGCAGCACTGGGCGTTCATGCAGTTGCTCGAGTTGGACGCCGCGCAGCAGCGGCAACCGCCGCACGTCTGGAACGGCTCGCGTCCCGTGTTCGCTGACCGCCGGTACACCACCCTCGGCACCGGCACGTACTCTTCCTCTCCTGACGGTGATCTCCCCAGTCTCTGCTCGCCGCCGCTGGCCAACAAGTACTCCTCCTCGCTGCCGCTGGTTCCTCCTGCTTACATGTTGAAGTGCATTCATTATAATGCTTGTGGTGTTAGAATTAGAAACTGAACGAAGATCCATCATTCATCGATCCTTACTACACCGGAAATCATCATCATACGCACCTTGAGCTTTGAGGAGGGATGTCAGCAGAAGCAGGGCGAAGCAGATCACGGACCCACGACGACCAGCCATGGTTAACGTTAGATGGGTTAACATTGTGAAGAGGGGAGGTAGTCCTTAAGTACTAGGAATTACAGTTGGTACGAGTAATTACTATGCCGAATTACTATTGCACAGTTATTCATTTAGGAAAGCGTTAACTCTGCGTCCACAGATCAATGTAAACTTATAGTAACTCTTATTAAATCGTCCTTCTTTTTTTTTAGCTGAATGTATAGTAGTGATTTTATGCTCATGCAAAAACAGATATTTGTTTCATTTTGCTAGTAAATTTTATTGCGGGCTATTTCGCTTAGCAAATTATCTTACTCAATCACACTTTCATGTCTAACTGAGTACTGGTTATTTCACGTCCCATACAGATTGTTTTACTATGAGGCGATTGTATTTGTTTTTACTTTGTTGAAGTGGAAAAGGATACTGTATGCATTTATTTACAAGTATGTGGTTGCATCACTAGCTAGGTAACAGTGTTTCTCGTGAAAAAAGATAGCCCACTAACTACAAACATTATTTGGTTACGATGAAGATCAGGTTGCATGCTGACACTGACGACACTCTACCAACATTCCTTGTTGTCCATCCTGTGTTGTAGGATTGGATAGTTTGCACAATTTAACTGGTGACACTTGTTTGGTTGCTTCGTTTCCATCTGCTTTCTGTCGATACTAGTAACCGAGGAAAGCAGAGTCCATTTTCTTTTTGCGATGGGAAAGCAGCCACTTTGATGATATGCCAAGGCTTAACGCCTGGCCACCTTCTCCACCTCACAGTCCGCCCCACAATATGCGAGCGATGATGGCGACGACGAACATGGCTCGAAGGCAACGAATCAGTGTGTGATTACGATACTATATAGCGACTGAAAATGACATCCGCTCAACAGTTTTGTTCTGAATTCTCAAACCAGCTCTTCGAATTATGCATGATCAGATAATTCTTTGAAAGTTTAGGCCAGATGGATGCTCTCCTATGGTCATGTATGCTGAAGATTATTAGTGCCATCCAGGGCCATGTGATGGTACCAAATATTGCCATAGTGCTGCATCACAATCAAGCATGGTTTTTGCGTGTGGTTTGATTCAGTTGTTTAGTGACTGTTCTTGTAACATCTGGTGCGCTTGTTATCAGCATATGTCGTTGCACATCAGCCCATTAAGTAGCCCAGCCAACATCTTCACTTGGCCCAGATCCAGCCCACGAGTTAACAGCCCAAACGGTATGCGAAGTCGACACTGTTTTCTGTGGATACTTTCTCATACAGAGGGAGGAGACACAATGGACTTGCGATTATTCAGTCGAGGATGATGCACTGCAACTGCGAGCATCAGCACTGACATCTTCAGGATTTTCTAATCCTGTCAGGATGAATGACAAATAACAAGAGAAAAGGAAGAAGATACACAAAAACGGCTCACAGTTTGTAACCAAGCCCTTCGGTACAATTAAGACTTAAATCAAGCACTCACAAAATACACACCAAGGAGATTTGAAAATCGTGATCTTCCCAGGCCATTCGCCGAGAATGTAGACGCATGAAGCTTCGTTGCTGAGACCACTGACAGAAACAGGAGAAAACGCCACTGAAATCACTGACTGCAGCCATCTTGATTCCAGACAAGCACCACAGTCGGCAAGCCGCACAGGATAACATAGCGATCCAGACTTTACAAAGTGCATCAATATGCCATGCCACTATGATGTTAGATGAGGAAACCATAGGAACCAGTTATTGTTCTTCCCTATGACAGCATTTGCACACTGAATTCTGAAAAGAGGCAACAATATGAACACCACGATATGCCATATCAACCATCCAACCACTTAGTTCAACCTTTCATTTCTAGGGTTAAACCCGCCGGTTTTGGCAGGACTCACTCAGTCAAGGATACATAAGACCACAGTGAAAATTAGAGGGCCTTACAAGCAGCAGCATGCAGATCAAATTTACACATCAAAAGGCTAGCCAGAAGGCTGAAAACCTGAAAAACGCACGCAGCATGCACACCACCCACCCATGGTTTAGACCTCGCACTATACAACTGAACCTATTCCAGCAGCAACTGAAACATCGCTCTCACCTCACTCGGCATGCCGGGACAGCAGGGGTGCACTTTGGGTTTGGGATGGCCCTATAGTGGACGCTGTTCCCTGTTAGCCTGCGGCGAACTCTATAGTCAGGGAGGCCAGAAGATTGACCAGATCCATCACTTCCACCGCTGCCCTGCAATGGCTCGAGGGTCTCAACGACATCACTCATAAGCGGCCTTGCCTTGGGGTTGTGGCTTAAGCAGTAGAATGCAAGACTGCAAGCCTTGTGAGCAGCTCGGACAGGATACTGTCCCTCCAGTTTGGGGTCCATAATCTGGAGAAGCCTCCTCTTGTCACTGAGCTTGGGGAGGGCCCAGTCAACCAAGCTCTGCTCCCTGCTGGGCCGTGACTTGTCAATAGACTTTCGCCCGGTCAAGAGCTCGAGAAGGACGACACCAAAGCTGAAGACATCACTCCTAGCAGTCAAGTGACCTGCACGTATTAGGTATATACATGAGAAAATTTCACTACAAATAACATTCCAGTACTGAATACCAGTAAGAAGCAAATGATATATATGCGATCTCAGTTCATGCAGTAGATACAATACTTTTGTGATTGGCATTGTTTTTACAATTTAATATCCTAGCACTGAAACAGGCAGCAAATGTTTCATAAAGACCTCAGTTCCTGGAGTAAAACCATTACTTCTGTGATACATTCTAATGAATGCAGTTTGCAAACAAATTTCTATAGTGGAGAAAGTACCAGTCATCACGTATTCAGGGGCCGCATAACCGAAAGTTCCCATCACCCGAGTTGATACATGGGTCTCGTCACCTTCTGGGCCAGCCTTTGCCAGGCCAAAGTCAGACAGTTTAGCAGTATAGTCCTGAGGCATTGTATAAAAGAAATTGTCAGTATGTACAAAAACATTGTATTTCCAGTGAATATGCATAGAACTGAAAGGAGGAACAAAATGGGCATAAGCATATAGTTAGCACTAACTGAGTCCAGCAGAATATTTGAGGTCTTGAAGTCTCTGTAGATGACAGGCCTTTGAGCATTGTGGAGGCAGGCAAGCCCTTTGGCAGCTCCCAGTGCAATTGACATCCTAGTAGCCCAGGGTAACGATGAAGCTGTCTCTGTGAACATTAAGAAAAAGGTAATCAGCAAATTTCTTTCCTCCCAAGTACAAGTCCACCAGAAATGACTCTCACGAAAACTGTAGCAACATTACATATAATAAATGGTAACATTTTTATAAAGCACTCTCAGTACTTTTTCCAGGCGGAAATTGCCCATTTTATGAAGCAACAAGAGATGCAGCAGGTAATGATTATGGTCCAGAACAGGAGAAGTATGATGAAAAAAAAATCTTCCAAAATGACATACACAGAAAAATTCACAGGAATATATTTTTTTTTCTATATCTTCCAGCAGACAAACATTTGGATAATTAAATTGTGTCGAAAGAAATCAAAAGAGTCCATAAGTTCAAGCTAACAGTTTCCCGAAAAGTTTAACACAGAAATTGAAAACACATGGTATCCAGAAACTAGCCGTCACCAATAATCAAGCATTACCAGTGTAGTTTTCAAGCAAATAATGATCCAGGATAGTGAGTTATCAGCAAGTTCCAGAACCAGATGTGTAGCTAGCCGGTTATTAGGGAAAATGTTGAAAATATAATGTAAATATTTTATGCCCGGAGACAGTGAACTAGTAGGCACTAGTTAACATAACCATCAGCTGGATAGAGAAGTTAGACCACACCAGAAATACTTAACAATTTTGTCAGTTTAAGGTAAATGCTATCAATGAATGGCTTTGGATAAAAGATAAGGCCAATATGTAAAGACGGAAAGTGTAGTCACAGAAACATGAGCTCATAGACAAGTAACAGGTAATCATGACAAATAGAAGAAGAAGTATTACTTCGAAATAAGTGATTTTCCAGACTTCCTCGAAACATAAACTCATAGACAAGCAGCCGGTGGTCATCTTCGCAGCAATATCCAATCAACTTTACCAGATTTGGATGCCTTAACTGCCCCAGGAAATTAACCTCAGTCTGACATACAAAAAAAAAGATGGGTCAAAATTTTCACATTCTTTCAAGCAAAACACAAGGAATAAAGCTACTTTATAGGCTAATAAGTCTGCGCGCAAAAACCTCTCTAAGTGACATTTTCCTAGCAGTCAGGTACACTTGATAATGGGGTACAAGCCTAATTCATCATGTTATTTCAGTCAGTAATTTTGCTTGTTCTAAGTTCAAATACTGTTAATCTTTTAAGTTGCAGTGCACTCTTTAATCAAGGGCTACACTATTTCTGTAAAGCTTTTCCTTTCCAGCCAGCCCAACAAAATATTTTTGTATTTTCGGCTCATCAAAACCTAGAGACGCTCCACCACTGAAACATGTCAATAACTAGTTCAAAGAGCAAAGGAAATAAGACACGTCAATGAAGCAAAATCGCATGGAGTCCCCGATTAGTGCGTTTAATTGTAAGCTTGTTCTGACATGAGCTTGACCATGTCGATGTGCCTTTTCTGCATGTGCCATGCAAAGAATGTGCATATACGACAAAAAGAAACATAACTAAAATTCGTCGTGTTCTTGTGTTGATTTGTTATAGCATCCCCATGCAAATAACGGAAAGTAGTGAGCATGGTAAAAGTTGAACAACTTAGCTACTCACAAGCCATTCTCTGTGCCCTTGATGTCCATCTTTGTTGAGCACCTTGACTGCAACAGGCAACGACTTCAGACCAACCCTGACATTCTCATCTATGTAACCCTTGTAAACAGTCCCAAATCCTCCTTCACCAAGTACATAATCAGCACGGAAGCTCTTTGTGATTGTCTCGAGCTCAAACAATGTGAAGGAAATCACATTGTTATAAATGGAAATGTTCTTGGCATCTTCAATTTTCCTAGGTGTTGAAGGATCACTTGTATCTGATGAGGTGCGGGTATGCTTCCTATCTGCATTTGCGCCCTTAGTAGGATGTTGTAACAAATGGAGCTGCTGAACTGCGAACATGATATACAAACAACAAAAGGGGAGAAAGTTTAAACTATTGTCCATTGGTATCAGCAACAGAACTGAAGTTACAAGAAATTTTCACATATAAGATAAAATAACATAATTTACCACTAGAGAAAATACGCGTATCCAGTTTACATCGCTAGCACAGGCTACAAAGTATATTAAGAAACATATTGTTATTCTAATTTCTAGGATTCACATTGCACTATCAGCATGTAGAAACACGGTTGCAGCCTTGCAGGAAGACACCATAGCTACCATACTGCTAGAATACCAGCTATCTATGTACCTCAAGGATATTAAAAGTAACATGAGAACAAGTGGAAATGAATGAGTTGTAAGTTGTAACCACTGGCGTCTATTGATGACCTTTTTTCTAAAGTAATAGGTTCTACTGTACTTATTTCTCAGCGGGCAGCAAATAAAGAAGAAGAGAAATACATGGCCATATTGATTACAATAAGTGTAAACAGTATAAGGAGACCAGATCTACTGCACAGTTTCAGGCCATTAAAAACTCGAAATTGCTATAAATAAAGAAGAAGCAAGTAGCAACTATAGAAGAGATTTCGTTTGTCAGTTAATGCAACTTGGAGGATCATGATATTTTATCCTTACGAAATTGGAAGTCAATCGTGTAGAAGAGAGCACAGAAATTGAAGCCTCATTGGGGAAAGTGCCTTTGATTTTCCCCATGAACACAATCAAGTAGAATTCGTGACCAAAAGAAAACAACAAGATGAGGAAGCACATCAGCACAGCAACTTGACCAGAAAATGCAGAGGAGAAGAGATCACAGACCAAAGAATCAGAACAGAAGAAAATCAAATGATGCTGCCAAAGGATGAAACATCAGCAAATGCAGATTATAAGCCTATGAAAGGATTCAACTCCAGGGAGAAAAAGGAAGAAAAACAGTGAATCAAAAAAACCCAGCACAAGATTTTAATCCGAACCTCCTTCCCAGAATCCTGCCGAAGTGAAAAGCCAAACATTCCTAGAAAAAAAATTGCATGAGCTTTTAATCCAAACCTTGTTTCTACAATGCTGATTTGAACCAGGATTCTAACCAAAATCAAAATATGCAACTAATAATCTGAATAAACCTACACGGCAGAAACCATCACAATAGTAGCAAAGATCGTACTTTTGGCAGTTCCCACCAAGCCAACCGACTTCGAGATCCCACGAAACGAGAAATAACATCCAACCAAGATTTAATTTTGATGCAATTCGAAGCGTCCAACAGGGATCCCGACAACCACCGACGGACCGATCCCCAGAATACTGAAGAAATCCGAGGAAGCGGCACGCTGGAACTGGCGGACCAAGAAGGAAAGAATCACCTTGCGCGTGCGCAGGGACGACGGCATTCTCCTCTCTCGTCCCGCAGTTGCCCATCCCCTAATCCTCCTGATGCTCCTCCTCCTCCTCCTCCTTGCGGTGCGGTGGGTGAAACTCTTCTACTTGTACCAGGGGTAGCCCAGGCTCTCATTCTTGGCAGGTTGCTTCATGCCATCAGCGCGCCGGCCTCTTTCTGCCTCTCTCTCCGAGACGAGACGAGATAGACGACGGCTGGAGCTGTGCGTTTCCTCTTTGGTGAGGGGAGCAAAGCTGTATGCTTTGCTTCCTGTGAAGAAGCGCGTGTTCGAGGAACAAGGCAACGCAAAGCAGGAGCACCAGCAACGCCTCAGCCGTTACCTTGGATGAGCTGTGATGAGGAGCGTGAGAGTGAGAGATTGTGTCAATGGTACGGTAGGGTGGAGGGGAGAGGTGCAGGGGCTCCTAAAAGTGCAGCATTTCACTTGACGGTAGCTTTGTAATGGTCTAGCTTTATTATTTTTTAAGTGCGAGATTTGATTGGTCATCTGTTTTCTTCCATAGAAAATCTTACAAATTATAGCGGTTGGAGTTTAGGATTTTGATTCAACGAAGAAAAACCATTGAGATGGCGAAAGTAAGCAAAACATAGAAAGTAGGTAGAATGACGAGAATGAGGAAGAGGAAGGGGGGCAGAGAGAGAGAGAGAAAGAGAAACTTTGAGGGGTGTCGCGTGCAAGAAGAAGAAGCCGCATGCCGCCAACCTATCAGGGGAATATGAAAACATATGGACACCTGACGAGGCTAAAATGAGTATATGAAAACCGTATGACATATATAGAGATATAATCTTGATTAAATTTCACTTGATTGTTCTGATCAGCCAAAAACTCAAAATTTTACCACATGGATACATATTATCTTATTTATCACCTGTATCATAATGATCATTTTGGTTATAGGATGATCATACTATTTTTTAAAAAAATTGTATGTAAGCTTCACTACGAATGTCTAAATAGACGTTACTAGTGAACAACGGCTTAATAGATTGTAGATACAGAGTAATTAATAACAGTTGACTTATTGAATTTTTTCGACAAGTTGTCTTAATGCTACCAGTAGTAGAAGAAGGTAATACAAAACCATAAGCAAGACGATGACCACCACCACCCAAGATGCATTTTGTTGAGTTATTATTTCTTTGGCAAGCTAATTGACAGTGTTTATGGATTATGGATTAACTGGAACTAAAAAGAAGATATATTTCGAAGAACCTAGGATCTCGTTGTTTTTGACGTTGTCTAGAAACTAATTCATACTATTACCTTCAAATATGGCTATACTGTCTTTTGTGTAGCATGTCCATTTTCTTCTGATTAAATCGTTGTAGGGACGACCTCCACAGCTAGCTTTGTTGTGGGGCAGCTATGTTGTCTTCTCAGATCTTTTTGGTATACAAGAGAAAATCGATTTTGGTTTGCATGTCTCCCTTTTTGTGATACAATGCTGTTGGGCCACGATGTGAAGTTACAACTACTTAATTGCTTGTCTGCAACAGAAATGGAAAGGAATTTATGCTCACAATGACATATGATGCGCTCAAGCTAGCTATGGGGTCCTTTCACTCTAACTAATAGTTGGAGTGCAATTGTTGTTCTTGAGCCAGACTTCCATTCCATCCCGGAGCATAACTACACTATTCAGTTTATTATTTGTGCAAAAAAAAATCAGTGTATATAGTGAGGAAAGAAGCAGGGTGGAAAGCAAAAAAGAACAGAGCATGCCCTGGATTGAGAATTGAAGTGCAAGGACCACATACAGAAAACGATAAGATGGTGGGTGTTGGTGATTTGCCCATGCAAATCATATATGAGATGCATGTGCAATTGCGCACGGGTGGCTCCTGCGTAGCTGCCCCAGCCTGCTTGCCGCGCTAATTACCAGCATGCAGCACTGCAATTAAGGACCACTAAGCCAAGCAGACAAGTGGCAAAAGCTAGTGCCTGTGAATCTGCATGATGGGGGCAACCAGGGCACAGAGCTCCTGCATCGTACATCTGCATGTGCATACCCATGGAAAGGAAAGGAGGAGATCTTCTACCTTGGAATTAGCAAAAGCCACTACACAGTATCACGTCGATAAAGCTGCCAATGATGCTCTGCATGCAACGACAGTACTACAGGTTTGCAGGCTCTGCAAGCAAAATACAGTTAGCATTTGCCACTAACTACCTGATCGATCTCAAGTGACCAATTAACTAATCAGCTTCTGCAGTTGAGTACTACTGCTGGTATAGAAAAACTGATGAAAGGACTTGGTATGGTCTCTGCTTAACTTTTAGTCAAGGCACAAGATCACTTTTACCACTCTAGGTGTTTTGTTATTGCTTTAGATCCATGTTCATGTCACAAAACTAATGCCAGCTTAATGAACAGCAATGATGCTGCTACTACAGTTGCAAGAGAAAGTTGGGGAGCAAGCGTAATAGAAAAGGAGCAGGGGATGGATGGCAGGGTCGGTAAAGAAATGGCTGCACCACAGCGACTGTGACAGTTAAGGTTAGAACGTGCATGGTTCAGAGGGCCACGATCGTTAAGCCTCCACGCCTTAGGTCAATTAAATTACCCTGTAGCAGGTCAAATCAGCATGCAAGCTTTCAGCTAAAGAAGAGCTGTCATTTTGATAATGAACATGCATGAGAACAGAGCACAGTTGATGATTTGTCTTGAGACGGATAGGTGATAACAACCGTTAGTATCTCATGGCTTTTAGCGGAGTTTATTGCCAGATAAAAATTAGTCATCCCTAGGTGGATGCCTACAGTGCTAAATGTCAACTTGTAGTGCAACGATGGGCGTGGTACGTGCAAAGCGCTTGTCCTGGAGCGATGAAGCAACGATTATATATTCACGCCTGCAAGCAGGAGCTGGCGTGCACGCACATGGTTACAAGTTTTCAGACCTCTTGGGATACGTTAATTACTGGTTAGCAGGCTGATGATATCATAGTTAACGATGAGTTTGTTGGTTAACGCCAAAAGCTCTTCACCGGAGGCTTTTACATTTTCTTAATTAGTTATTTTTCAAGGTGCACGCTCAGCTATAGGACAAAAGCTGACCTGCTCTCTATTTAATTTTCTTGTTCCAGTGCTACGTGTTAAGTCCTACATACTATAACATAAGCAGAGTACATGCCAGGATCGATCCATCATCGAGTGAGCCTTTGATCGATTGTAGGGTCGTTTATCGAAATATCTCTAATATAATATTACATTTTTCTTAAAATGAAGATGTACAGGAGCAGCAGCAGCAGCCACAAACAAGTGATATGCTCGTGCAGGATCCATGCCGATAGAATAGAAAGGTTGCGGCAGGTTATGAAACGGACGAGACATGAGCAATTAGTCGAGGATTTGATGAAGGAAATGGAACAAAAGGAAGGTGACAGACAGAAGACGTGGATAGGAGTATGATGGAGTGACCACCATGTGATGGAATCGCGCGTCAGAGGCGGTCGTTGGAAGATGCAGCGCAGCCTGGATCTTCGCCTTGTCCCACACCATCAACCTGTCCCTGCCTGCCCTCATGAAAACGACACTCTTGCTGTCCATTACGATCCACTAAGATGCTCGTGCCCTTCTTCTCCGGATCGATGCGTTTGAGCTTCTTCGGACGGCATAAGGTCCCTGACTCTCAAAGATGACAAAAGTTTGGAAATGTACTGAAGAACAGTAAAAACGGTGATACACTGGCAAGTGAACATTTAGTTCCCAAACACTATAAAAGCTGGATGAATTCTCAGACGAAGATCTTCTCATGCCATGTCGCGCGAACAGCAGACTCTAGATCCTACTGATTCAAAACTCGACCACTGAACATGGAAATCTAAAGCTTGTGGGGACGTGTATAGTGAGCGAAAGACGGGGAACAATTTTAAAAAGAGGAAATGGATGGCTCAAAACTGCTGATGACCGGAGCACAGTCCCTTCCTTCCCGCTCACACCTTCAATCTCCCCCGTGAACCAAGCCAAATGATTCCCCAAACAGAACAAACATTCGATTTTGTCAACGCAGGCAGGCGTGCTCACAAGTCATGACTCATATACTTCATCACAGCTGCAAACATTCATGCGATCCACTGGACACCCAGAAAGCAGGAGGCAGGTGCCATAATCCAAAATAAAGCCGACCCAATGCCGGGAGGCAAATCGATGGCCAGATACAGTAACAGTAGGCCAGGTTAAGCAGCCCGTCCCAAATTCGTGTTTGTCTGATCAAGCACCATTATTTGGGTCGAGATCACAGGTAGCACATCCCTTTCAGAGTGAGTGACAACGTGTAGCATCCAGGGCCAGCAGAGTGGCAGCAACCTTTTGTCAAAATTCAGTTACTCGCGGATCCATATATCGTATCATCAGATCCCAACGTGTCACCAACCCACCTCTATCCAGGTGTGCCATCAAACACAGTTGCTATCACCGCACCCACACCTATCCGTCCGTCCATTTCCCAGTTCAACAACACAGCAGAACTCAACAAGATTTGAGAGAAATAGGACTGAATAAGATGCCGCGTACAGTGGAACTCACAAAGGGCACATCACCGCACCAGCAAATAGTTGATCAGGCTAAACATTCATAGATTC
Organism: Eragrostis nindensis; assembly: GCA_012490785.1. Taxonomy (NCBI): domain Eukaryota; kingdom Viridiplantae; phylum Streptophyta; class Magnoliopsida; order Poales; family Poaceae; genus Eragrostis; species Eragrostis nindensis. The sequence goes on along the minus strand of JAAXCT010000153.1, from coordinate 666,326 downwards.
ATACTGCAATACAAAGTTCTAAAAGGAAACAAAAAGAAACTATAGGTCCCATATGGAACTCAGATGGCAACCACAAACCTTAAAAGGCTCATATACAGGGGGGAATCGGTTGGGGACACTGAGAGAATGATGGAAATGCTCCTAATAATGCTGCCTCAAGTCTAACCTCTGCACTCATCAAGCTAAACAATTTCTAAGCTATATCAGCGACCTATCAAAAGATGCTGAGGAAAAGGTCAAATTGTGGATCGCCCCAGGGTTGCCTCTGCAAAGGAAGTTGAAATCTCAGGAGATCTTGGCAATGATCTTGATGGGAATCTCATCTCATAAGTTACTCTCCATTGACGAAGCTTTTACTCTCATAGTACTTCTTCTCACTGGCTTCCTTCTTCTCATTCCGCTTCTGCACAAAGAATACATCAATATTGAATGCAAGCCACACCAGATCAGTGGACCAGAACAAATGAACAACACACCAAACTCCAAATCTAAGAACACGTTGCATAGGATTGTTTTATAGAAAAAAGTTGGTCCCAGGAAACATCCAATATTTAATGCACAGAAGCACTCAAGGGATAATGCATCATCAGAATATCAGTTTACCTGGTAGGCTTCATGGTTAGCAACTATTCTCCTGATCATGGTGCTTGTAGTGATATCCAAAGGGCTCTCCAGCCTATGGTAAATGCCCATAGCCATTGGAACAGCATATGGATTCGAATCATCCTGACAAGTGCATAAGCAACATATTTATCAGTGTTGTACATTTGAATATTTTCAAATAAAAATGCAATTTGATTACCTGCTCAAAGTCCATGTTCTCAGCGATTGTTCCATGAACAACTAATGAAATATTGAATGTGGTAATCTGCTCAGAGAAAAGCAAGTTAAATAATTATTGGCATAAACATAGCCTGATAGTCATAACCAAATAACAGCAGGTGGTCATTTCCATTTAGTATTCATAAGGTTACATGGTATGATAGCATCAAGCCACATATTTTGTTCCAGAGGAAGGAGTCAGTATTATCAACCTTCACAAACATGTTTCTGACATGTGCCTTCAAACAGTGAGCCAAAGCAAATCGTATGAAAAAAAAAAAAGAAACTGAGGACCCTGGTCACAACTGATCTGGTGCATAAGCCCGCATTTTCCATGTGCACTGGTGCCACAAAGGATGCCATTGTTTGTGACAGGAATTCAAGCATCAATACTTCGATAATTACCAAGCAACTAATGGTGTTTTGATTGCAGCTTAGCATGGTACTAGCACAGTTAATAAAACAAAGACCAAACTACTCAGTCAAATAGACAAAATAGAGATTGAAGAACTTGAGATTATTAAGGCTCTTTGCAATCATTGTACTCTGCAGATTTCGTATAGATTTGTGCAAGTGCAATCTTGGTACTTCCTGACTCTTTGCATTTCGGGGTTATTCTACAGCCATTTTGTTAGGCCGAGTATGGGCCGCATTCTTTTATGGTTAACCTATAATTTAGTATTTATGAATATGTAAAATGTATATTCGGTCAAAAGTACGTAAATTGTATAATGGTAATTCAGTGGTCCCCAAGGCCGCGCCCTAAACATCATGGCTACTCGTGTCCTATCAGCAACGGAAATTGCAAAAATGAATGGAAGTTTCTAGGCATGCTAAGACTAGGTCAGTTTGTATCAATCCATGGAAATTAATACAGATGCTATGATATTAAATCAATTAGTATCAATCCATCAAAACGAGCATGTCAATGTGCATCAAGAAGTGTGACTTGGGCTTTTTAACGGGCGTAAATAGTCTAAAAGGTCCCACGCACAGTGGGGTATGGGGAAGGTAATTTCAAGGCAACTTTCCTCTTGCTTATTTTGCAAGGAGGCTGATTCAAACCCAGGACCTCCATGACATACGTGGAGAGAGTTTTCCACTACCCCAGGCCTTCCCTTCCGATTTGGGCCTTTTTAGTGACTTAAAATAAATAACATATTATAGATCTTACAACAAATGCATCTCTTATTATTTTCAGGGTGTTATGTTAAAGGAATAACTAATAACTACAAACAGATGCATGATATATAAAAATTAGGTAATATGGTTAGTTAAAACTTACCATGTCTTTCGAGACATCCCATGGTGCACCAATGATCACCTCATCAACATAACGGCAAGCCAAAACACTCAAACTCCGCTCATGGAGATTCATGATTGGGCGATGTCGTCCTCGCGTTGAACTGACAAACATAGTAAACACAAGCACATAGGGTGAATGCTATGTTAAATAATCCACTAGATATGCAATACTTTGAAACAAATGCACTCTGACTATAAATAAGGCCAAGGAGAACAAAATAAACGTGGGATAATCGAAGGGTGAGTATAAAGAATAACCATCATACTACCTTATGGTCTGATCCGTGTGAATACCCACAAGCAAAAAATCTCCAAGCTCTCGAGCAAGTCGCAATATCTACGTGGAAGAAACTATAAATACAAGAATGTCTGAATCACTATTGTTTTGGAGATGGTTAATTTCTGTTTTCTTGCAAAAGAAAAGAAAGTGCAGCCAACATAGAGAGATACTATCTGCAAATATTTTCCCTTTCTGGGTGGGTGGGCATCTCGGAAAGATTCTCATTTACCTCAACATGTCCAGCATGGAACAGATCAAACGCACCATCGATATAAACTATCCGAGAATCTGGGCATGGACCCTACATTGGAGAAGCCTACAGTCAACAAAAAGAACAAGTGGCCATATTCCAAGTTTCAGTGCTACCTAGTAAATTATTGCAGCATCGCAAGTTTCTAAGAATTTAAGTTACACTATAGTAAACATAATGTTGTGTTCATGTCATCGACAGAATTCACAAACAGTTCATCAAACAATCATACTGGATTTTCTGACAATACAATGATATGGTCAGATCCTGCTGCCCTTTGTTCAAGATAAATTACTTTTCAGGCAAGATCAGGTCTCTAATAAGAAATTTTGATCATCAGTTTTCACCTAATACGGTATGTTTACAAAGGTGTTTGCCAGCTGAGTTTTAAGAGACCAGAAGTAAATGATTTATTAATGCATGTGATACTGCAGAAGTGATACCCTGCTATTTGAGAACTGAACTATTCGCCTAGATGTTGGAAGAAAATGGGATACTCTAGTCCCACTTCCGGATCCACCATCATCAATTTTCTGGCCATGTCCACTACTGAACTGCCTTTGTAGTGAAGAGTGATTGTGGGCATCAGAAGATGATCTCTCTCTAACACAAAGAAGCATTCTTCCTGTCATGATGAAACATAAGATCAACATGAGTATAAACTCTTTTCGTCGCCATATAAGTTTAACAGTAGACTTGTTGGAGAAACAATACATCTACAGTCCATTGCAATATTGGAGGATCACTGTAAAGTTCAATCAAAACTAAGGTATAACTTGAACACAGAATTCGAACCTACATATTCCTTGTTTCATACTTCTCACCATTAGCAAAGCAAATTCAACATCAAAAACAGGACAGGAAATACAGAAGCAAAATTAGTACCAACAATGTCTGTTGTCGACACGCCCTCAGTCCTTTTTATCTGCTTATATCGGCCAGCCTTTTTGGCAAGAGCATATGCATCGGTACCATCCGGTAGCAAACAAGGATCATCACCATGGATAATGTAATCGATGTTATACTCGTTGAATAGCTTGTGCATGAATTCTTCAGTTATGGCATAAGGCGCATCTGGAATGACATCATCTACCCACTTCACAGCACGCACCATTATCATTCTGTGTTGTCAAAAAGGGAAACATGAGAAACTTAACACATATAAGAATCAGCGGAGCAACATATCTGATACTCCCAGATGCAGCCAAAGAACCAGAAGTACAACACCAAAGAAAGGCCTAAAGTTCCATACAGCAGCGTCACATGTAAGAAATAACATGAAATGAAAAATTAGAGAACGTAAAGCTGATTATTTAATGAGTATAATTTATTCGTCCAATTTGCATATGAGGAAAGTGTCAAACACAATAATCTAGTTAATTATCACCACAACATGTGTGAATTACCCTATTTCATATTCACTGGAATACTGCCATGAAAGCACGTAAAACCACGTGAAGTTCCCATCTTGTGCAGATTGCAGCAAGAAAATTTGTAGATTTTACAGTAACCAAAAGTGTTTTGAAACAGTTTTGTGCGCAAAAGCTCCTGGAATAAAAACTAAATGTGTCATCTTTCTTTGATACAACAATAATTTTCTTTGTTGTTTCATCTCCACAAGATTGGCTAGGTATAGTTGCTGGATCGCCAAGCCTATCGCAACCCCTCCTTTACACGGGCTTGGGACCGGCTATATTGAGACAACATAGGCGGAGTTGTCATCCTTCTTTGATGAAGGAAAAAAAAAAGACAGAGTAAAAAGAATGAGAAATATTTAGAGATGTCAATTAAACGCCGAGAGAAAGTTCAGCAAACATGACAATTTGTGATACAGAAAGGAAAGCGACACTGTGACGATTATTAAAGAAAATAAAAGATTTCTCTGGCACAAGACATGTCGGCAGATAAAACTTTGGGCTTGCAATTACAATTCAGGCGATCAAAAGCAAGGTTATTACTTGTAAGAATTTGCTGGTGCTTGTAAATAAATCATGTCTTATGATTACTTAGTTTCCTTTAGATTCTTACAAGGTTATTACTTGTAAATAAAACTAAGTTTGCCAGTACTTAACATGCTAGTTTCAAGGCATGTGATCCGTTCATAAATAATAACTTTCTTTGGATCCATATAAATCATGGACCAGTTACTAAACGGTCAGTGCCTTCAGCATGAGGGGGCTTCTCAGCCAATGTTTTCACCACTGTTACCAAATGGAACAGAGCTAACCTTGCCAGCTACTGATCAGATTGCAATCAACATAGATCCCCACCACCACAAAGAAAAAAGAACATTCAATACATCACGGATATAGTAAACACAAGAAAAAATTGCCATGGCACACAAGTAGGACAAAGATCGAAACTTTGGTGACAAACTTAGTTGGTCCGCACAAAAGAGTTTAGGCCAGAGCAAGGAAAGCAATAATCGGTAGCAGTTTCAAACCCACACATAGAGCTACCGAACTACTGGATTACTGCTCAATTTGGGACTTAAGCTGGGATGGCTATGGAATAAAATGTTACTTTCATTGACAAATTTGATCAAACTATTATAGACTGCTCATCTGGTAACCTGCGTCGCATAACCATGTGGTAGAATTACACTGGATATCACATGAGAGATCGAGAAAATGGATACAATGAGGTGAAATTAAAGGGTTTGGATGTACCTCTCGTGCATCGGCGTGACCGGCGGACCCTTGTTGGCCTTGATCTCCTCGTCGCTGACAACGCCGACGATGAGCTCGTCGCCGAGGGCGCGCGCCTGGCGCAGCGCGTTGCAGTGCCCGTAGTGCATCATGTCGAAGCAGCCATCCATGTACACGCGTACCGGGCGGCGGCGGCGCCGGAACCGCCGCCGGAGCGCGTCGACCGGCGGGAGGGACGGAATGGACACGGGGCCGGCGAGGTGGAGCGCGAGCACCGAGGCGCCCAGCACGATGCCTCCGACGACGCACGCCGCCAGCGTCCGGGCGCTGCAGCCGCTGCTCCCCGCCTCCATGAAGAGTGAGAGTGGGTTGTGTGTCTGGGACGTGTTGTGTTGTGCGAGTGGAAGGGATCTAGGGTTAGGTGACAGGGTGCGCGGCGGTCGGGCCTGGCGCCATAGGAGAGGTGGAGAGCGAGAGAGCGGTGGCGGCGGCGAGGCGGGGACGAATGCTCTGTTCTGTTGTGTCCTAGAAAGAGGGATTCCGTTCGTGTGTGCGTTTGCTGTGCTGCCGTAGTGGAATTCTGACTATTTTTCGCTGGCTGACATGCGGGACCAAAGTGTCTTAAAGTGAGGATTATGAAGTAACCATGCCCCCACGTGGCATCTTGACAGCCTAGAGCATTAATCGTGTTTGATTAGTGCAAGAATTTCTAGTCACGAACTGAAGTATTCTTTTTTTTTCTTTGGGAATACAAATTTAAATAATTTGTGTCACTTCCGTGTCCATAGGGCATGCGAAATCCAATAATCCAACCTAACCGTAAGACGAATCGTAGGCAGATGTCATTTGCAGAATCATGTAGTTATACTATGTGATTATTTTTTGTTCCACATGTAGCCACGAAGTTTGTGTATTATGTATTAAAAAAAGGGTAAATGATAATACATAAATTGCGTAAAGGACGTTCGGGAGATTGTGACATAGGATATACTTTAGAAATATGCTTATCCAAGCTCGTGCCCTCAGCAGAATTCTTGAAAGCAAAATATGCTGGATCTTCACTAGCAATATTTTAAATGGGAGTATCCTTTTGTTAATTTTCTGTTTGAAACTTTATTTTTTGCTTGATTTGGCTTGTATGGAGCACAACTTTACACATGTGTCCTGCGTATATTCAGCCAGGATGGAATATGGAGGATGATATCTTTTTCTTGTGCTGTTATTGAAAAAAAGGAAGAGTTTCAAGGAGGAAAACAGTTTTAACAGAATATGACAAATGATGGTGTGAAATTTGACACAGTGGTCAAGCTTTTTTGTTCTAGTTCTTTGATAAATAAATATCCAGTGTTTGACATGTCGGCAAGTACGACTGCTTCATATATGCATCTAGAGTAAGATGACCAAATGGCGCGAATCAGATAGCTCCACCGAATACCTGGCTTCTGTTGGGGCTTGGGGCACGTCGCTGCGTTTGTGTCAACATCATTTTTTTATGGCAATTTTCCTGTATTATTGTTTCCTATCGCGCATGAAACTGGAGGCAACACTTCATTTTTACGTCGCAAACCTTAGTCATGGGTAACACCAAAAATTAGGTAGTCACATCCTAAATCGTTTCACAAGGATTTTGATGCGTATTCCAGCCTCCGGGTAAACGTTTTACTCCGTTGTATGCAAATTTACATGATCGAAAACACAATGGCGGGGAATGATCTTGCACAACAAGGCTACAGACTAGGCGGAAGGGATCTTGTACAACAACCAGAATTTACAACATGTTATACAAACAGGTTGGAGTGCCACCAATCTTTTCAAGTGTTAGTCTAAAACTAAAGTGCCATCTCGGCCTGAAGCTTAGTTAGTTCAGTCAAGTCATTGGTTTGTTTAGAAGAGGATGTCACTTCTGTTGATGGTTGAACAGGCACAGAATGCCTCACCGGGGGTTCAGGCAACTCATCAAGCTCTTCCTCCTCCAGATCTTCCAGCTCCGCTTCAAGCTCGTCCTGGTCAAAATACATAAATAAATAAGTCAAACCCCTTGTAAAAATAGGCTCTGCATGTAATTTTGTCTCCACAGCACACCATCAGTTTGATGAATTAGCTGGAGTTTAAGTGTGTCTCCCTGTCAATTGACTGAGATTTTCTTATCTCTCAGTCAACAACAAAAAAACAGTTCCAGCTTCATGTAAAAAGTTCCATGTGTACATCTAGCAAGTTGCAGATTTCATATATGAGTTTGCATGCCTTTAATTACTACGAAAAAGAAAATGGTACCTCATCAAAGTCAGCAGATGCCCCAACCGGCGTCGCAAGAGCCTCCTGAATCTGCTTCATATTTTCTGTCTGTTCGTTCGCCTCTTCGATGGCGTTTTCAATGTCATCGATATTCCTGTAGAAGAATTACAATAGCCAGTTCATCCAAGTATTCATAATTATCATTTTATTATATAATTCATGAAATTGCAAAGTATCAAGAGTTGACAAACACAAGTGAAAGAAAAAAGGATGAAAACAAAAGGCCCTGAGTATCGTATTTTAACACAAAAGCAGAAATGACAGCCCTTTCAGATGTTGTGTATGCATCTTAATAATCCATATTAGTATAAAGAAGAGTGAAATGGAATCTTACAATGAGTGCTGAATAGCTTTGACAGCAGACGATCCGGAGCGCAAAGCATCAACAGTGTCTGTAGTTGCCTTTGCACTTTCGAGCATTATAATCTAAAAGAATAATGTCATATCAATTTCATGCAACCTTTTGTAAGCTCTCAAAAGTGCAATCAATACAATGCACATTTAACTTCCATTACCTGGTCATGAACCCGCAATTGAAAATTTGATAGCTGCTCAATTTGCGTCTCATACAACTTCTTTTTCTTCAGACACTGAATTGCAGCTGCAAGAGACAACAACATATTCTCATATAACAAATGCTGAAAAGCACCACAATATTAAGAAAAATCATAGTGTCCCCGCTACAGTAATTTGCACATTCAATGGTATATTATGTGCAAGAGATAATATCGATGATGATTTTTGACCAAAACAAAATGGATGAACTATTAGTGTTCCTTACAAGCCTTTAGTGGCAAAACTTTTTGGAAAAAAAATTATGAATAGAAAATCAAACCAAATTTGGCAACTTAAACAATTATGCATACCATTCTTGTTCTTGGCTTTTGTATAATCCTTGGCCTTCTCAATTTCTGCAGAACTCTTTTTCTGAAGAATGCGCTCTTTCTTCTCCAACATTTCTAGAGTCTACACACACATACCAACATGGATGGTAAGTCTTAGGTAGCAAGTTAACATTTTTGGTCTTCAGATATAGCTTCCTAGTTTGTTTGCAATTTATTATGATGTAGGTTGAGGGGCATGCAAATATGTAACCATCACCTTGATAAAACACACACACACACACAAAAAAAGATACCTTATTATGTTCTTAAATCTTAAAGTTTTGAACAAAATATGACTAGGATTGGACAATACAGTTGACCATATCCTAAATATATCCCTTCACACATGCTAACATAATGTCAACATCTACAACTGGCTGATATCTTTGTCCAAAGGACTTCTATTGTTTTTTTGTTTTTTAGCGAATGAGAGGAGTTCCATTGTTCTCTTCCACTCTGTCTTCTGAAAATCCGTTGAATTCAAAATCTCACATGTTCACATTACAGCATTTGACTGAGGATGAATTGTGTCGTTTCAGGATACTGGATTTAACATTCACTACAACAAAAATGTGCTCCAGCCAGTTCTTTCTTCAAGTGATCATTGTTCACTCCCAAATCATCTTTCTGGAAGAGAATTTTAAACCACATCGATGTAAATTCCATAACCCAGTGCTACATATTGCTAAGAAAAGAAATTTCAATACTCCTACTGCTAATACATTACTACCCCGGGCACAAAACCACAACGAATTAAGCTCACACACAGGGAAGACAAACAGAGAATTAGGCACAAAGGGACGAAATACCTCATGGAGCCTATCCAAAGTGGGCAAGGCAGAGGAGGCAGCCTCCTTCTTCTTCTTGCTCTTAGTCTTTGGTAGCAGTTTCTTCAGCATCTTCTTGCCACCGCTTCCTGATCCTCGCTCTGTTATATTGATGGCCTGCGTATGAATGAACTGGTGGGAGATGAGTTGGGAATGGCCTTCTCAAAGGTAAAGGGGAAAGCGAGGGAATAGATACTCAGAAAAGTTTCCTTGAGCTAGTAGTTAGGAAATATAGAGACAACCATTAGCCTGTGAACGAAGACTGGACTTATCTGCTCTGGAAAAAGATCTGTGATGTCACTATCTTACGATACAAGCTCCATGTTTGAAAGTATGCCTACTTGGACTACTGACTAGTTTTCACTAAACAGTTGTTAATTTTGAAAATACGTTTCCCAGGATAAAATCAATATTTTTAACCTATTGATAGAACAGTGAAACATTTTCAAGAAGAAGTAAGTGACGGTTCTACCAGAGCCTATAGATTTCTACTTGCGACAGAAACAACAGTTTCAGTATAAAGAAATATCTGTAGCAGGTAAGTTGGATTAGGTCGGCCTAGCAACCTATACAATTTGGCACTTAGCTATGCTCAGCATTCATATGGTCAACAACTGCGAGTCCTGCATCATATCACTTCATGCTTATTACTAGAGACAGAGTAATATTGTTTTCCTTGTAAGACAACATTGACTAGTAGTTGAGCTGCCATTTGTTAGCATCTATGTTTTAGCTTTTGAGTGGCTAAATAGATGAATCGCACACACACTGCTAAATTGTCGATACAACTAAAAGCAAGATAAAGGGTGTTCTTTTGCCATGTTTTTATTCTGAAAGCAATCAGCTTTTGCAAAAGGGCTCACAGATCGGAATCGGGGAATCCTTTTCAGCGCCCATGTACGTTAAACCGAGCTGTTTACCCCTACGAGAGTCTTCCTCCCCTCTTATTACAAGTTACAAATCTACAACGGCATAAACAAATGGGAAAATGCGATTCAGAATGGAAACCCATGTTGGAGTAGTAGAGAGAAATGAATAGGAGCTGCGCGAGGCTACAAAAACCTACAAGCCTCGGTTCAGTTGATCAGAATCCCCGCAAGCAAAGACGCGAAACTAACGCAAATCAACAGAATCGCTATGTGTCCGCCCCCAAACAAATCGGCGGATAGAGTGGGGGAGTTGAGCACCTCAATAGCAACCTGAGCACCGCCTCGACGCCACAGAACCGCGCTGAGCTGCCTAGCTCCGTCGGGCGCCGCCACCTCTTCCGGCCAAGACCACCATTTCCTTGCCCGGGAATGGGGAATGGGGGAATGGACTGCTGGTCGCAAAAGCGGTGAGTCGTGAGTCGGCGAGTGAACGCCGGGAACTGTGGAGTCTGGGCCGGTAGTGTTGGTCTGATGATGGAGATCAACCTGAGTCGATGAACCAACCGGGCCAAAAATTTCAGTGTGAGAAGGTCCGTTCCGTTGTTACTTCTAATCAATAGGCCGGCCCAAATTAGCCAATCTATAGCCCGGACCAGAGCAGACTACAATCGATCAGTCAGCGACCCGTTGGAGGACTCAAAAAAAGAAAAAAAAAAGACTACAATCGATCAGTCAGCGACCCGTTGGAGGAGCTGTGGCGGTAAATCCTTTCTAGAGTTATTTCAGCATAACGGTAGACGGGTAATAATATAAAAAAACTCGACCTGCCGGAGGAAGACCGCCCCCGACGGCATTTTGCTAAGAAGAAAAGCCTCTCACGCAGGCCGAGAAAACCTCCGAACTCCCTCCCCAATCCTACACAGAGACTCAGCTGGTCGTTGTGAGCTCCGACGCGAGTCTAAACCATGTGCTTTGACCAGGGAGAACGAGGGGATTTTTTTCTGCACTGTGCGCTGCACAGTACCAAGCCGCAGCAACAGTGCCGTACACTGTGCGCGTTACAGTACCGCGTTGCAGCAACAGTGCCGCGTGCGGGATCGGGGGATCGAACCCCCGACCGGTCGGCTGCCACTCGGGCGCCAGACCACTAGGCCAGAAGCCCATCCGCTAGACGGGTAATAATATAAGCATGTAATCTTTCTGATCTCATGTATTTACTCCCATTCTATTTAAAATTACTTTTGCCAAAACGCTGAGAAGGCCTCTATATCTATATATATAGAGAGGGACGAGGTGTTCTTTTTCTCCTCCTTGCTCACGTTCATACAACTACTGCCTCCTCGTTGCTTATTAGTTCGAGCACAACCTTTATACGTACGACGAAGTCAATCAATCGCAAGGAAACAATATGAGTAAGAACGGCGGTGGTGTCCTGCTGACTATGTTTGCGTTCGTTATACTACTTGGAGCTCTAGCACTGCCTGCACAGTGTAAGTGTATTTCAGTCTTGCCTTGACACAAAATTTAGTTATGACATATCTTCTATCAGCTCTAAAATAGTAACACAGCAGGTACTCGTCGCCAACTGCTAGGCGTGGGAAATTCGGTCGCTGTAGATGAAAGAAAGCTCAAGCTGGTTTTTTGCATGGTTTCACTTCGCGGATTCTACATTCGTTCGGACGTGGTATGTTATTGCTGCCCGGACCTAAGTCGAAAAGAGTATTGTCACTTGACGATGGAAGAGTGTAAGAATAATTGTGCCACCTGCAATCCCAAATGCTCACCGTAGCTTGGGAGCAGATTTACCAAACATAACTACAAGCCAGCTTGAGTGTTCTCTCCTGTATACAGCCCTGACCAACATAACTTTAAGCAATGAAAGAGATCCCATATATTGGAAGTGGACAGCTTCTGGTGAGTATACTGTATCGTCTGCATATAAAGCGTAGTTCTGCGGGGCTACTGTACCTTTCCCGACAAGAGCATTGTGGAAAGAAAACTGAACTTTGCTTAAAAAAAAGAAGCCAAAACTGAACCTTAATGCAGGTTTTTGCATGGTTGGCTATGCTGGGTAAAACTCAAACTGCAGACAATCTCATGAAGAAAAACTACCCTTGCAACCCAACTTGCGCTCTGTGTTACTGCCTCCCGGAAACAACTGATCATCTCCTGTCTCAATGTAGCTTTACAGAAGCAGCATGGGGAGAATCTGCCAGACAACTAAAACAACCGAACCACGCCATGTCGATCAATACTGAAGAAACAAAACAGTGGCTGGAATCCATAACCAAGACAGGGAACAAAAGATTAAAGCGTCGGTTGGCAGGAATCTTGTTCTCCTTTTGATGGAAAATTTGGAAAGAACGGAATAGTAGAAGAATTTTCAACAGCAAAGGACAATCCTGTAGTAGGGTGGCTTCCCTGACTAAGGAGAGTATTCACATGCTGGAGCTGGCTGCTAGGACCGAGTCTGATCATTTTGACTCTTAAGTTTCTTGCTTGTTTTATGCCTTGCGGCAATCGAAGAGTTGCCCTGCTCTGTACTTTGTTTGGCACGGTAATGAACTGTATTTCTCTTGATGAATGAATGGCAGCACTAATGCACCTTTTAAAAAAAAAAAGAAAAGAAAAAGAAAGAAAGAGATGCTATGTGAAAATAATTAGTATGAACTCTGACCGGCTGAACGAGTCTCAATTTGTCCTCTAGGATTGAATAATATCCGATTCACTGCTCAATAGGAACATGTTACATCAGAAAGGCTGTACTCAGCATCAGTGAAAAAATAATGGGAACTTCGATATTTACTAGGAACATATGTTACAAGATGAAACAGTCCTAGATGACAATTCTTGTTGGAACAGATCACCAAGCTGCAGATACAATATTTCTCAATTCACAAAAACCACAAGTATTTGGCCCCTTTTTCCAAAAAAAAAAACACTAACTTTGGAACCAGTTTCAGAGACACAAGTATTTGTGGTTTCTGTGCCACAAGCTCAAAATTTTTTCACTAGCGCTACATGTAAACTAGAGGGAAGACTCATGTTTCTCTGAAACTGTTTTCAGAAGTTATGATTCTTTGAAACAAGGACCATATACTTCTGGTCTCGTAAACTTAATTATTCTCTAATCCATCCCCTAGGCCATGCTGAACTTCATTATCATGAAATGTCACAGAAACACAAATTTAATTACTCTGTCAAATTACAATCTTGTTGCAGAGACAAGTAGGAGTTCGGTCCGGTGATGCGAGGCTTCCTCTGTCACAAGCACGCTGACTTGCTGCTGCTGTTACTCCTCCTCCTCCTCCTCCTCCTCCATGGTGGGCAGCGCGTGGCGACAGAGAGGGCAGACGCGGTTACGCCGGAGCCACTCGAAGATGCAGTCCTGATGGAAGGCGTGGGAGCACGGCATCGCCCTGAGTTTGTCCTCTACATCGAGATCCTGAAGGCAAACGGCGCACTCCTGATGCTTGGTGTTGTTGAATTATTGGGCTTTTTATTAAGCCCATAATGGAGCAATAATTTTATTTAGTCTAGGCCCATAATTAGTGCATTAATGGTTTAGTCCCACATGGGATTCCTACCATAAATAAACTCGACTTATTAGGTGGATTTTCGGTTGATCCCCTAGAGAAGTTGAGAGAGGCTAGTGGTGAACCACACGCGCGCGCGCGCGCGCCGCCGCCGCCGAGCCGAGGCGTGGCTTGGCTGGCGGTGCGTTGCGGTGCGGTGCGTGCGGGCGTGGCGTGGCGGGCGCGTCGCGTCCGTCCGTCCGTCATGGAAGTTTTGATATATTGAAACGGTGCGTCCCATATGAATCGACGCCTTTTCGCTACGAAGGAGTCACGTCTGTTCGTTCGAAGGGGTCACGTCTGTTCATTCGAGGGGTCGCGTCTGTTCCGTTTCTATATATAGCGCCTTCCCGGGATCGATCGATTACTCTCGATCACGCTCACTACTCGTCTTGTTCCATCTTCCGCTCGCTGTTGCTGTTGAAGACATCTCCGTCCCGGACTTCTGCGCGCACAGAATCTGGGAGAGCAGGCCTCCGAAACCCCGTTCCGCAAGCGACATCTGCCGGGTGTGCGGGCGATCAGGTTTTTGGGGAGCGACATCGCGACTGCTCGATCGACTCCCTGACCGTGGGCGTTCTGCACTGCGTACAACGTCCTGCATCAACTTAGATCGTCTACATCGAACAACTCAAAAACAATGGTTCTTGGGAATGGATCTTCCAGCGCCTCCGGCGCAGGATCTTAAACCCCGTGGGTACGTTCTTGTTTTTCTGATCAATTTGTTCATCGTTTTTATCACCTTATTGAGGAATTTATGGATTAAATTAAGTAGAAAAATGCCTGATTTCTTAACAATCCAAAAACCTGATATTAGGCAATTTTCTGTTAGCGGTTTTGCTGCTGCACTGAAACCGAACGCGTTTGATGGGTCTTTCTATAAGAGGTGGCGTGCGCAGATGGTCCTGTGGCTTACAGCAATGAACTGCCATCACGCCGCGAACGGTAGGCCAGAACAGTTCACTCCAGAGGAGGAGGAACGGTTCAATATGGCTGATAATCTGTTCAGAGGCGCCGTGATTAGCGCTCTTGCAGATAAGTATAAGGATTCATATATCACGTGCACCTCTGTGAAAGAACTATGGGATGCTCTGGACGCTAAGTTTGGTGTTTCTGATGCCGGGAGTGAACTGTATATCATGGAGCAGCTTTTTGACTACAAGATGGTTGAGAACCGTTCTGTAGTTGAACAAGCTCATGAGATTCAGGCTTTGGCAAAAGAACTCGAACCGTTTCCATGTGTGTTGCCTGACAAGTTTGTGGCTGGCGGTATTATCGCCAAGTTGCCATCTACTTGGAGAGATTTTGCTACCCAACTGAAACACAAGAGGCAAGAGTTTAGCGTGTCTGAACTCATAGGGACTCTTGATGTTGAGGATAGGGCGAAAGCAAAAGACACACGTGGAAAGAGCGTAGGAGAACCTTCTAGTGCCAATATGGTGCGAAAGGTTACTTCATCAAAGAAGAAGAGGAAGGGGGCTGAGAAGTCTAAGCAATCAACCACTTTTAAGAAGAAAAAGAACAAAGAAAGTGGCTGCTTTGTTTGCGGGAGCACTGAGCATTGGGCAAGTGCGTGCCCAGACCGCAAAGTTAAGCAGGAGAAGAAATCTGCAAACGTGGTCATTAGCGAGACTGGAGGGACTTCTGGGTACGGTAATTCTGCACCCATTGTCCTTTCTGTTTGTCAAACACCTGAGTGGTGGATTGACACTGGGGCTAATGTACATGTGTGTGCTGATATCTCTTTGTTTTTTTCTTATCAGGCCGGAGTGACAGGAGACTTGTTGATGGGAAATGGGTCACATGCTCGTGTTCTTGGTGTTGGTACGGTCATTCTGAAGTTTACTTCGGGAAAGACGGTACTATTGAAGCACGTGCAGCATGTCCCCTCAATCAAAAGGAATCTTGTTAGTGGCTCTCAATTGTGTCGAGATGGTTATAAAATAGTTCTTGAGTCTAATAAATGTATACTTTCTAAGTATAGAACATTTGTTGGAAAAGGCTATGATTGCGGAGGCTTGTTCCGCTTTTCTTTACTTGACATTGGTTGTAATAAGGTTGTGAATAATATTCTTACTTCGAATGAGTCGAATGTTTGGCATTCACGACTTTGTCACATTAATTTTGGTTGTATGACGCGGCTAGCAAAACTGAATTTAATCCCCAATTTGACATGGTCAAAAGTTCTAAGTGCCATGCTTGCGTGCAATCTAAGCAACCTCGCAAGCCTCACAAGGCTGCAGAGGCGAGGAACTTAGAGGCATTGGAACTTGTTCATTCCGATCTATGCGAGATGAATGGTGAATTGACCAGAGGTGATAAAAGATACTTCATGACTCTCATAGATGATTGTACTAGATATTGCTATGTGTATCTGCTGAAATCCAAAGATGAAGCTTTGCATTACTTTAAAATCTATAAGGCTGAAGTAGAAAACCAACTAGAGAGGAAGATTAAACGTTTCAGGTCTGACCGTGGTGGAGAATACTTTTCTAATGATTTTTCTGAATTCTGCGTGGAACATGATATTATTCATGAAAGGACACCGCCGTACTCACCTCAATCCAATGGGATTGCTGAAGAAAGAACCGAACTTTAACGGATTTGGTTAACGCCATGTTAGAGACAGCGGGCCTTTCTAAGGAATGGTGGGGTGAGGCGATTTTGACAGCATGTCATGTCCTGAATAGAGTTCCCACAAAGGATAAAGAAATTACACCATTCGAGGAATGGCATAAGAAAAGATTAAATCTCTCATATTTGCGTACTTGGGGTTGTTTGGCCATGGTGAATGTGCCAATCAATAAGAAACGTAAACTTGGACCTAAAACTGTTGATTGTATCTTCCTGGGTTATGCTATGAACAGCGTGGGCTATAGATTTTTAGTAGTAAAATCTGGAGTACCTGACATGGTGGTCGGTACAATTTTGGAGTCCAGAGATGCTACATTCTTTGAGAGTGAATTTCCTTTCAAAAATGCACCTAGCACATCTAATCATGAGTTTACATTACCCCATGAGCATTTCATTCCGATAACACAAAATGAGGAACCCCCTGTGCACGTTCCTGAGGAGGATGACAATCTAGTCACCCGTAAGGGTAAGAGACAAAGGACTGCAAAGTCTTTTGGAAATGACTTTATTGTGTACCTCGTGGATGACACTCCAAGAACCATTGAAGAGGCATTTTCATCTCCTGATGCTGACCTTTGGAAGGAAGCAATAAGGAGTGAAATGGATTCAATCATGTCTAATGGTACTTGGGAGTTGGTCGAGCGTCCTTACGGGTGCAGACCCATAGGATGCAAGTGGGTGTTCAAGAAAAAGTTTAGGCCTGATGGTACGATTGAGAGGTACAAGGCAAGGCTTGTGGTGAAGGGATATTCACAAAAGGAGGGTGAAGATTATTTCGACACCTACTCACCTGTTGCTCGTATGACCACGATTCGAGTATTACTTTCCCTGGCAGCCTCACATGGTCTTCTCGTCCATCAGATGGACGTTAAGACAGCTTTCCTTTATGGAGAGCTAGACGAGGAGATCTATATGGATCAGCCTGATGGGTTTGTGATAGAAGGTCAAAAGAGCTTAGTGTGTAAATTGTTAAAATCCCTGTATGGCCTCAAACAAGCTCCTAGGCAATGGCACGAGAAGTTCGAAAGGACTTTGATATCGGCTGGCTTTGTTGTGAACGAAGCTGACAAATGTGTATATTATCGGTATGGTGGGGGCGAGGGAGTCATCCTGTGTCTATACGTCGATGACATACTGATCTTTGGGACCAACCTTAATGTGATTAAGGAGGTCAAGGACTTTCTGTCCAACAACTTTGAGATGAAGGATTTGGGAGTAGCAGATGTTATTCTTAACATCAAGCTACAAAGAGAAGGCAATGGTGGGATTACTCTCTTGCAATCTCACTACGTGGAGAAGATCTTGAGTCGCTTTGGGTATAGCGATTGTCAATCTGCTCCCACGCCTTATGATCCTAGCGTGCTATTAAGGAAGAACCAAAGAATAGCAAGAGATCAATTGAGATATTCCCAAATCATTGGTTCGCTTATGTACCTGGCTAGTGCTACAAGGCCTGATATCTCGTTTGCTGTGAGCAAACTGAGTCGGTTTGTGTCAAAACCGGGAGATGATCACTGGCGAGCTCTTGAGAGAGTAATGCGCTATCTGAAGGGTACTATGGGCTATGGCATTCACTATTCTGGGTACCCGAGAGTACTTGAGGGATATTGTGATGCAAACTGGATATCCGACGCTGATGAGATGTATGCCACAAGTGGATATGTGTTTCTACTTGGAGGTGGCGCTGTTTCCTGGAAGTCTTGCAAGCAGACCATCTTAACGAGGTCAACTATGGAAGCAGAACTTACAGCTTTGGATACCGCCGGCATTGAGGCTGAATGGCTTCGTGATTTTCTTATGGATTTACCGGTGGTTGAAAAACCAATACCGTCTATTTCCATGAACTGTGACAATCAGACAGTGATAGTCAAAGTGAACAGTTCAAAGGATAACATGAAGTCCACAAGGCATGTGAAAAGGCGGCTGAAATCTGTCAGAAAATTGAGAAACTCCGGAGTTATGTCGTTGGACTACGTCCATACGTCTAAAAATCTGGCAGATCAATTTACCAAGGGACTATCACGTAATGTGATAAACAGTGCATCGAGTGAGATGGGCTTGAGACCCACTTGATAGGCTGTCATAGCGGTAACCTGTTCTATGTGATCGGAGATCCCGTGAAGTAGAATGGTGAAACAAGCTAGTGACAGTTTGAGAGGAAAGACCTTTGACTGGTCTATCTCAGATGTACTTCTTTCCTAGAGAACTGTAAGGCAGGCTGGTTCATTAACCTTAATGTGTTCATAGTGGCTTATGAGAAGCAAAGATATCGTCCTACAGGATATCTTTAAAGAACACACCTATATGAGTTCGACTGCTAGTCACAGTCTATGAGATGGTGGGGATCTCTAGATACTCATGAATGGGCCAGAAGTATGACTTATATGCTTCAAACAGAGGGGATGCTTTTGGCAACCTAATATCGGTAAAGGACTTGGGCAAAGCTCTTTCGCACAAAACTGACAATTCAAGGCATAGTCCATTGTTCAGTTGTGAATAAAGCGTAACCTTTGTTCTAGATGGAAGTTCAACTTAACAGTCTCCATCGAAACACCGGTATATTAAACGAGAGGAAGATAAATTTAAGTGCATTCCTTATGAGCTCTAGACTTGGTGGGGATTGTTGAATTATTGGGCTTTTTATTAAGCCCATAATAAAGCAATAATTCTATTTAGTCTAGGCCCATAATTAGTGCATTAATGGTTTAGTCCCACATGGGATTGCTACCATAAATAAACTCGACTTATTAGGTGGATTTTCGGTTAATCCCCTAGAGAAGTTGAGAGAGGCTAGTGGTGAACCACACGCGCGCGCGCGCGCCGCCGCCGCCGCTGCCGAGCCGAGGCGACGCGTGGCTTGGCTGGCTGGCGGGCGGTGCGGTGCGGTGCGGTGCGGTGCGGTGCGTGCGGGCGTGGCGTGGCGTGGCGTGGCGGGCGGTCGCGTCGCGTCGCGTCCGTCCGTCAGTCATGGAAGTTTTGATATATTGAAACGGTGCGTCCCATATGAATCGACGCCTTTTCGCTACGAAGGAGTCACGTCTGTTCGTTCGAAGGGGTCACGTCTGTTCATTCGAGGGGTCGCGTCTGTTCCGTTTCTATATATAGCGCCTTCCGGGATCGATCGATTACTCTCGATCACGCTCACTACTCGTCTTGTTCCATCTTCCGCTCGCTGTTGCTGTTGAAGACATCTCCGTCCCGGACTTCTGCGCGCACAGAATCTGGGAGAGCAGGCCTCCGAAACCCCGTTCCGCAAGCGACATCTGCCGGGTGTGCGGGCGATCAGGTTTTTGGGGAGCGACATCGCGACTGCTCGATCGACTCCCTGACCGTGGGCGTTCTGCACTGCGTACAACGTCCTGCATCAACTTAGATCGTCTACATCGAACAACTCAAGAACAATGGTTCTTGGGAATGGATCTTCCAGCGCCTCCGGCGCAGGATCTTCCGCTGGGTACGTTCTTGTTTTTCTGATCAATTTGTTCATCGTTTTTATCACCTTATTGAGGAATTTATGGATTAAATTAAGTAGAAAAATGCCTGATTTCTTAACAGGTGTCGCACGCGCTCACCTCCTGCAAGCCCAGGATGGCCTTGCTCGAGGCGGGGATGCGAGCACGCTTGAAGCGGTAGCTGTGTTCCTCCTCCGCGTCATCCTCCTCCTCCCTTGGGCGGTAGTAATCATTAAGATACGGAACAATAGGAAACCTTGGGTTGCGGAACTCCTCGTCCTCGTGCTCGTCGATCTCCGGCTCGACGGGGTACATCCGGAGGGGTGTTCTTGCGGGGATATCCATCGCCGCTTCCAGGCGCGGAAGGGCACTGCTCAGAGGAGACGATGTGACGGCGGATCGACAAACTGGTGGTGAGGAATCGAAACAACAGAACAGATGCAATGTCTTACCGAGCTATGAATTTATACATAGACCAAGTCCAATTTGGACCGGCCGCGCTGATGGCGTCGACTACGATTCCTCGTCGGTTTCGGGCGGCAAGTCGGCGGCGGGCTGAGGCGGCGCCATTTCGGATCGGGAGTGAGGGGGGTTCCCCGGAGCGGAGAGAGGAATGGATGCCTGAAATTCCTCTGGGATAAATATGTTTTTTTTTTTTTGAGGCGCCTCTGGGATAAATATGTGTTTTTTTTCTAAGATGGGGATAAATATGTGCTTTTTTTTTTTTGAGAGGAGGATAAATATGTGCTTGTGCTGAATGTCAAAGACTAAAGGCCCATTTCGCGACACACAGCCCAGAAGAACACGGGCCACAGCCCACGGGGAGCGTCCTACTGTCCTAGTACTGTCACAGGCCATTAGCAGCAAAATTAGGCCGCACACCAAAATCCAGTCCAAGGTGAGCCGAATGGCGCTGATGGCCCATGCCGCCGCAGCACTTCTCTCTCTTTTTTTTTTTCCGAGTGCCGCAGCACTTTTTTATTTTTTTGAACAGAGTGCCGCAGCACTTCTCGTCATCGCGCACACTGGAAAAAAAATCGTGAGAGGTATATGGTCTTTTTGAAGAAAAATCACGATCAGTAAATTTCTTTTTGAGGAACTCTTTTTTTTAGGAAATCCGGTCACTACTAAATTTTAGAGGGGTGAATCTTACCATTTATATGTACTAAACAAAGTCAAATTATAAAACTAATTTCAGAACCCCCGTCTAATTCGCGAGACGAATCTCAACGAGGGTAATTAAACGGCGATTAGAAGATGGTTATTGTAGCATCACTGTAGCAAAATATAGATTAATTAGGCTTATTAGATTCATCTCGAAAATAGCACCTATGTGAAAAAGGTTTTGTCATTAAACTAATTAAAATATTTTTAAATGTGAAGATTCTTTTTGATGTGACGAGTCTAAAATTTAGAGGGGAGGAAACGAACAGGATCTAAAACACCCAGACCTCCAAGCTGCGGGTACAAGCATTATGGTCTCAATCGGTGTCAGACCTCCGGCAAAATCAATCAAGAAGCGGGATTCATGGCTGTTAACTAGGAGGAAATTTCTTATTTGGCCCTAGAAAAGTTCCTGGTTCCTTTCTTGGCCCAATCTGAAAAAAAGTTACCTATATGACCCAAGTTGTAACTTTCATTCCTTTCTTGGCCCTTCCGTCAGTTTGGAGTGCTAACGGTGTTAAATGTGTGCTGAAATGACCATTCTGCCCCTGACTTTAATAAAAATGTAAAATTTATTTTGAAATTATTTAATTGTCTGAAATTCCAGAATAACATAATAGTTCAAGATTTCATATTACACAAAATTTCGGCATTATTTCTGGAATTTCGGAAAATTAAATAATTTCGGAAATATAAAATCTTGAACAATTATGTTATTTGAAAATAAATTTTACATTTTATTAAAGTCAGGGGCAGAATGGTCATTCAAGCACACATTTAACACCCTTAGCACTCAAAACTGACGGAAGGGCCAAGAAAGGAATGAAAGTTGCAACTTGGGTCATATAGGTAACTTTTTTTCAGATTGGGCCAAGAAAGGAACCAGGAACTTTTCTAGGGCCAAATAAGGAATTTCCTCGTTAACAAGAGTGTTGACCCCGTTGGCTAATAAGCTCGCTGAACAGTTTTGCAGTGGGTTTTTTTTTTCTCCTGTTTTGGCAAAGAGTTTTGTAGTGAGTCTTGTGGGAATTGTAAGCATAAAATACGGAAGCATTAAGGATCGAATCAGCACCGTTTGATTTAACTTAATAAAACAATCTTTCATGTGCAATGCAACATTGCACTTTCTACCTTGTGGAAAGGTAACTCCTTGCATCATGAATAAGAGGATTATTTCTCTCCTCTCTTCCTTGTTACTTCATTAGCACACATAAATGATTTCTTAATTACTTTGAAGAGAGAGGAGAGGGTATTTCAACCCATAATGCTTATAATCTTTACGTCTAGGCAACCACCACACATAGACCTTCAATATAAGAATCATTCTCTTTAATCCACATGGCCACATTTCATCAGAATACATTTCGTTAAATTCTAACAATCTCCCACTTGGCCATGTAATGACTATGAAATATTCGATATACTTTAAGGTGCACACTTTTCATGGAAATTTCAAATCAACATTAAGTTGAATTGAGATAATAAATCATGGCGGTTACAAGTCAATTTATCGACAAATTTCCTTCCATGTATTATAATTATCATGACCAACACTTTACTGTGAAATAATAGACTAGTTATCTCACCATGTCCATAAAGGTATCCTTTTATGTGGATAACAAGCAAAACAAACTTTTATTGAATTCACGTAATAGTATGTATTTATACATACATCTATTACGCTAACAAGGTCTTATCCAGAGCAGAGCGAGGCGACGCGGCAAACTCTAAATGAAACAGCTACCACCCCTCTCCAACGAAGGGCCCTAAATTGGCCGTTAGCAAAAATCCTGGAGGTTCTAAACAAAAAAAGGAAAATTCACGGATTTCGGAAATGAATCAACGCATCCTGATACGAAATTTTGAGTTCTGAAATGATCTCTATCTAGAAGTGGAAAATAAAAAAGAGAATTTGATGTTCGTCCGTGTCAACTGCTCTCGCAATTGTATTGCATGGATTTCCTCTGCTCGCAGCTGTGCCTGTGGAGCTGACTGACGTAGCCTTCAGTTCACAGCATGGATGTCCTCTGCTTGCGGCTGCTGTCCAAACTCGATCATGCATGATGTAGTGTCATGTTCGTGCGATTCCAACGCCTTCCTTGGATCACTCCCTCCCCCGGCAGACGGCGAACAATGACTGCCAGTGAGCCGTTGGAGGAGCTGTGGTGGCAATCTTTTCTAGAGTTATTTCTGCATAACGGTAGACGGGTAATAACAATGTAATAATCTTTCTGATCTCGTGTGTTTACTCCCATTCTATTTGAAATTAATTTTGACAAAACGCTGAGAAGGCCTCTACATCTATATATAGAGGGCCGAGGTGTTCCTTCTCCTCCTTGCTCACGTTCATACAACTACTGCCTCCTCGTTGCTTATTACTAGTTCGAACACAACCTTTATACGTACGAATAAGTCAACCGCAAGGAAACAATATGAGGAAGAACGGTGGCGGTGTCCTGCTGACTATGTTTGCGTTCGTTATACTACTTGGAGCTCTAGCACTGCCTGCACAGTGTAAGTGTATTTCAGTCTTGCATTGACACAAAATTTAATTATGACATATCTTCTATCAGCTCTAATTAAAATAGTAACACAGCAGGTACTCGTCACCAACTGCTAGGCGTGGGAAGTTCTGTCGCTGTTTTGATGAAAGAAAGCTCAAGCTGGTTTTTTGCACGGTTTCACTTTGCGGATTCTACAGTCCTTCGGACGTGGTATGTTATTGCTGCCCGGACTTAAGTCGAAAAGAGTATTATCACTTGACGATGGAAGAGTGCAAGAATAATTGTGCCACCTGCAATCCCAGATGCTCACCGTAGTTATATCGTCTTTATTCTTCGATGAAGGGCCAGTCGAGTGTACCGGGGTGCAGTGAACACTACTTGCACCTTCCTTTCACCAGTTGTGCCGTTTTGAGCCAAATCAAATAATGTGTAATGTATAGAGTTGCTATACATGTCAATTGCATCCCTTTATAGTGAATGGTATTCATTGATTCATGCTCCATTGCACCTTTCTTTCACCAGTACTTTCTGGCTCTTTGAGATTTGCAACGCAACGACCATACAAAAGAAAAAGGTAAGCCTAAAGAGAATCTTGACGGCGTTGCATTTGGTCGATTTTGCAGATGTCTTTTCTTTTCCTACTTCTCTATATCTACTATTTCTATCTTTTGTTTTGGTTTTCTATGTTATTATCTACTACTAATAGAAAGCTGATCGGAAACAATCTTGATTGGCAGATGCGCTAAAATCAAGGGAAAATCCATGAAGCTGGGAAATGGATTGATGCATCGTGATACAAATTTCAAACTCTGTCTCTATCAAGAGGTAGGGGCAAAAAATCAAATTTTAAATGGCTATTCCTCGTGGCCAATCCATTGCATGGATGGAGGCCATCTGCTTGCATGTGAGAGCTGACTGGCCCGGAGCCGAAGTGCGTGGTGGATGTCCTCTGCTCGCAGCTGTGCCTGTGGAGCTGACTAACGTAGCCTTCACTTCACAGCATGGATGGATGGTGCGAGCGACCCGGAGCCGAACTCGATCAAGTGCGTGCATGCATGCATGCAATGTCATGTTCGTGCAACTCCAGCGTCTTCCTTGGATCACTCCCTCCCCCAGGCAGAGATCGCCGGTGACGAACAATTGATTAGTCATCGTCGGATGGCTGCGATAGAGGTGACCGTTGGAGGAGCAGTCGAGCAGAGCTGTGGCGGTAATCTTTGCTATAGTTATTTCTCCGTACGGCAGTAAGGCTAATTAATAAGCATGTAATCTTTTTGATCTCGTATATTTACTCCCACTAATTTTATTTGAAATTAATTTTGCCAAAACGCTGAGAAGGCCTCTATGTCTATATATAGAAGAGGGCCGAGGTGTTCTTTCTCTTTGCTCACGATCATACAACCTGCTGCCTCCTCGTTGC
Source organism: Eragrostis nindensis (assembly GCA_012490785.1). Taxonomy (NCBI): domain Eukaryota; kingdom Viridiplantae; phylum Streptophyta; class Magnoliopsida; order Poales; family Poaceae; genus Eragrostis; species Eragrostis nindensis. Next base: position 641,397 of record JAAXCT010000153.1, on the reverse strand, counting down.
TTATTAGTTCGAACACAACCTTCATACGAAGAAGAAGTCAGTCGCAAGGAAACAATATGAGGAAGAACGGTGGTGGTGTCCTGCAGGGCATGCTGACCATGTTTGTGTTCGTTACACTACTTGGAGCTCTAACACCGCCTGCACAGTGTAAGTATATTTCAGTCTTGCCTCGACACAAAATTTAATTATGAGATATCTTTTATCGATCAGCTCTAAAATAGTAACACAGCAAGTCGTCGCCAACTGCTAGGCGTGGGAAGTTCTGTCGCTGTTGCTGCCAACTCCACGTCTTTGGATGAAAGAAAACTCAAGCTGGTTTTTTGCACGTTTGCAATTTGCGGATTCTACAATCGTTCGGGCGAGGGATGTTATTGCTGCCCGGACATGAGCCGAAAAGAGTATTGTCACTTGACGATGGAAGAGTGTAAGGAGAATTGTGCCACCTGTGATCCCAAATGCTCACCGTAGTTATTATGTCTTTAATCAGCGGTGAAGGGTGCATGCAGTGAACACTACTTATTTATAGCCGTTTTGAGCCAAATAATGTGTAATGTCAAGAGTGGCTATATATGTCAATTGCATCCCTCTCTATTGAACGGTATCTATTGCACTCTTCTTTCACCACTACTTTTTGGCATCCAGTAGCTAGTCTTTGAAGATTTGTAAGGCACCCCCCCCCCCCCCCCCCCCCCCCCCCCCCCAAAAAAAAAAGGTAAGCCTAGAGAGAATGTTGATGGTGTTGCATTTGGCGGAGTGATCGAGATCGTGAAGCAACCCCCGTCCCCCGGATTTCAGCCCTCTGCAGATTGTTTCCGATTCCTCAATTACTTTTTTTAACTGGATTCCTCAATTACTTGAGATCGTATAGAAATTTCCTCTTTTATTTTTTCTTTTTTGGCCTGGCTGCAGAGTTCAACTCCACAATGTTCTTGAAGCACGCGGCTGCAGAGGATGAGGCATCGTGATACAAAATCTGAAACTCTGAAATGATCTCTATATATGAAGAGGTAGAGAAAAGAAATCAAATTTGAAATGGCTATATATATATATCCTCGTGGCCATTGCATGGAGGCCCTCTGCTTGCAGGCGCACGTGCCTGTGCGAGCTGAGTGACGTAGCCTTCGCATGGATGGTGCGCGCGACCCGGAGAGATGGCCGCGCGCGGCTGCTGTCCATTCCTAGCCAAGAAACAAAGCGGCTTTCAAAGCCAGTGTATGCATGCAGTGTCGTGCCTTGGATTACTCCTCACCGGCCACGAAGACGTACACTCTTGCGGTGCCTCCCTCCATCCGACTGGTCAGCGATCGATCGATCGGTCACCGCCGGCGAGCGACCGACGAACAATCCACCGATCAGTCATCGTCGGAGGAAGGAAAGAATTAGGAAGGATGGCTGCGACGGCGGTGAGCGACCCGCTTGAGGAGCTGTGGCGTCACGTGATGGCGCCGGACCGTTCCCACCTGCTGTGCTTCTACCCGAGCAAGATCACCATGAGCGGCATCTGGACGGGGGACAACCCGCTGGACTTCTCCCTGCCATTATTGCTGTTCCAGATCCTGCTCGTCACCGCCACCACCCGCGCCGTCTCCCTCCTCCTCTCCCCGCTCCGCCTGCCGCGCTACATCGGCGAGATCCTGGGCGGCTTCCTCCTCGGCCCCTCCGTGCTGGGCCGCCTCCCGCACTTCTCCGACGTGGCCTTCCCCGTCCGCAGCCTCTTCGTGCTCGACTCCATGTCCCTCCTCGGCCTCATCTACTACGTCTTCACCGTCGGCGTCGAGATCGAGCTCGCCACCGTCCTCGCCCGCTCCGGACGCCGCGCCTTCTGGTTCGCCGCCGCCTCCGCGGTCCCGCCATTCCTCGTCGGCGCCGCCAGGCTACCTCGCCCTCAGCACCGACGACACCCGCAAAACCAAGGACCAGGTATTGAACGACCTGTCGTTCCCCATCTTCCTGGGCGCCACCTTCTGCTCCACGGCCTTCTCCGTTCTCGCGCGCAACATCGCGGAGCTCAAGCTCGCCGGCACCGACGTGGGCCAGCTCTCCATCTCCGCATCCCTCATCAACGACACCTTCGCCTGGTCGGGTCTCACGATCGCCACGGCGCTGGCGCACGTGCGCTACGGTCTGCTCCCCTGCGTGTGGACGCTGGTGTCCGGCGCCCTCATCTTCTCCGTCAGCTACCTCGTCGTCCGCCCCGCGCTCGCGCGCCTGGCCCGCCGCTGCGCCGCCGAGGGCGACCAGGTGGTCCTCAGCGAGGCGCAGGAGTGCTCCGTGCTCGTCGGCGTCATGGTGGCCGCGCTCGTGGCCGACGCGGGGGGCACGCACGCCATCTTCGGCGCCTTCGTGTTCGGGCTCGCCGTGCCCAACGGGCCCGTGGGCGTGGCGCTGGTGGAGAAGGTGGAGGACTTCGTCGTCGGCATGCTGCTCCCGCTCTTCTTCGCCATGAGCGGGTTACGGACGGACACCGCCAGGATCACAAGCACGCACGCGGCGGTCTTGCTCATGGCGGCCGCGCTCGCCGCGGCGGTGCTGAAGGTTGCCGCGGCCGTCGGCGTGGCCGGCGCGACCGGGATGCCGCTGCACAACGGCGCCTCCATCGGGCTGCTGCTCAACACCAAGGGCGTCATCGAGCTGGTGATCCTCAACATCGGGCGGACCAAGCGCATCATGAGCGACCAGTCCTTCACGGTGCTGGTGTTCATGTCCGCGCTGGTCACGGCGCTGGTGACGCCGCTGCTGGCCATGGTGGTCAAGCCGGCGCGGCGGCTCGTGTTCTACAAGCGGCGCACCGTGGCGTGGTCGCAGCAGCCGGACGCCGAGCTCCGCGTGCTGGCGTGCGTCCACGCGCCCCGCGACGTGCCCGGGATCATCGCCCTCCTCGACACCGTCGCCTCTTCCTTTAATTCTTCGCCGGTGGGCGTGCACGCGCTGCACCTCATCGAGTTCGCCGGCCGCGCATCGGCGCTGCTGCTCATCAACGCGTCCGCGCCGGCATCCTCCTCCTTCTCCGACGATGACTTGAAAGGGACGCGCAGCCAGGTGGAAACGCAGTACAAGCACATCGCGCACGCGTTCATGGCCTACGAGGAGAACAACAACGGTTTCGTGTCGGCGCGCACGTTCGCCGCGGTGTCGCCTTACGCGTCGATGCACGAGGACATAGCGGCCGCGGCGGAGAACCAGAACTCGGCGCTGATCCTGCTGCCGTTCCACAAGCACCGCCTCGTGGACGGCGGCATGGAGCCGTTCCACCCGGCGGTGCAGGCCCTCAACGCCACCGTGCAGCGGTTCGCGCCCTGCACCGTCGCCGTCCTCGTCGACCGCGGCCTCGGCGGCGTCGTCCCCGGAACATCGGCGTACCGCGTAGCGGCGCTCTTCTTCGGCGGGCGCGACGACCGGGAGGTGGTGGCGCTGGCGACGCGCATGGCGCACAACCCGGGCATCGACCTCACCGTGCTCCGCTTCGTCCAGAAGGGAGGCAGCTTCACGGCCAGCGAGTTCGACTCGCTCAAGGAGCGCAAGGCCGACGACGCCTGCCTCCGCGACTTCCACGACCGGACCAAAAATGGTGGAGCGGCGGTGGAGTACCTGGAGCGCGGGGTGTTCAACGCCAGCGAGATGGTGGCGCAGATACGGGAGCTCGAGGCGGCGGGGAAGGACCTGCTCGTGGTGGGGAAGGTGCCAGGCTTGCCGGCGCTCACGGCGGGGATGGCCGATTGGTGCGAGTGCCCGGAGCTGGGGCCCATCGGCGACCTCCTCGCCTCCAGGGACTTCCAGACCACCGCGTCCGTGCTCGTCGTCCAGTCCTACCAGAGGGCGGGCCCGGGGACTACCATGTCAGCGGAGCTGGGCCTCGGCGCCGGCGACGTTCTGCCCGCCGCTGGAAGGCCGCCACGGCGAGCTCGGTAGGAAAGGAATTGGGGAGATCGTTGGGATGGGTTACGATTGTGCATGCGCATGCTCATGGCCTGTACAGGTAACTAACTGGCTACCAGTAGCAGGCATAGGCCTAGCAGATTAGCAGTTGGCAAGAAGGGGCGTTTGTAGATGCCAGACATCATCGGAGAAATTCAGTTCTCCATCCACGCAGAGCTAATATTTCTCCTGCATACTGCATGCACGATAATTTCAGTCAAGATGTTACTTGCATTGTGAATCTTGTTTCTGGCTCCAGATTGTACCGCAGCAGCAAGTTGTTATGGCGTCTCTTGAATCTGCAGGTGCCATGCGATGCCTCACAATATGACAATGTCTTAGAGAAGAGAGAATTCCTTATTTGGCCCTAGTAAAGTTCGTGGTTCCTTATTTGGCCCAATCTTAAAAAAAGCTAGTAAGATGGCCCGCGCATATTGCGCGGCTAGAGTCATTATAACATAATGATCTGTGGTTAACATGAGTTCTAATAATTTCGATCATGAAATCTTCATAACATATAGTAGTTACATTTCAAATAATTTATTTTTATAAATTTTATTGGTCAAAGTAACTTTGATCATGGTAAAAAAAAATCCTTTTATGTTTAAACAAAGAGAGTATGTACAGGGCAAGACAATTTCAATAGCACAGCCAATATTATTTGAATCTACGCAAAACTTCTCCCTAGTTAATTTTGGCTTATTCCTAGGTGTGAAATTTATTCAGGATAATAGGTACATCTTTCTGAATAAACATTCGAGGCTTCGAGCACGGACTTGGTCATATACATGTGTTTTCATTACAGTTCATTGGTCAATTCAGTACTATTTTATTAAATATTTCATTAGGACCTGTTTGACATGTATCTGACATATAATAAAAAATTACTAACAAAATGCTATTCTAAATTGGCTCTCTATTTCATTTGTCTTCCTTCTACTCTTTTCATCCTTCTCCATCATCTTGCCTTTTTTTTTTTACTATGTTTGTCCACATTATTTTTCATCCTTCTGTATGTATCTAGTTAAACAAAGTAATTCGAAACAACTAACAAACAAAGCAGAAAAACAATCAAGGCAGAAAGCAGAAAAGGACATTGTATCTATTACTCTCCTCAATGGCTTGTTATCGGTTGCCCATTTCTAATGGCATCACCCACTGTTAGTGAGTGTGTATATATGTCAAAATGAAACAGATTCCCGATAGGTCCTTTCCATCACGTTGCGCTTCCTCAACTTCAAAACAAATTCGACGTAACCGCATCGCTCGGGCCACCAAGTAAATAGTACATGGTTATTCCCCCTCCGTGCATCCTATGTCCTCTCGGCTGCTGCTGACCCTGGCAGTGGCGAGGCCAGCCTTGGGCTGTAGGGTGGGCCGAAACCTATTTGGGCTGATGGGGGTGGGCCGAGAAAAGGAAAAAAAGCCTCAGAAAAAAGAAAAAAGCTACTGTTTACGTGCTACAGTGCTAAAAATCGACACGGGCTGAATCTGGGGGTGGGCCGCGGCCCACCCGGCCCACCCCTTAGACTCGCCACTGGACCCTGGTCTACGAACACCTGTAGGACCAGAACGTCAAAGCGTCGCTGTCGCTGGGGTTTTGAATTACAGATTGATACGTGGTTCTTTTCTTTATCAAATCAAACATGCACATTTTTCTCCTTTTATTTTTTATTCCGAGTTTTGTCTGTTTAAAACTTGGCATGGACTCTATGCTTAATCTAGACCATTAGATCATCATTAAAATCAACAGTCTATATCTTTTATTTTTCTCCGATTAACGTGGTGATTTTTTGGCCTTGAGAGCGACGTGGTGGCTCCTTTGGACTGTTAGATGTTCATAAAATCCAACGGCTTATAGATTTTCTTTTTTTTTTTCTGATTAACGTGGCATTATGCTTTTCTTGCTTTTCTCTCGTTCTTATTGTTGATCACCCATCCTCCAGTCGTTGCTTGCGCCTGCCTACACCACTGGCAAACCCGGCCTCGCAGCCTGGAAACACACGATGCTCCCCCACTTCCCGTCAATGTCGTCAACAACAAATTTTCCTCTTTGCCACTGCTTTGCAAGAATTATCTTCCTTTTTTCTCAATAATTTTGGATCCAGATTGTGGTGGAGCGGCATGCATGCCTTGTCTACGGAGTCGGAGACTCGGAGTAGAGATGCATGTAAGCATTCAGAGAAAGCTTGACAATGTACACCACAAAACACAATGCTCTCGTACGTACGTAGGACACGCTTGTTGCCACGATGTTGTTTTTCCCAGCCCATCGCCGGCACCAATCATCCTCCTACGTACATACAACATAGTCTGTACACCCAATGCTTGGGTATGTGGCTTGCATGTCTATCATCAAGTCGTCAGCTCGATGTATGCCCCATCAAAGAAAGTGATGATCATCCCCAATTTATATTTGATATGGTTTCTTCACCTTTTTCACGCTCAATCTGCCAACCACTACGAAAATTGATCAATCTGAAATTAGGTGACGTTGTGCCTACAGATTTAGCATCCCACACCCTCCTGCATGCATGCCGTGCCTTGCTGCATTAGTTTCTCCCAAATTCGCAACCACATAGGAAACCCAAAGCTTGGCTTGTTGACATGATGAACCAATGCTAGGACCGCCACTAATTCCCCTACCATGCTGTCTCCTGATTTACCGAGGCTGCATCAGCTAGATGCCCTTTTCTGTGCCCTGCAGCCACACGTGAAAATCTTGAAGGTTGCATGCTACTACACACCTATACGTGGGAGACAACAAAGTAAAAAAATAGAGGTTTAATTGGATTCGGACTCTAGCTGTGATATGCCGTCAGATTTGGACTTTTGGTTTCCCTTTCCATGCAAAGGGATTTTGTAGCTCGAATTTCTACTTATATTTTTATATAACATGGACTTTTTATATAAATCTAGCAATGTGTCCCGCGCAAAATTGCGTGGCTAGATTTACTTTGCGTTACTTTCGACTAATTTTGATGTTTAGCTAAAAGTACTTCACAAAATGTTACTCCCTTTGTCCCATTTTTTTTATCACCTTAGCTTTCTTTAGTTTTTCTAAAATAATTAGCATTTTCACTTCTCAATTCAACTTTTTTTTCCAATACATTTTTATTTCTATCACTCCCCACTTCGTTTTATATACACCCATATTTACCTCATCTTCTTAATCTAAAAAATTTTTTTTTTTGCGAGGGAATCTAAAAAATGTCTTCTTAATCTAAAAAATATTTAAAGAAAGAGACGTGAAGGATCAAGCTATTGTAGGTGAATCATAGATATCCGCAATGAACTGTAGGTGAACATAACTCTTGATTGAACCCGTAGCAGAATAGAACCTAATTTTATGATTTAATTATCCAATTATTTTTGCCCAACTTATAGCCTCTCCTGAGTTGTGTTTGACATGGACTTTATTTTTTATTCCGAATTTTAGTAGTATTTGACAATTAATCTGGAGCGTTCAATCTTCATAAAATCCTATGGTCTATATCTTCTCTTTTTTCCGATTAACGTGGTAATTTCGTGGTCTTGAGAGCGAAATCTACGCATCATTGTTGTGAGGCGTCCTGCAGTAGCACAAACGCCTTGGAGAGCCGCTGCCTAGAATGATTTTTCCGCCGGACAGATGAGAAAATCTACGCATCCTAAGCTCGTGTTGTTGCTCATGATCGCAGGACACATATATATAGGTGTATCCTTGACTTGCTAATCGTATTGTGCAAGGCTCATGCATTTGGTAGGCTCTCCGCACAGGTTTTGATGATGAATCAAGAACTCTTTACACCATCTTTTGCCCAATCCGAAACTTCTAGTACCTCACATGGACTCTCTCTATAATCTTGACCATTAGATTATCATAACAATTCAATGGTTAGATCTTTATCTTTTCTTTGATTAATCTAGACCGTTAAATCTTCATAAAATCTAACGGTGCACATCTTCTCTTTTTTGCAATTAACGTGGTAATTTCGTGGCCTTGAGAGCGAACGTGGTGGCTCCTTTGGACCTTCAAATACTAAGATAATAGAAGATTACTCATATGACCCAAACGGCAAATTTTGTTCCTTATTTGGCCCTTCCGTGTGATCTGTTAGGCCTGGCCGTGAAGTGCCTCTAAACAGCGATTTGAAATGTCCATCTTACCCTTACCCGAGCTGAACGAATCGTTCTCAGGAAACAGCGACCCGCGCGACCAGAACAAATCGAAAACAGAGAGAGGCGCAGAAAAAAAAACAGACGCAGGGTGTCGGACTGCCGCCGCCGCGGATGGAAGGGGCGAGCGCCATGGAGACGGGCTGCTCCGCCGCCGACGCTGGAGCTTCGGATCCCGGGCCTCCCCCCGTCGATCCCGTTGGAGGTGCCAAAATAATGCCGATTTTTTGTTTCATTGTGAAATCTTGCACATTTATGTTATTCTGGAATTTCGGAACAAATACATAATTTCAAAATTGAATTTTACACTTTGATTCAAGTCAGGGGTAAAAAAGTCATTTCACCTCACATTTAACACCGTTAACATCAAAAACTGACGGAAGGGCCAAGAAAGGAACCAAATTTTTGTTCTGGGTCATATAGGGAAATTTTTTTGAGAAAAGGCCAAGAAAGGAACCAAGAACTTTACTAGGGCCAAATAAGGAATTCTCTCCTTAGAGAAGCAGTATTGGACTGATTCCCTACTGAAATTGCAATCTTGACTGAAACTCTGATGAACTTGCTGAAATACCATATCACAATGTGGAGTGACACATCACACACGTTCGGCCTTCTCTGACGGTATCACTCTGGGGGCGAAATGCTGAATTCAGCCCATCACGTAAAGAAGAAGCAACAGAAGTACATGCATTAAGCTGGGCCTGGTTTCTTTCGTTGTACTGGGCTTGGATACCTGTTACCAGGCTGAGTCCGAAATAAGAGCTGGGCTCAAATCTTGTTGGATCATTGGTGCCTTTTTTTTTTAAAAAAAAGAAAAAGATCATTGCGATCTTTCAACTCTCCGTGGTTAAGGCATCTGAGTAACACCTCTCAGGTCCTGGGTTCGACTCTCCGTGGGAGCGAATTTTCAAGGATTTAACGGCATTTGTGCTTTCAGTGGTAGGCGACGCTCCTGTCGACAGCGAGGCGCCAGTGGTGACTTCGTATCTCTAGATTTGCCGGCTCAGTCTTCGAAGATGCTCATAGGGGTAGGGTTTGCGTACGTGTGTTCATAGGGGTGAGTGTGCGTGCGTTGTGAGTGTCTGAGTTGTACTGTGTAATCTTAAAAAAAAAAAACTACATTTCTATCGCCTCACTTATATTTCTTGAGAGGTATATAACATTATCTTACACAAATATAGAAGACATTATGCAACAAGTTTAAAAAAGATAAGTACAACATAGTGACAAGAGGTAAGCAATTGAGTTGTCCCGCAGTATGGGGCTGTTTGGATTCTGCCTGGGGAACTGCTGCCTGGCAGAGTGCCAGGTAATTGCATCACAGCCCCAGGCAGACAAAATCCAAAGCCTCTAGGGAGCTGCTACCTGCCGGACAGCATTGCCCAAGGTTAGGCTCTCCGCACTCGTATTCCTCTATATCCTTCCTCTAAAAGGAATATTCTGTCTTGGTCATCGAGATTCTCTCCTCTAAACTAATTTCTCCTGCACCCATCATTCCTCTATATCCTTCCTCTATCCCAACAAACTTATATTTTATTCAACCATTCCAACTACCTTCTCCTCTCTCTCCTATTTTTTTTCCTTTTCTTTTTTCTCCGCCGCCCCCGTTCTCTCCGCCGGCTTCTACTTCTTCACGCGAGCTCTCGCTCTCTCCCTCGTTCTCTCCGCCGGCGCCCTCTCCTCTCTCACGCCGGCGCCCTCTCCTCCCCGCGTCGGCGCGAACCCGGCGGCGCCCTCTCCTCCCCGCGCCCTCGACTCGCTCGGCCTCCGCGGCGAGGAACGCGGCGCGGGCGGCCTCGTCGTCGGCCGCGGCAACGCGGAGGTTGTGGACGCCACTCCGCTCGGCCTCCGCAGCGAGGAGCACGGCGCGGGCAGCCTCGTCGTCGGCCGCGATGATGCCCTCCTCCTCCCTCTCCGGTCGGCCTCCTCCCTCCTCGCCGTCATCCTCAAGATGGCCGCCCTCTAGATCTTCGTCGACGACGACCACAAAGGCGGCGGCCTCCCTCGAGCTAGCGGCGTTGGGGTGCCGCGGCTCCGTCCGTCGAGCTAGCGGCCATGGGTGGCGCGGCCCCGTCCGTCGAGGTCCGGCGACGGCGCAGCTCCCTCCCTCGAGGCCGCGCCGTCATCTCCTTCGACCTCACCGGAGCGGCCCGGCCTCGAGCTCGCCGCGACGGCGAGCCCCCTCCCTCGAGCTCGCCGCGACGGCGCGGCCCCCCTCCCTCGAGCCCGCCGCGACGGCGCGGCCCCCGCCCGCCTCCGCCCCGCGCAACGCGCTGCGCGGCGACGCCTGGCGGCCAGTGCGGCGGGGGAGGTTGGGATGGCGCGCTGGTGGTGGGCCCCGCGCCCCGTAGAGGAGCTCCTCTCTTCCGCTAGATTTGGCGTGGGCAAGCCTTTCCGCTTCGATAGCGTGACCCGTAGAGGAGACCGGTGCGGGGGCTGGTTCCGCTAAACGTTACTGAAGTAACGTTTAGAGTTGCCCAGTGCGGGCAGCCTTAGAACCAAACTAGCCCTATAGGCCTTGTTTCAAAGAGATATAGCTTAAAAATCCCATGAGTTTTTAAGCTATTCGCACCAGTTTTAGACATATACTATGAATCTTTGACTTATAGACGGGGTACTTTTGAGTTCTTTTGCTTCTATTTTACTACAAATAGAAATTTAAAGTATTTTATATCTTATAAACCACCCCAAATTTAATATGGATCTCGGAGCTGAAGCTGTTAAACAGGATCATATGTTTGCCCTGACATTTGCGTGCTAGTTCTTACTACTATTTCTCATTCTTTGTGGCAAGTAAGAACACAAAAGAAACTAAAAATCGAAGGATAATGCGAGAAACAAACCGCTACCTAGCCGTTGGGTAACCAACAATGCAGAAAGGCTAGTCAGAAGGCATATTCAAGACTGTCCAATCTAAAACGACTGAAGCAACATGCATGCGTGTACCTCTAAACAAGCGGAGACAAACATGCTACAAATAGATCTACATATGAATACTTAACAAGAGACATGGTATGTGTCACATGGGGCAGGTGCACGGGACAGTGTGAGATACTCTGGGCCAAGCAAGCATACAAGGGGAAAGGAGCAGAAGGGAGCGAGCTCGTATGAAGGTGGTGTGGGGAGGCAAGGGACAAGGGGAACACGATGGATGCAACCACTGATCGACGCTGCATCGCACAGCAACCACCCGTGACTTGTGTACATGCAAACATCCCTCGGAAGTCGTTTGCTGTGGACTACTGTCCATGTGTTCGGGACCAGATAAATAAAAATACTCCTACGTGTCATGCCATTGCTTGCACCATTTTTATTAGACATGGGGATGTTCGTTTTCATAGGTCTAAATTTTAGAGAAGTCACATCAAAGAGGATTTTAGCATTTATATGTACTAAACAAAGTTAAATTATCAAACAAATTTCAGAACTCCCCGTCTAATTCGCGAGACGATCTAACGAGGATAACTAAGCTATAATTAGAAGATGGTTACTGTAGCATCACTGTAGCAAAATATAGATTAATTAAGCTCATTAGATTCGTCTCGAACATAGCACCCACCTGTCAAAAAGGTTTTGTGATTAAACTATTAAAATATTTTTAAATATAAAGATTCTTTTTGATGGTACTCTATATATTTTTAGAGGTCTGCTACTAAAAGTGGAGTACAGATTCTGTAAAAAAAATTGCACGAGGCACGGAAAAGGCAAATCAATCGTGTTCGCATTCTGGGACGGAGGCAGGAAAAAGAGGGATCAATAATATGGTCATGATGCCTGCAATCTTCTCCGACAGTGCACAGAGCTCGCAAGTTGCAGATAGAGGATTGAAGTGACGCTCTGTCCAGTGAGACTGGTCACTGGTCGTGCTTGTGCCCATGTGTCACGGCTTGTAGGACTGCTCATGCAGTAGTCATGTTGTGCAGCATATCGATCGTTTCGTTCCCAGCAGGAAAGCACATGCACGCGAGCAAGGACTGGGCTCCACTCCCCAATGGTTTCCAAGGACCTGCATGATCGGATTCGGCGTCGTTGCATGCATGGCCGGCTTGTAAATGGCGCGTGCGTACTCCCACATACCTCGATCATCATTTTATACTGTACTACTTATAGAGAGTTGAAACACAGTGAATTTTGATCATTCCCTTGATTGGTCGGTCGAGATATAGAGAAACTTTTGGGCCCGTATGAATCAAACAATAATCATGCATGAAATACCGCCAAACTGGTACTGTACTCTGATTCTTCTAGTAGTAGGAGTCGTCAACAAGATTGCATAGTCCCAAGATTCAGCTTCTCTTGCTTGTCTCGCCGAAATAACCGGTATTCTGTCCAAGATCACGGTGTAATCGAGATTGACATCTGTGTCACCTTCTATTCTACTACCTCTATCTCAAATTACTTGACGTTTTTGACTTTTTGATATCACGTTTGACCGCTCGTCTTATTCAAAAATTTTATGCAAATATAAAAATAAATAAATCATGGTTAAAGTATCTCCAATGATAAAACAAATCATAACAATATAAATGATATTTGCACAAAATTTTCAAATAAGACGAGCGATCAAACGTGATTTACAAAAGTCAAAAGTGTCAAGTAATTTGAAACGGAGGGAGTAACGGTCTAGCCTAGAGTGATCTATTCAGCTTGTGCGCAAGCATGATCCGTGTCGATTGGGTGTCACCAAGTACTCCATCCGTCCTTAAATATAGGCCTTTCTAGCATTCAAACACAAGTCAACAAGGTGTTAAAAAACCATGATACCTCTTATTTTACTTCAATCCATCCCTCCACCAACCCTCCTACCAATCACAAAATTTGTAATATCCTCAAAACGCCCTACATTTAGGAAAAATTCAAACCTTCAAAACGTCTTATATAAAGAGACGGAATGAATAATATCTATCGGCCATGTTCTCTCCTAGCTTAATTAGCTTGTCGCCTCCTCGGTTTTTCTTCCTCCTACTCCGACTGATGTCAAATATTCTTGACGAGGCAAAAGATGAATGATTCCATAGAAGAAGGCAAAAAAGATTAATGATTTCAAAGAAGAAAAAAAGACGGAGTAGTGCATATGCTCTACTCCCTCCGTCCCTTTTTATAAGGGATCGGGGAGCTTCCCAAGAAAAATAGCAGACCAAGCAAAAGACGAGTATGCCCTTCTCTCCACGCCCACCAATCTTGCAGCCCATCCTCGCACAATCTCCTCGCCGAACCCCTGACTAGCATCGTCGCCGTCGTCCTGGCCAACCTCCGCCCGCTGCCACGACCTCGTCCCTCTCGCCATGGTCCCGGCACCTGTCGCAGGTCGCGCAGGCTCGCCCCGAGCTGCTTGCTCACCGGCGCTTGGATGTGCCGCCCCCGCCTTGGCCCAGCCGCCGCCGCTCGGACGCCGCCTGCGCACCCGACCTGCCGTCGCCAACGCCTCACCAGAGCGCGCGCCCGGAGGAGTCCAGGTCCCGTGGTAGTCCGATGCCTCATCCCTGCCCCTGGCCTTGATTCTCGCCAAATCCGGGGAAGGGGCTGTTGGGGGCGGAGCAGGAGGCACGGTTGGGGGCGGAGCAGGCGCGCGCGGTTGGCCGGAGATGTGGCCGGGGGCGGAGGAGGCGGCGTGGTTGGCCGGAGATGTGGCCGGGGGCAGAGCAGGCGGCCGGCGGGGAAGGTGCGGGAGCGAGCGGCTCTGGATTGGAGAGGATAAGGCTCGATTCGGGGTGGTTGGAAAAAAAAACAGACGTGGGACCCACCCAAACCTCTCCAATCCCTTACATTTTGAGACAAAATTCAAACTCCCCAATCCCTTGCATAAAGGGATGGAGGGAGTAGATATGATTTCTGGAGCTGGAGCATGGGGGCGGGGCGGACCACACTGCTGAGCGTGCATGAGTCACGTGAATGGCTGGCTAGGCGACACGTGATACTCGCCCTTTTGCCACGCTGGAGCGGACGGCGATGCGCAGCCTTGCAAGCATGTGTGTAGTCAGGTACCCCAGTCACTGGCTCACTGCCATCGCTGTGCCATGCCATGCCATGCAGGCTGCTGCCACTTGCTAGCTTCACTCCTGCGTGAAAACTCCCATATTAAACCTGTGCAAGAACGCATAAAAGACAAGGCACTACAAAAATGCTCGTGTTGAGATCGCCTGCATATATAGGAACAAAACAATGTTGTCCATGGCATCTTGTTGTTATCAGAAAATATATTCCCCTGTAACACTGCAGAGAATGCGCCCGCCCTAGCTATTATCCACGCCCGGCCGCCGTATCTCAGCAATACTCAGACGAGATGCCAACAAAGATGGAGCTACCCGTGATCGACCGGGTCGCCTTCTTGTTGCAGTACCTACGAATCGTTCATAGTAGCATGCTTTGCTGCACCACTGACCATACTGATTGCTGCATCTCATTTGCCCTTTTACTTTTCGCCTTTGTATTCTACCGTGTACACACCCACCTGGTCCCGCCCTGATTGCAATCCCTGCACAATTTTTCGTAAAAATGTCTGATACCCCCTCCATTCTTTTATTGTTTAGAGCTAGCTATTAATTCAACAATAAAATAACAGACATAGTAAAACACGGCTTTTTTTTAGATAATAAAAAATACACTGTTTACAGAAGTACTTCATATTTTCTCTTTTTTTTGTCAAGATATAGTAATATTTGGAGCAGGGTATGAACAGTTTCAAAAGGTCTCTACTTCTTTTTTAACCTCGAACTCGGCCAATGCACCCTAAATACATCTGTAAAATCACACCGTAGTGGCCATAGTCAATGTCTAGATTTTTTTTTTTGGGGGGGGGGGGGGGGGGGGGGGGGGGTGCTACCTCGCAAAAAATAAAAAAGTCTAGAATTTTTTCTCCTTCCGGGTCAGTAGGCAACTGACCAGAAAAGTGCAAATGAGTACTCCTGGAAATGCGAGCTGCTTTTCTCATGGCACATTCGTTGGCACGGGTTTCTGATCAGTTCCCATCGGATCCTTTCATTGTTATTCGAGGCTCTCAAACAAGTCAAGTGCTCAACAAAAAGGCTACTAGAATCCCTCAAAAAGTCGATGTACATGCACATTCAGCTGTTGACCTAAACACTACTCTCTGTCGTATAAAAAAAAAAACTCAACCTGCGGGGGAAGAAGCCCCCCGACGGCATTTCATTAAGGAGAAGAGCCCCTCACGCAGGCCGAGAAAATCCACCGAACCCCCTCCCCAACCATACACAGGGACTCAGCTGGCCGTTGTGAGCTGCGGCGCGAGTCTTTACCATGTGCTTTGGCCTGGGGAGGACGAGGGGATTTTTTTCTCCACTGTACGCAGCAACAGTGCGCAGCACTGTGCGCGCAACAGTGCTCGATGGGAATCGTGGGCGAGCAGCGCTCGAGCCCACGACCGGCAGCTCACCACCGGAGCTTTGCCGCACGAGCTATCGCTCGTTCCCTACTCTCTGTCGTGTAGTCTCGTGCATGTCTTTCCAGCTGTCGACAATGTACATGCATGATCAAAACACCACTACTCCTAGTATACAGTACTATTAGCAGTATGATTTCAAGTGGTCAAACGTTACAGCCCGCTAATAATTTCGCGATATACGAAGTATAAATAATCCTACTTTCTATATATTTGGTGGGCGTTTAACACGACTGCATGCAATTCGCAGATCTCAGTGTGTGTAGAGCTAACTCTACCTAGTACTACTGCAAAGCATCTGCTCGTCAATACTCATCTGCATTCAGTAGTCTGATGAGATCACGAGGATGTACGTAGATGGGCATATAATTCAGTCCTGGAAATACTGTACAACTCTCATCAGATGACTGTCCGGTCCAGCACAGCACAGGACCACACCCACTGTTGTGGCTGGCGCGGCAGTTCATTACTAGCATTCAGCAAGTGTTTATCAAGTTGTGCCCTCCCTTTGTAAAATTGATGGACAAGGTTACAAAGGAATTGAGCCCTCTCCTGCTGTTGTTGCGCATGCGACTATCGACAAACCAAGTACTGGTCCGTGCACAAACCCGCAGATTGATGAGTAATTGAGCTCCCTGCCCGTTGCAGCGAGTCTGAGTGAGCAGCGAGCTTGGGCTTGCAGGCAGCTGCAGCTTGTCTCGCCACTGATTTGGCCATTATTATCCACCCTGCTAGCTGTCCCGTAATACTAGTACGTTGATTTTTTCTCTTACGAACAAGATTACAAAGGGATGGAGCAAGAGCGCCTGCGGCGCGCTGCAACTGGTGCCGAATGAACCAAGGCGGCACACTGTTGTGGACAAGTGAGTACTGTACGTGGACAAAGGCCAGAGATGTTCACGAGTGGAGTAACTGATGAGCTGCCCGCAAACATCTCTCGGGTGCACGCAGCATCAGCTTGTCTCGTCCCTCTACGCTCTTCAGGATCAGCCACTGCAATGCATGCAGGATCGATGCAGGCATTGGCTGCAGTAGAAAGCAGCACAGAGCCTGCAGCCGGGACAATGGAGCATGCATGGATTCACACATCGTCGTTTTCAAAAAAAAAATGGATTCACACATCGGTTAATTTTACAGGCCCGCGCGTCGTGCAGCTAGCTGCAACAAAAGGGCAAGGTACCGTACGTGGTGGAGTCCGCATAGCAGCACTGGGAAAAGCAGGCTCGACCTCCTCCCTCGTTGATGGTGCCAACGGCTAATCTTAATTACTCAGATACTACCTCCGTCCCAAAATAGCTGTCGCTGTTGACTTTTGATTATCACGTTTGACCATTCATCTTATTTAAATTTTTCTTGCAAACATTAATTATTTTTTCATCACATGTTATTCATCAGTGTTAGTTTAATCATGACATATTTTTTTTAATCTTTGCAAAAAAAATTTGAATAAGACGAACGGTCAAACGTGATGATCAAAAGTCAACAGCGACAACTATTATGGAACGGAGGTAGTACTAGCGTAAAGTTTCCTAGAGGAAACCATCATCATCGATCAAGGAAGGTCAAATGCCCGAGATGGAAGAGAAGAAGTGCATGGTAATGGGACGAAGCCAAGCAGGAGCCCTGAGAAGAGATGGAACAAGTGCAAGTGTGCAAAAGGGACAAGAAAAGGAGAGACCCTTTTCGCTCGGGAGACGAGAACGAGGCCACGCATGCAAGTCAAGACACCACCGGAAAGCCGGGGTCCGATCCACGATGCACTGCAACCTTTTCGCCATGCAGTCTCGAGAGTCAAACTCAACTTGAAATCACAATTATTTTTCCTCTTAGCATCTGCTACAACCACAATTATAATGTCGTTTACAAGGACCACAATATAATGTTGAGTAGGAATGGTAAGTACATCTCACATGCATTTGTCGATCGATGAATATGCATGCATGGTCCAGCAAACAAAGCCAAAAGCAATGGTGAAGTGAAGCCGTGAAAAGCCCTCAGCGTGCTAGCACTGCTGAACACACTGCAAGACTGACTCCAACAGAGGAGCCAAAACTAGGCAAAACAGATTTGCATTACCGATCTTTACTGTGCATCTTCGTTCTCCAACAGAAGAGGCATGACGGGAGGCAATTTTAGCTTCAAGGATAGAAAAGATGGAAATATGCAATCCCTCTCTCCTGAAAGGCATCCTTCGACACGCGCCCCGCGGCGGGGAGCTCGAGCCACGGCAGGCCGAGGCGGCGCGGACGGGGCGGCGAATCGAATGGCGGGCTGCGACGGCGTGGACGAGCCAGTCGAGCGCGGTGGCAGGCGCACGCGAGGGGCCGACGCCATGCGGGTCGAGGTGGTCTTCACCGGAGCGGCGCGCAGAGCGGGGCAAGCTGCGCGGGGTGGCACAGCCAACGCGAGCGCCCATGGCGAGTGAGGGAGGGCCTAGGGGAGCAGCAGGGGGCCATGGCGAGGAATAGCAGAGCTCGCCTGCCAGCGCGACGCCGCCGCTAGCCCGCCTGCCCGCGCGACTTCGCGAAGCCCGTCTGCCTTCGCGCCAGCCCGCGACGCCGCCACGAGCCCGCATGCCCGCGCATCCGTGTGGAGGAGGAGCAAGAGGACGAGGAGGCGAGGTCCTTGGGGAACACCGGTGGCGCCGCGGTGTCGTCGTCGAGGCCCCGCGGCTTGGTGCTGCGGATCGCTTTGGTCGGCGCAGATGGTCGGCGCCTGCCGGGACAAGCTGGAGGAATGGGGCGAGAGGTGCGGAGGGCGAGCTGCGCGCGTCCCCGGCTCGCTGACCCGGACGCCGTGTTCGCGGGCGTCCTCCCCCTGCTCCACCTCGCTGTCGTCTTCGCCGTGCTCGCGCGCCCAGTCGAGTTATCAAAGTTTTTCGTCGACATGGCCGCCAGGTGACCGTCGCCGCTTCCGTCGTCGATTCCGCCCCACCTGGTGAGCCCCGTCTCGATTCCTTACACCCGGAAGTGCGCATCGAGCTTGCGCACCTCTCTCACTCCGTTTCCCTCCGAATCTGCAGCCCAGATCGCTGTGGGACGCGCGCGCGCAGGGGACATGGAGCCTGGGGCGTCGGGAGGAGTGCAGCTCAGCGGGGCGACGGGAGGAGCGCGCACGCGCGCAGGCGCGGTGTCAGCAGGCACGCGAGCGCTCGCGGGCGCCGCAGCAGGCACGCACGCGGACGCAGCTGAGGCGACGCGGGCAGGGCGCGCCGCGCGCGGGCCGGTGCGGGTGCGGCGCCGAGCACGCGTGCGGGCAGGCGTGCTGGTGCGGCGAGGCGCGTGACGCCGGGGCGTTGCTGGGTGGGAGAGAGAGAGAGAGAGAGCTTGGCGTTGACAGCCTGGTCCTCGCGCTCGCCGCGCTGCTCTTCATCATCCTCGCCACGGGCTCCGGCTCGCCGCCCTGCTCTTCTTCATCATCCATTTGCCTCTCGATCTGTTGGAGACGTCACTGATAATTGGCTCCTCCGTTAACCGTTCACGCGAGCTAATTTTGGTTTGCCTCTCCACTTTGTAAATTGCTTGTTGGAGTCAGTCTAAGCATTAGAGCTGCTCTCAAGTCCCCAACGGCACTGTGCGTCAGAAACAACGAGAAAGAAAAGAATATATGGGGAGAGCTAGCGATATTCCTTCTAAACTTGAGCACAGATATTTTGTTTTTATTTTCGAATACATACCACGCAGGGTTTTCTGAAGAGAAGCCTCACAGCAAAACCGAAAGCGCAACAGATGCAACTAAACAGTAGGGCTTCCCAAGACCTCACTGCCGACCAATGGAAGGATGATATGGATGGAGAGTCGTGTGAGTGCCTCGGACCTTGCGCTGATTGTCCCTCCCGCCGATAGCGAAATGGTGACGAACAAAGCCAGACACAGATCGAGACGCCACAAGTCGATGCTACATGCAGGGCTTCAGGTGTAGTATAGGATGGTCCATTTGGATGGCTTCTTCATGGTTCGCCTGTTCGCCAACCTTAAATAGGCGATCAAGCTGATGATGATTCAGCCTGACGTGGTCAAAAGAGAAAGGAGCGATGAAGAATGAATGCTTGGACAAAGAGCAACACGAGACTTGCTAAAAGACCCAATGACAACAACGTTTCAAGCTTCTAGGTCCACGATCTATTGCAAAATTGGACAAGTATACCTTTCTTTCCCAGCCCAGGCTGATCAAGACACGATCAAGACACGTCCAATCAAGCAGTGATGCAATGCAATTACTAGCGCATTAAACAAATGTTGTAAAAAACAACAATTATGTGTCATCCAAAAGGTAAAATTACCCAAACTAACCCACCATGCACGGAATAAGATTTCAGCTTTGCTGACACAAACATATATTTTTGAAGGGGTGTACACAAGCATATATGCCTTAGCAAGGTATTGTGTGCATTAATTATCACCGGTATAAATAAAATGCATTAGTGAGTTAGATTAAGACAAACGAAACACAATACGTCCCAAAAAAGCTTGAACAGTTCTACTTTATAGTCGCTTACTAGATCTTCCCTCTAATCTCCCTCTTGATCCAACACCGAGCAGCCTTCTCTATGAGACTACAAGAAAGCCTCTACGAGCATGACACCTTTGACCATATTTGATGTGACGGGCATGAGATCCTGTGGTGAACTAGATAGTAGAATCGTCCGTGCCAAATTTTCTTGTCTTCCATCAATAGAGTTGGAGTTGTTTGTAATCAGATAATGTAATATACTTTGACATCAATAAAATTCTATTTTTGCGTAAAAAAGATTACCACTGGTTGGACATCTCATGAACCTATCTAGATATTTTCTTTTATGTTTACACAAATTTTATTTAAACCCAAAATTTGTAAGGCCGGATGATTTAAACAGCAAAGCACAATAAGGCAAAACTAGAAGTAATATTATAAAAATATTTTTCCATTTTCAAAAATAATTTTCAAACATAGGAATTAATGTCTTCGGCAATCATAACTAATTTAAGATAAAATTTAATAAAGAGTAACGATAAACATAATTGCGTAGGTTTTAGTTAATAATTTAGTCTACCAAATTGAGCCATAATTCCATCTTGAGAGTTAAACAATATGGCGATATATCAGGTTATAAAACTCTTTTTCAAAAAGTTTATATTGTACGCACATAAACCATTCGGTCTCAAATCTATACAAGTCATGCTATTGTCACGAGGATAAATCACCAGTGTTGGGTGTGCACTGGCGTCAATGTGTTTATGGTGGTGAGTTCTCGTGTGCATGTATATGAATATTAGTGTCTGTATACTCCTATATCTTATGAAAAAATAAATCGTTCGTGCGATATTATCATTTGCACTTATCAATGTTAAAGCGAAAATATAAAATACTTCAGTGCTAAGCACAGAGCCCAAGGAGAAGCAAATCCAATGCTGCTGCTCCCTATGCGTGTCAATAAATTGGGGTCTCCTAACCCCTTGTGCTTACGCTCTTGTTCGTCTCCGCCCGGCGTCTTCCACTTTACTCCCAGCATCACTCCTCATCTACTCCACCCCTCACCACCGCCGCGCATCCGCTGTGAGCGCGCGGCGCCAAGCCGCAAGGAAAAAAAAAAATCCGGCGGATCGCCATGCCCGCGGCGTGTTCCCCTTGGCGTTTGTAGATGGGCTCCTCCTCCCTCCTCCTCTTCCCCTCGTCCTCCTCCGCCGCCTCCTCTTATTCTTCTCAATCTCATGCCACCACCTCCTCCTCCCATTCCTTACTGCCGCCGCTCCCTTCGCCTCAAGACCATCTCCTCCTCCACTACCTCGACCTCCTAGACAATCAAGGAGACCCCGCCGCCGCCATGGTCCGCAAGCGCCCCGCGCCGGAGATGGACCTCCCGCCGCCGCGCCGCCACGTCACCGGCGACCTCTCCGACGTCACGGCCGCCGCCGCGGCCGCAGCATCCGGCGCACCGCAGCCGCAGCCGTCGCCCGCGAGCGCGCAGCTGCCCGCGCTGCCGACGCAGCTCCATCTCCCCGCGTTCCAGCAGCAGCACGCGGCGGCGGAGGTGGTCGACGTCCCGGGGGCGCAGCAGCAGCAGCAGCAGCAGCCGGGGGGAGAGGCGACGACGGCGTGGGTGGACGGCATCATCCGCGACATCATCGGGAGCAGCGGCGCGGCGGTATCGGTGACGCAGCTCATCCAGAACGTCCGCGAGATCATCCACCCCTGCAACCCCGGCCTCGCCTCCCTCCTCGAGCTCCGCCTCCGCTCCCTCCTCACCGCCGCCAATGACCCCGCCATACCGCCGCACCACCAGCACCAAGCTCTCCTCCCTTCCCCGGCGGTGGCGGCGCTCCCTCCTCCTGCCCCCGCTCCACCCAGCTTCCGGAGAAGCGCCGCCACGAGCCGGCTCAAGAGGAGCCGAACCCGCCGTCGCCCAAGGCCCCCACCGCGGAGGAGACGGCCGCCGCAGCCGCTGCTGCCGCCGCGGCGGCGGCGGCGGCGGCGAAGGAGCGGAAGGAGGAGCAGCGGCGGAAGCAGCGCGACGAGGAGGGGCTCCACCTGCTGACGCTGCTCCTCCAATGCGCGGAGGCGGTGAACGCCGACAACCTGGACGACGCGCACCAGACGCTGCTGGAGATCGCCGAGCTGGCCACGCCCTTCGGCACCTCGACGCAGCGCGTGGCCGCCTACTTCGCGGAGGCCATGTCGGCGCGCCTCGTGAGCTCGTGCCTTGGCCTGTACGCTCCGCTACCGCCGGCGTCGCCCGCCGCGGCGCGCCTCGGGAGCCGCGTCGCGGCGGCGTTCCAGGTGTTCAACGGCATCAGCCCGTTCGTGAAGTTCTCGCACTTCACGGCGAACCAGGCGATCCAGGAGGCGTTCGAACGGGAGGAGCGGGTCCACATCATCGACCTGGACATCATGCAGGGCCTGCAGTGGCCGGGCCTCTTCCACATCCTCGCCTCCCGCCCCGGCGGCCCGCCCAGGGTCAGGCTCACCGGACTCGGCTCCTCCGTCGAGGCCCTGGAGGCCACCGGAAAGCGCCTCTCCGACTTCGCCGACACGCTCGGCCTGCCGTTCGAGTTCTGCGCCGTCGCCGAGAAGGCCGGCAATGTGGACCCGGAGAAGCTCGGCGTCACGCGGCGCGAGGCCGTAGCCGTCCACTGGCTCCACCACTCGCTCTACGACGTCACCGGCTCCGACTCCAACACGCTCTGGCTCATCCAGAGGTACGCATTGTGCTTCCATGCCACTCAAATCTTGATGCTATCATGACCACTTTTCAGCAACCACTATACTTTATTAGGAGTACTAGTAACCAACGTCAACACTGTGATCTGCACGTCAGGCATCAATCGTAGTACACTAGTTTAGCAGTTAAAAATTGCGTTTTGGAGTTTCTAAAGCTTGTCATTATGACCAACTTTCTAGGCTACAAAGGTTGCATCTTTTTGTGATGATCCCTTCCAATGTCTTTGGCGATCCCAGAACTGGAATTGCATTTGGTTAGTGGATCACTAAAAGAGCGAGCTGAAGGTTCTTTATCATCATGACCAACTTTTCACGCCAAAAGGCAACCACTATCTAGTTCCAAGTGCCAGAAATGATGGTTAGGTTACTACTAAAATAGAATGACTGTCATCTTCTAGTAATCATGATTGACCACAAAGCTAAGCTCAAATGCTTACAAGAAATAGGTGTCTGTTCTCTCTAGTCCACTGAACTGCAATCTGTCCAATAATGTACTTGGGGAACCAAGAAATAAATTGAAGTGTCCTCATAGACTTGTTGCATCATTAAAATTCTAAATGTTCCTGACTGATTGATCTTGTCCTACTCTATTTGAATCGCATAAAAAATGCCTGTACTGATGGACCACTGTGGATTGATCAGGTTGGCCCCGAAGGTGGTGACAATGGTGGAGCAGGACCTGAGCCACTCAGGCTCCTTCCTGGCGCGCTTCGTGGAGGCCATCCACTACTACTCGGCGCTCTTCGACTCGCTGGACGCGAGCTACGGCGAGGACAGCCCGGAGCGCCACGTCGTGGAGCAGCAGCTGCTGTCGCGCGAGATCCGCAACGTGCTCGCCGTGGGCGGCCCGGCGCGCTCCGGCGACGTCAAGTTCGGGAGCTGGCGGGAGAAGCTTGCGCAGTCGGGGTTCCGCGCGGCGTCGCTGGCCGGCAGCGCGGCGGCGCAGGCCTCGCTGCTGCTCGGCATGTTCCCCTCCGATGGGTACACGCTCGTCGAGGAGAATGGTGCTCTGAAGCTCGGATGGAAGGATCTCTGCCTGCTCACTGCATCTGCTTGGCGCCCGATTCAGACATCTGGCCGTTAGAGGTTGAATTGAGAGCAAATTTACAGAGCTAGAGTATCACCAGATCTTACTTAGATGTTCTCTTTCCTAGTAGTAGTTCTTTTGCCTCTTTAGCTTGATGCTCGTTTCTGTCAATTCTGATAGTAAGAAATGGAGAACATTCTGATCAGTAATTGCTAGAAATGTCCACAGTGATAGTTGCTAATGTTTATGGTAGTAGCTGTTGAGCACATTTAGCAATCTGATTAATCGGTTCGTCATTTGTCATCATTCTGCTAGAGTGCTGTGGTCAGTGATGCAGGTGCATTTAGGAAGAGAATGTGAGGAGTTGATCACTTGATCAGCACCGAGGCATTACTAATGAGGTAGTTAATCATGAAAAATTTACGTTTTCCTTTGTGTTGTGACAATGCGGCCCCAGATATGTGTCTGGATCAATGGTATTCAAAAGTCACAAATGTAGAGATCATGTGTAACAGTCACTGCTGACTGTCACCATCCTGTTTATGACTCATTCCTGTCTTGTTTTCTTATATATTTGCATCATTTTCATGGTCATCTTTAATTGAGTTCACCCATTGTTCGCTCTAGTGGATATGCATTGTTTACTTTAACATCGTTTTCACCTTTCCGTCCATGTGAGGTCATTAGCTATAACTTGCCATCATGATCTGCTGCTTCCTGCACGCTCTGACTAATCGGGTTTTGCATGATCAGCTTAGATCTTTATCATTGTGCCGTAAGGTCATATTCGACCAGTGGGTCTTTTAAGAATTTTCTTGCTGCTTGTTCACTATCCCCATCAAAGCAATCCCACTCCACTTATTTAGCTGTTTTTTTTTTCTGGCTTACCTCACTGAATGATAGCAGCCCGTTCGTGCATTATTTATGCAGACTAGTTATTCTTCCTCAGACGGGGAGATTTTTGCCTAAAAAAACAAAGAGGGAAAATGGGTGTTCTTTGGTTTAAAAACATTATTTTTCGGTACGTAGAACAAGAGTGGGACATGATGTGGGAGTTGTTAGCATTACCAAGTGGGCCGCAGCTCCATTGCATTGGTTGCACCTAGTAACATTTCCAAGCTGGGTTAGAGCATCTCCAACAGCTTATGTATACCATACTCATTCGGTAAATATAGAAAAATTTCACTAAAAACACGATCCAACAGACTCGCTTGCTTGCTTGCTATTCTATCTCGCTCGGTATCCAGTCGCCTTCATTAGCCATCTTTGGCGAGCTCGCGCGCCTCGCCATCGCCATTCTCCCGCGCGTGGCCCACTTTCCCTCCCGCGTTCTCCCTTCCCGCGGCCATGGCGGGGAAGAACTCTATTCTTGCTGCCAGGAAAAACTCGATTCCGGCGGTGGCGGCTGTTGTTATGGGCCAAAAACACGTCAAACCGTAGCACAAGAAAGTGAGGGACTCATGGGCACGAGTAATTGATCTGTGGCTTGCCGAAGGAGGAGAAATCAAAGGTGAGGTCAAGGTGGGTCGTGGCGGCCGGAATTGAAGAAGAAGCCGTCGATCTTGGCCTGCACTGTAGGAGAGAGGGAGGGGTGGCCATGGGGAGCTGATTAGCCTGCTGGGGAATTGATTTTCAGAGGGGAGTTTGGTCTAGGACGCTGTGCAGCGATAGCTCAGCACGA
Source organism: Eragrostis nindensis (assembly GCA_012490785.1). Taxonomy (NCBI): domain Eukaryota; kingdom Viridiplantae; phylum Streptophyta; class Magnoliopsida; order Poales; family Poaceae; genus Eragrostis; species Eragrostis nindensis. The sequence goes on along the minus strand of JAAXCT010000153.1, from coordinate 616,020 downwards.
GCTCCCTCGTGCGGGTGGCATGGCAATGGCGATTTTTTTTTTTTGAGATGATGGCAATGGCGATTGGAAGTAAAGGGGAAAGAAGAAGATAGCAGGTCCCTCGCAAAAAAAAGGGTAGCAGGTGGGCCTTGAGTGTTCAAATGGGCCGAACCATGTCAAAACAGACCAGCTTTGGACGTTCAAATAAGGCCCAATTGATGACATAGCTATTTCGAATATAGAGATTGGAAGATTTAGAGGTTCAAAAAGATTGGAAGATTTAGAGAGCCTGTTGGATTGCATCACTTTTTTAGGAGACTTTTAATTTTAGATGCTAGCTAAAATCAAGAAATAGCTAGTCTTTTTTAACTAGTCTGTTGGAGATGCTCTTAGCAGCCAAATGTGTTAGCAAAGCGTCGCCTTCAAGGCTTCCACCTCTGATGCCATTTGCAGCACTATTATCCTGCAATGGAAAGAAAGCCTTGTTACTAATTATGGAGTGGATACGAGAGAGGTTGGTTGAGGGAAGCATTGCTGCATCGCCGAGAGAAGAGAAAAGAAGAGAAGGGTGTGGCAGCTGAGCTATAGGAACGTGCTGGTAAAATGGTGATGCATCTCTCTGCTTTTGGAATCCATGATGGATGGGGGATGGGCCTCTCTTCCTACGACGCTTTTCCTTGTCTCGGGGGCCCATCTATCAGCAATGAGAAGTCCTTTTCCGGGCAGTAGGAACTGTGCCCTCTTGTCTCTTGTTCCGTTCCGGGAGTAGTGCCTCCTATTTCTTCAGGCAGCAGAGCGAGCGAGAGGGTCAGGTTGGAAAGGCGTTGATTTTGCACTTGCAGCTGTTGCAGAAAAGCTCGTCCTCAATGATGATAGTCAGCCGTGGTTGTTGGACGTGCCAAACCCATTCAGGGAAGGGAGGACGAGCGGTTTGCGTTGCTCTGATCTGTACTTCTGTAGTAGCTGATGGGATGCTTCCCTTGCCATGCATAGAGCCACGGCAAGATCTTCATTAGTACTCGACTGTTGAAGTGTTGAGTGCTACAGAAATCTGAAGGAAACAACAGTGTTGGATGGATCTGGTCTAGTCTTGTCCGGGGTTATTTAAAATGCTAGGGATGAGCTCGACTGGGCCAACGAAACATTCCTCACTAATGGAGTGAGTTGCAAGAATACATACAAAATGAAAATGATGCGGGCATATTGGCACCAAGCCAAGCAAAACATAGGAATAGTATTGGTCCTAGGATATGGACCCTGCTGGTGCTCTCAAGTCTGATCGTCTCCCTGAGACACCTGGAACCAAATGGGTAAGAAATGAAAGTATGGCGATGAGGAGCATTCTGTTTCTTGTGTCCAGTTGGAGGAGAAGGGCCTACTCCTCCACTAGTGCAAGGGCATTGATTCGTTCTCGGCATGGCAGTTGCCTGTGCGATAAATTTGGTTGCTGGCGCAGGGTAGTTACTCCACCACCAACAACAGCAACAAATTTCCTTGCAGGGCACCATGGCAGACAGAGCACGCGCTGCTGTTGCACGCTTCTGCTCGCCATCATCATGCATTTACTCTATCCTTCTCTCCTCTGTGTGCTCCCTGATTTGGCAGCTGCAAACTGCCGTGCAACGGACATGTACCGGTACTAACACTATCTGCACCTGCAGTCGTGGACCTCTATTTCCAACCTCTAAAAAAAGAATATTCTGTCTTGGTCATCAAGATTCTCATCTCTATATCAACTTCTCCCGCACCCGTCAACCTCTATATCTCAACCTCTATACCAATTAATATATATTTTATTTAACCTCCCTCTCTTTGGAACTCTCTCCGTCTCTCTCGCTCTCTCCGTCTCTCTCTCGCGGGCCGCCGCCCCTTCCCTCGCGCGCCGCCGGCCCCTTCCTCCCCTTGGCTCGCGCGCCGCCGCCCCTCCTCCCTCCCCCTCCTCCCTCCCCCTCCTGCGGAGACCAGGTCCGCGGGCGCTGGGGACCTTGCCAACGCCACGCTGGAGCCGGAGCCGGAGGCGGCGGCCGCTCCAGAGGTGTTGGTGGAGGAGGAGGATGAAGAGCCGCCGCGATCGGCGACGGCGAAGGCGGAGGAGGCGAAGGCGGCGATGGGTATCGAGGGGTCCCGGCCATTCACCATGCGGGAGCTCCTCGGCGAGCTCAAGGAGGACGGCGATGCGGCGGCGGCTGAGGGCACCGGCGGTGGCAGCGCGAGGGTTGCCGTACAGGTTCGAGGCGGCCTCGGCGGCGGCGCGAGCTTCGATTTGTGGCTCCATTTCTTCGATTTGTAGTCCGTTTCTTCGATTTGTTCTCCGTTTCTTCGATTTGTGGCTCGTCGTCGTCGGCGTCCGTGGCGTTCTCGTCAACGTCGTGGGCGAGCAGGGTCCCCTCGAGGAGGCGCGAAGCGCTTGGAGGAGTGTGGGACCGGGGATAGCGGTCCCGAGAAGAGATCGCTACCGCGCCATCTTTGGCGGTCCCAGGAGCGACCGCTACCGTAGCGGTCACTTTAGTGTTGGCCGCTGCAGCACTTTTTTACGCTATCCCGACCTGGAGGTCGGGGATAGCGGCCCCGGTGCGGATAGTCTAAACGTGGAAACTCTGCTTTCATGAGCAAGTCGATCTCATTCGTCCATCCCTTGTGCAAACCAACAGCTTTCTCTTTATTGACAACACCGATGCAGAGGATTTCCAACATTTCCCAAAAATGCTGCAAATCACACAGTAACACTCTGGCATTGCAAGTTTGTTTGGGCTGTCTATTGATAGATGAGCCCAGGCAGCCCACTCTGGCATTGAAATCGCTGGGCTCGTCGGCCCACATTGGTACCTGGCAGGCTGGCACATCCAACAGGTTTAAGTGGGCCACTAACTCATGTTAGTCCAACTCTATATCAGGCCGGGCCTTTGATAGATGATCATGCAAGGGAGCAGCATATTTGCTGCAAAAGATTAATTTCTTCCTGGGTCATTCATAAGTCAGATGAACCCATTGTTCTAGCCCCATTTTTTTTTTAAGGCTCCGCATCAAACACATGATCCCAGATCACAAATAGCAATGTATCAAAATTTGAATATGATTTGGTTGGGGTGCGCCAAGCCCAAGCAATAGTGCAACGCTAGGGCGACACTCGAGAACCCTAGTAGCAAGCTACTATAATTGATCCTCCCCCACAAAAAATAAATTTAATATCGTTGTGGGAACGTGTCCCACATATCAGATATTAAACTGATAAGAACAGATACTACACTTGATCTTAGCCAAAAGGCCGAGAAAGGTATGATTTGGCTAGGTGCCGTGCCCCTCATTTTGTATGCGCCTCAACGGATCTATACATCTTTGCCAGGCGATATGGTACTAATCATCTTGTACGACTAATGCAGTAATGCTAATCGCAGTCGGATCCGTGTAAGCAGACCAGGCCTCCGTGTTACCTTGTTTCGGCTTTGCAAGCGACATGCTAGTTAATAGGGCCGATTGTGCAACAATTTGTCAGGCCTCAGGCCTGGCCTTCGTTTCGATCCACTGGTTTGGGCCCGTTACGGATTGTCTGGAACTGCCTTTTCTTTTTCTCAGTGCGTGGAAAATAGTTGAGACGAGCAGAGCACGACGGCATCATTTGTTGCGCTTTGCTCTTCACGAGATCTGCAAGGCTATAACGTCTTGGACTTTGAGAATCACATATCCTGATATCCACTCTAGTAGTCCATGGTGATGGATCTTGGAGGCCGGATCATCCCTGTTCCTTGTGTCCTGCATAGTATACTCACTGTTCATCTCCTACCATCATCCTCGATTCTTTTCCGTGATGTCAAGTCATGTCAGGTGACACGTTGTTATGCGTCCAAGTGAGAAAAGAAAGCGAGGGGAAGGAAATCCAAGCCATGGATGCTCTCCACCTCCACACTCCACTGGTCGTACATCTCTCACTGACATTGGGCCACCACACACCAATTGAGGCCGTCGTGGTGAGCGCAACCGAACCTCTGCCCGCCGGCACCCAACCGCCGCCCAACGCCGGTCCACCACCGCCACCATGTGGCGCGCGGCCGCCTCCCGCCTGCTCCTCCGCCGCGCGCCGTCCCCGTCCCACTTCAACACCACCCCCACCGCCGCGGCCTCCGCGCTCCTCCTCCACGCGCGCCCCTTCTCCCCTCCTCCACCACCGCCGCGGCGCCCGGCCCAGGCGGAGGCGGAGCTCGAGGTCACTCCGGCGGAGGCTCGCCGGCTCGTGCGCCTCGTGGGCGTCGAGGCGCTCAAGCAGCGGCTGCGGGACGGGCGGGAAGAGGTGGTGGGGTACGACGAGCTGCTCGACGCCTGCGTCGAGGCCGGCGCGGCCCGCACGCACGCCGAGGCCGAGGCGCTCGCGCGGGCCATGGATGAAGCTGGCGTCCTGCTGCTGTTCCGGGACAAGGCGTACCTCCACCCGGAGAAGGTCGCATTTTCCTGCTTTACTAGCTATCACATCCTTTGCTTTACATTTCTGGATTCTTGCTATCACGCCGGAGTTGTTCTTTCAGACGATTTCATTCGGATCCCTAATGAAAATTCCACTAACTAGAGTACCTTTCCTAGGATGTGATGTGACATAGCTAGAGTGCCCACTGCTGGGGTTGGTATTCGAATCCTTATGGTTAGATTGAGCTGAATCCTACGGATTGGGACCCTAATCTCCCCTATTAAAACAATCAAACTGGCTCTTGAACTAGCCATCCTACATTTATCCTGCTCGAGAAATCGAAGATAAGCACCCCTGCCCATTTTCCAAAGAGAAAATACTCAATAGTCCAATCCATGAAATGTAGTAAACTACTGTTTCAGAAAAGAGGAAAATTGGGAGTATAATCAATATAGTAGTTACCTAAAACAGCGCAGGATCAGGATGTCGATGGAATTCACAGTAATGCTCAGCATCAAGATAGAATGGTTAACGTTCACATTGCTAAAATGGTCTATGTAGTCATTTGAGGGACTCCTTTCGAATCATTTTGTTCTCCAACTACCCTGTTCAAAACTCAGAACAAAGATCCTATTATGCTCCATTAGGAAAAGTGGAGGTCTGTTGTCAAACAGCTAAGCATCAACGTGACGTCTAAAGGTGTATAGTTTGTGTTATGGACACTGCATCAACTAAAGATTTGTAAAACAGCTTAGCATCATCAGTATGAGATTCTTTTTCTTTTCTGTTGATTTGAACTTCAGGATTCCCCAAAGAAAAATAGCGCTCTTGGTGAAATGGATATTCTAGCATTCTTCAGAAGAATACTTATGTATGAATCCTCTTGGTGCAATGGAGTAGACTAATGACTGGTGACGAAAAGAGTAGCCTTGAGATTATAACCAAGATGTAGCATCAGTTAACTAAATCAACACTGGATCAGGATATAGAAGGGGTCTACAATTACGTACAGAATCAAGATGCGATGATTATGGTTATGGTTTTCGTCACCTACCCTGGTCAGAGCTCACAACAAGACCATAGAGTGCACTAAGAGGAAAGTGGAATCCTTTCAATGTCATTCATGACACTGAAAAAAAGATAAGCACCCATGTGGAAACTAATGGTTATTATACATGTCAGATATGTTAACTGCATCCACAAAAGCTTTAAATTTGTTTGACAAGGGTTGTATCACAAGTATGAGGTTGTCTGGTTCTTTGAACTTTTAGGAAAGTGTCAGGTTTGCTATTCTATCACATGAATAATTATACAACTTTGTCTGACTGAATTCGTAGGAGCTAAAGATTTTCCTCGAGTTATGTAATAGATAAAAAAGTGTACGTCTTGCAAAAATTCAACTGAAGCTTATGTTGATGGATTCTTGACTGTTTGTAGGTGGTGGACCTGGTTAGAAGAGCTGTACCTCTTGCACTTGAATCAGAGAATGACCCAAGAAAAGAAGAGTTTAAGCAACTCCAGGAAAGGAAGGAGGAGATTGACAAGCTGGCGCACAAGCAAGTCCGCCGTATCCTGTGGTGTGGCTTAGGGTTCTTCATATGCCAAGTTGGTCTCTTCTTCCGCCTCACGTTCTGGGAGTTCTCGTGGGATGTGATGGAGCCAGTCGCCTTCTTTACGACCGCATCTGGCCTGCTCGTTGGCTATGCCTATTTCCTCATTACTTCAAGGGACCCAACGTATCAGGACTTCATGGAGAGGCTGTTTTCGTCAAGGCAGAGAAAACTTTGCGCCATGCATAAGTTTGATATGGAGAGGTACCTAGAGTTGCAGAAGCAGTGTAGGTGTCCTCTAGAGGGTCATTAGGAGCTGTGGAGAGGTGCCTAGAGTTGCAAAAGCATTGTTCTCGGTGGTCTTATCTCCTAAGCCTCATGAACTTGCAATACCGGAACTAAAGTTTATCCTGTGTCACCTGTTGTTTTTCCACGGTACAGCTTGTAGGGCAGCCACCATATAAGTGGCCTTAATTAATAGTAGAAAACTTAGTTTGAGACATCAGTTTGTTGCTGACATAATACAAGAATCGCTTACAACAGTTACCTTTTTTTTTTTTGGGAATTATAACAGTTACCGTTTAGCCAGGTGTCAAATATGCATGCAGCTTAATGTCAAGACATCATTACCTTTTCTTTTTACATATTTAAACAGATATTTCTGAGGATTTTCACATGCCTTCTGCTGATATATGCTCCAGGCATATCCTTCAAGAATACAATATGAATTGAATGAAATTATGCTACCATCCAGGAATAGTGTTGCTTTTTCAGTTTGCTGTGCTTGGTTGGAGGGCATATTTAGGCAGAACGAGCTGAATTTTTAATTGTTATGAAAAATAAATCATCTGAATTCTGGAAAAGGAATACACCTTGGATCAGAACAAACAGAAACATTTTATCATGTCATAAAATGGGGAAAACAGCATCCGCTGGTTATGCATTTCTTCTCTGTACACGCTGCGCTGTGGTCAACATTGGACGCCCTCAATGTTGCTCTTAAGCAATGAGCCAAAGATTTACATGGAAGAATACATACAAAACATGAACAGCAAGGAACTGCACTTTTGCGATTCCAAGCCACAATAAAAAGACTCATCCCCTGTATAACAAACAGGTCAAAGAATAATCTGTCTTCACTTTGCAGGTTTTCTGTCATCTTGGATACTGGATTCGTCATTCTTTCAGGACACATTTTATCCTTCTTTTGGTTCTGCAGCATTGCTTTGACAGAGGTTTATTTGATTATTTGTTTCCAATCATAATCCCTTTGTTTAAGCAAGTGCATGAGGTTTGTTGCTTCAAATGCACGAGTGCAGTGTGCATCTCATGTCACTGTTATTAATGTGTGTTGGTAGATCAAGTCTGCAGTTGCATTGCTTCAGATTACCAAGCAACAATCTATCCAGAACTTTATCATATCTAGCTTAGATAGTGGGCACAGGCCAAATTGAAAGTTACCGTAGCTCTCATACATGAAAACTGGAACTGATAAACAAGACACTTTTCTCCTGACAAATTTGCTGCTGCATTCTTGGACAAATAAAGGGGCAAGAATCATAAGACTAACCAGCCGCTTTGTTCATCCTGGTGTGTTTTTTTTTTAATTTAGAGCCTTTCTCTTGATCATTCGAGATAGTTTGTAGTATAAATCCTCTTGAAGCAATGATTCACATACATGACAAGGACATACAAATACACAACAAACATCACGAAATTCAGCACAGTTGAGGAAAACAAACACCACGAAATTCAGCAGCAGTCGAGGAACACGGTGACAAGCGTAGATTTCATCTTCATCGCCCAGTATAAGGTAAACGGATTCAAGAGCTAGCAGGTCTAATTACTTAATAATAATACAGGTAGCAAACACAAGGGGATGATCGATCGAGCAGAGCAATTACTAGTCTGAAAAAAAGCGCAACATGGAATCAAAACAAGTTCTTCCTATTCTTTATGATGAACGACAGAAAGACACCTCTCTGAGTCTCGACTACGATAAGAAGATATTACACGCCACCAGTGGAGGGAAGGGGAGGGGAGGAGATGAGTAAAGATCTCATTTTGCCGGCGCTGACACGGAGGGCGGGCCGCCGAGGAGGGTTTGCTGCTGGAGCTCGAGGTCGTTGAGCTGCTGCTCCCGGTCCATCTCGATGATCAGCGGCACCACCAGCACCAGGAAGGTGGTCCCGGCGATCCAGGCCGCCTTGCCCGTGCTCCGCAGCAGCTTCTTGGCCATGGTCGCCGCCTCACGCCCGTGAGCCGCCACCTGCGACCGGGAGATGGCCGCCAGGATGCCGTCGCCCTCCGACGCGCCAGCGCCGGCGCCGGAGCCGGAGCCGCGGTTGCCCCACAACGCCGAAGGCATCTTCTTCTCTCTTGTGCTTGATCCGCGACGGCGCCGCTCCTTTCCTTTCTTCTCTCTCTCTAGGGTTTTGTCTTCTCTGTCTTCTCCTCTGTCCTCCCTATTATTTATTGGGCTGATGAAAATGGAGCAGGCCGCGCAGCCAACACATTGGGCCGGCCCGCGTAACTCCGCAAATCGGCCTGCGGAATCCCGCCCGCAAAGAAGAAACCGCGGACTGCCGCGCGGTGCCGCCGGGATCTCGTAGGCTCATCGCCGCCTCCAACCTCGACCTCGATCGACGTCCGTGCATCCACCGTCACGATGGCATCCAGTCTGCTTGTCGGGTACGCCTATTTCCTCATTACCTCGAGGGACCCGACATGTTATGCCTTCATGGTCATGGAGTCTGTTTTTTGTCCGGGCAGAGAAAGCTTTATGCCTTCATGGAGAGGTACTTGGAGTTGCAGAAACATTGTAAGGTGTCCTCTGGTGTCTGCAAGGCCATCAAATGCATGGTCCTTAGAGCCATAACTTGTAACAACACATCTAAAATTTCTTCCATGCTGCTTCTTGTTTCTAGTGCACTCTAGGTTGTAGGACGGCCAATATTTACATGTCATGTTTTTCATTTCAGAAGTATAGTTCGAGATACTCTTGTTTTCCTGAAAGAATAGAGGGATCAGCTAATAGTATCCGTTTGGCGCCTTGTCAGATATGAATACAACTGAATGTTCATAGCCTCCTTCCATAGTCATGTACATATTTTGACCGTTCTTTTCAGTTTGTGTGTGCTTGGTCGCAGGACCTTTCATTTGCAGTTATATAAATTCTTAAACCGTATAAGAGAAACAGAGGGGGTAGTACAGCATAACCATCTCAAAGTAAAAAACTTGTGTGATCTATCAGCATCCCACCATTCAATTTCCCACTATACCAACAATCAGCGTTACTACAAAGAATTACAAGTGAATATTTGCTAGTTCAGGCATTTGTTCTCTGTACATGTCGTGCCACGTTCAACATGGAGTCCCTCAATGTTGCTCTGATGCAACGAGCAAAAGAATGGCATGAAAGAATTTATACAAAAAACGATCAGCAAGGAACTGCACTTTTGCATTTCCAAGCTGCAAATGAGAAGACCCATCCAACAGTATAACAAACAGGTGAAACATGCCTTGGTAAGTCTGCAGTTCCATCCTGGTGTCTTTCGGACATCTTAGGCGCCGATCATTCTTGTAGAAAGCAGGTTATCTTCTTTTGGACATGCAGCATTGCCTCATGACAGGTTGGTTTTTTTTTTTTTTACTCATCATACAATTACTGCTCCTCATCACAATCCCTTGGTTTACGCAAGCTCATGAGGTTTCTTGCTTTGAATTCTCACAAAAGCACTGTGTTGAATCTCATGTCACTGTAATTAATGTATATTGCATTCCTTCATGAATCTCTCTCTGGTAGTCATGTAGTTCCTCCAGTAGTCCTTATAATCGTGTATCCCCAAATCAAGCCAAGGTTTCATGACACCATTGTAATGCAGAGTAGCAGCCTTTTCTATTTCGACGCGACTAATTCCATAATCATGTCCAAGACCTGACTGAACCCATGAATCTTCCAAAGGATATATCAGACCTTCAAAGGCAAGTAAACTTGCAGGTAGTGATTTGAGTTGCTGTGATATCAGGTTGTCCTTCTGCACCTAACAAAAGGAAAGGTAACATAATTGAGATAAAGAGGTTGTGGTGAAAGGGTAGGACGAGGATTGCTATAAGAACGACAATTTTTTGGTACGATAGCTATTTTGATATGATTCCCTTTGGAATGACTGTATAAGGAGCAGTAAAAAACTACTAACCTTTTGGAGTAACTGATCATACAAACTGGTGATGCCGAGGTCCCTCCATTTTTCCAATTCAACGACATTCAGACCAGACATCCACACACACGAATTGATGTTGAAACTATGTTCTGCAATATAAGCTCTCAACTGGCCTAGTTTAACTCCACAGAACTGCACAGCACCAATCACTTTAGCACCCATGTTGAGGTTCCACAGAGATGACAAGTCTTTCTGGACAATCAAATCATCATCCAGAACAACCACTCTGTTCAAGTTAGGAAGAAGGTTGGGCAAAAGGAAATGTGAATGACCAAAAACAGATATGTACTCGGTTTTCATCTTCCTTAGGGAATCTTCAGAGTGGTTACGAATTGTGATACGGAATTCCTCTGCGGGCCATAATTGTTGCATCTCAAAAGAATCTACATCCTTAGAGTGCTTATGGTGATCCTCAATGTTAGTTACATGGACAGTAGCTTCCAAGTATGAATTTCTGTTAAACCAGTGCTTCATTGCATAAAAATTCTGCGCATCAGTGAACAAATGGAAAACAATGCGCCCAGAATCCTGAAATGTTTAACAGGAAAAAAACTTAGCAGTCAGATGAATTCCTATTATGATTATCAATTATGTGGAAAGTGCAGACAGTATACCTTAGAATTCATAACTGTTGAGTTAATAGTGGTTGAAGCTGCAAGGATATTCCTGGAAAATATTGCATAGTGATGGAAGGTAGGGCTTTCAAGCTTCTGCCTATTTAACTGGTCCATGTGAACTGATGTGGATTTGAAATATTCTACGGTCAATCTCATGTGCAAGCAATGGTGAGTTTTTGGCATAGTCTGAACGCCAAGATGATATAGAAATGCACTCTGCCTTGTATGGAAATAAGCTTCATCTTCAGTAATATCAAGTAACTGCCTAAGTTTCCGTTCAACACTTGAGCATCTTACTTCACAAGACTTGGCTCTCTCAATTGTGTGCTCCATTTTCTCTTGCTTCTTTGCAAAACTGAAATAAGTAGCAGGCATTGCCTTCAGAAATGATTAAAGAACATGATGAACAAAACAACTGTAATGATCTAGTTTATAAAAGTTAAGTTGCATTCATCATATTCTCCTACATGTATACAACTTATTGCTTAAAGAGAAACAGACATTGAGAAATGATATCATGCGTGAATTGCAGAAGACACAGTTTTAGATTTTGTTGCATGCAAAAAGTTTATGAGAAACGAACAGAAAAAGAAAGATTTCTAAAAGTAAGATGAGACTAACAATAATGGAAGATCAGCATCTGCAATAGTTTCACTCAGCATGCGTTCATGTTCTTGGATATTTTGCTTCAGTTCACGTGTGAATCCCTCCTGGTTCTTCAATTTTGCAATACTAGGATAATGAGCTCTTGCCATAAAAAGTTGATCTTTAAGCCTCTTCACAACAGCATCTTTGATTACTTCCCTATGCTCAACAGACCAGAGGCAATAACTTCCATATTCAAGCTCACAGGACCTGGGATTCTCCTCATGCACTGTCTCTAGATCATGGTTCTCTTTCCCATTAACAGTAGCATCCTGTTGTAGAATAAATTCAGAAATCACTTTCCTATGGTAAAAAAAAGAAGAAAAAACAGTTCTGAAGAATCCGCTAACTAAAAAAATAAAAAAAAATGCCCGGCTCATTCCCAAAGCACGGATCATCACAGCACTGCCAAAGGTTGCTGAAGAACTAACGACGAATACATATATGTGTGTGTCTACTTGGTAGATACAGTACAATAAAGCATTACACGCAAAATCAATATCCCCACTAGGAAATACTTGAGCAGTATGTGCTTGATGTCAAGCCATACCATGCTCTCCCGAGAAATATTTCAGAGACTCTATATAAGTCACTTCTACATTGCACCTCAAATTATGTCAAACTCATGTATATTGGCACCAGATCTGAAGTATACACATAAGAAAAACATCTAAGGAACAATACTGAAGGTGCAAAATCATGTTTGAATAAGTCAACTCTATCAGGTAGAATCTTACTGCAAATTAACCTACACAAGCACATAAGAGACTAATACCACAGAGATGGTCAACAACGTTCCTACACTTGAGGCTATTTACTTTTGATCACTGAAAATACAGGGTGGCAGGCACTTAAATAATCCTCAAAATTGTAGGCGAACAAAGAGATTTGTCTTTACCTTTGATCCCAAGGACAAATCCTTCAATTGATATCTTTTCGGTGTATGAGGTCCTAAAAACACCATTCAATACATTAAGATGGATACCAGTAAAAATAAAACAAAGATAATGGTAGGTTCCAGGCTTTTTATCCCATAATGCTTACCATTATTTCCGAAGGTGTCATTCTTAAGGTCAGTTAAAGAGAAAGAACCTTGGAGCTTTGCTTTCGATTTGACAGCAAGATTCTTAGACTTTAGTTTACTAGATTTCTGACTCAAAATCCCATTATAACTGTGTGTTTTCAACCTGCTACAAAGTTGAAAAAGAGTGGGTCAGTAAAATGCTGAAAAAAAAATGTCCAGCATTTCTTTGTTTTTCACAGATATACCGACCGGCAAACTAGAAGGAGCTCAGCGTCTGTGTTATTAGCCTATCCTTTTTTTTCCCCTTTTATCAGTTTCATTCGTTGAACTATTTGTAAATTTGACTGTTTTGTGACAGCTTCGCTACTCGAAGCCGGGAGTTATCCCCTGCTTCTAAAAAAATACTGAAAAAGAAATACACACAAATGTAGTATAGCAGGCTCTTAAAAATGTTTGGTGCAGCCGATGTAGGAAATATTCCTTGTGGCATAGTGACCACTTAACAAGGTAACTATGCCCCAGCTAACCAGTTTTCCAGATTGGAGCAAAGTTTCAGCTCCAGAAGGAGCATCAGTACTGAACATGTTACGCACAATTGATTCATCTAACATCTAAGTATTGGCATAATTGTGGTTCCAGAATATGCAAAAGGACAACTGAATACTAATACGAACAACGCAATGAATTCTGGAAGGTATAGGAGCTTTAGGCACGTTAAATCGTTGACATCATGAAAGGAACAGTTTTTTGGGATGTCATATTGTACAAGAATAGCGCAAGGTAAGACGCAAATGCAGTAGGTCGTTGAGCGTGAGAGCACGCAGCTCACGTCCACAAAACACGCGCACAGGCACACGCGGAGCGCATGAACACTCTTAATCTGTGAGTCCCCCACGAAATCACCAGACAGAATCACCTCGATTCAAAATCGTACAACAGTTTATGCACAATGCTGTAGCGGAATCGCATTTGTTTGGGGGCAAGAGAGGAAAGGAAAACAAAGAAGCGGTACAGTGTGAAAGCAAAATTAGTGTAATATATGTAGCAGCAGCAGCAGTACCTTGAGCAGCTTGTGCTTCATGGTGCCCCCATCGAGATGCTTACGCGCTCCAAAATCCAACTCCTGACGAAGCAGGAGGCAGGAATCAGAAGGGAAACTCCAGGAATGCAGCGCGGTGCAGAATGAAAAAAAAAAGACTTCTTTTTTTCTTTATAAAAGGAGGTAGCAGAAGAATGTCTCACGGTGCTGATGACGACGGCAGAGTGCTCCTCCAAGCCATAGCCTGCAAGAACAGAGCAAGACTGTGTAACTAGAGAAGCACGCCTGGAATGAGAGCGCAGATCCGACGGCGAGTAATAGGTACCGGGGCGGTGGAGGCCGAGGAGGAAGACGAGGGGCACGAGGATGGAGCAGACGACGAGCGCCGGCACGGCGGCGGCCAGGCCGCTGCAGCGGCGCTTGGGCGGCAGGAGGGGAGAGGAATGCTGCTGCTGGTGGCCCTTCATACTACTGGCACCTCCTCTGCTCCTGCTTGTGGCTGTGGGATGCTGGCTGCTCTCCGGCGGTTATGTTTCCTCGATCGGGGCGCGTTTAAGCCTGCAACCAACCACGCCACTCCACCAGGCATTCACACATGTTGTAGAGGACTGGAGGAGGAGGAAGAAGAGCGAAGTGGACTGGCCCGCCGGCTAAACCCCTTCTCTCTCTCACCTATTCCCCAAGACCCCAGCTTTTCATCTCAAGAAAAAAAAAAGACTCTAGCTTTGCGATGCTATGCAGTTTCCTTTTGCTTTGGACGCGCCTCTTTGACCAACCTTGTGCGTGTCCCTCTATCTTTTCCAACCCTGACATAATACGAGTTGCTGTATTTACGGTTCTTGTTACACGCGGTACATCGGTTTGATGAAGAAAAGGTTGAAAAATATGCTTGATTGAATAAAGATTTGGAAAGTAGCAGCAATTCACTCAAGTCAGTTGCAGCCAGCTGCTACTGTCGCCGCAAGTGTAGGTGCCGGTGCTTTGCTTTTCAGTGACAGGTGCTTCCGAGCTCCATGCGGTGTACTCCTGAAATGAGCGTAACGGCAGTGTGATCCACTGAGCGTGACATTTCTTCTGTGTTGTAACGGTGCCCAGAAATGGATGCTGCCATTTGCAAGAGAGGTAGCTAGCGCCCAGGTTTGCCGCGGATCCGGCCTTCCCCGGTGGTCAGTGACCGAGACGCTGGTTGCTTTCATGAATCATCGTCACTCCATCACTCAGCACAGGATTGATGGATTAGCCTCTCCGTAGTCCTGTTCTTGTTGTTTTCTTTTTTTGAGCTAATGGTTTGTCCTCTTCGCTGCCTTCTTCTTCACATGCACATGCTGTCTGTGTCCCTTGCTCGAGATCTCAGCGATCCTTCTCGGTCTAATTTTAGTTTCAGACGATCAGGTACTACCACTATAATAAACAAGGGCTTTGGAGGCCGCTGTCACTCACTGAGCTCACTGGCTATAAAGGTTCTCACTTGCTTTCAATGATCTAACACACTATACATCAGACACAAACTGGGATACTATACTAAACTCAGTGGTCAGCAGCAAGCCACCTCGTAATTCTTGCCCTGTTTTAAAGCCATGATTGTTCTTTCTATTGCTACTAATCCATGCGTTTGCTTCGCTTTGCTCTCTGCAGACCGACATCCTGCCCGCATCTGCGCTGCACGATGTCTGTCACCAGACAGCCAGTCAGCTGGAGAATCAGATCGTCCTCCCGCCTGCAAATTGCATGAAGCAAATTAACGGATGCCATTGCGTGACATATTTTGGCGTTCACATCAAAATTACTCTGAAATGTGGTTGGATTTATGATATCTTTATTTGGTCTCCCATTTCAAATCCTTCCTTTTTCTCTTTTCTTTTGCCATGCAAGAATCTAGAATCAGAATGGATTCTGCACAGTTGGAGGTGATATGATAACGTGGGGGCAGTTTGGACCAACTATGCTTCTCCTTTTCTCCTCGACCTTTATGTAAGCAGGATTGGAATTTATGTTTGGTGTGGTAGAATAAAGGCGCCCCATATATCTCTGTGTTTTTCTCTCCCGGGGTTGTCTCTGCAGCTCGAATTCAGTTCAATCCATTACTGAAGCCTCCTTGTTGTCCTGCCCGTGCAGTAAAAGACTGAACTGTCATTGCTTGTTAGTATCCAACTCATACTACATGCATATAGCGTTGTTTATTACCGATTTGTCTTAACTCATGCATTAATCGGATGCAGAAATTTGATATGCTTGACAGCTTGAGCAAGATACGGGAGGAGTAATCGATCAGCCGGCTGTAGGTGGGCAAGTTTGGTGGCCAGTGGATCTTTTCTTTTCAGTGACCGATGCTTGTGTTTCATCCTTTGTACTATGGGTACTAGCAGAAACGGAAATGGCATCGGGAAATAAGGGAAACTACGCGGAACCCAAGGAAGAAAGACAGAAACGGAAGCCTGATCGATTGTCTTTCTCCTCGTTGTTGGTTGTTGCCCGCTGGCTCCATCCAGCGATGGAGCCATTGTCTTTGCGTTATTACTGCTCAATTGACTCTTCACATGGTTGTCG